>VZTR01022337.1:209022-226292 GCA_013400775.1 Chaetops frenatus | reverse complement strand
CCTGGACACGGCCAGGAGTGGGATTTATGCGTGAAGAAAGCGTGCGGTGGGGTGGGGTGGGCACGGAGGGGCGAAGAGAGAATGGAGGTACTGCCACGGCAGGCAGTATATGCCATGCACAGGTGATGTACCGTAGGTGGGAGCTGCGAGCTAAACGGGAACTGGTAAATATATTAAAATGGCTGTTAAAAATCCCTCTCCCCGGCACACTCGCAAACATATACGGACATGCTGCCTTCTCCATAAGTGCAGACATGAACCCTGAACAGTGATGTCCTGCAGCACTGAACGGGACAACTTTCTCCCTTGTTCCCTTGGTCCATCCCACAGACCTTCCACAGGCACAGAAAATGATACTCCTGCAATACTTTTTTTTCTTTTTTTTTTTTTTCTTTTTTTTTTCTTTTCAAACAGAATAGCTTCCAAACCCACAGAAATCATCCCTTTTCCATCCGTATAGATCTCAATTAATTTCCGTGTCCAAGTAATTTCTACACCTATTGATCTCTGCCTGCAAATTGCTGTGAACTATTGGGAGGCAGATGTGCGTGTTCACAGACGGAGGCACCCCCCCTGCACGGGTGGGGAGCAGGAGTGCATGGGTCTGCATGCACAGGAGATCATGGCGATGCAGGAGCCCCAGCAAGCATTAATGCGCACATGCACTCGCTCCCGAGCACACGTCTGGAAAGTTATAGCACCGTGTTTTCTCAGAATATACATGAGCTAGATAGCTGTATCTGTCATTGTGAAAAAAAAAAACAACAAAACAAAACCAAAAAACTCAGACAACAGTTAAACTGAAGTGTGACAATACTGAGCACATTGAAAATCTTTTTTTTTTTTTTTTAATTGCTGGATTTTTAGGATTTCATCTACCAAAATTCAAATTTTGCTTATTTCACTTACTGAGTCTGGGAGGCACAGTCAGATACTGTTCTCTATTTAGCACTAATGTCACTACATCAGCTTCTCTGCCACACCATGGAGTTACTTCTAATTTGTTTTTAATATAAAGCTGCCTGCAAAAGAGAAAAAAATTGTCTCAGGTTATTACTAAGGTCTTTGTTCTTTAATTACATCTAAATTCATTATTAACACAAATATTCAGGCACGCATGCAGGCTTATACAAATAAATGCATACGTATATAGTTATAGTTTCTGGAATACCCCTCAGTACAGACTCCTACATAATCATATCCTGTTGCTATGATATCATTGCAGCTCCCAGTACATAATTTATTTTAGGAAAAGCAAACAGCATTTCAAAGAAAATCTAGCTAGCTATCTACATCTGTATGCAATTTAAGAAAGTGTCTTTTGGGGTCAAGAAGGTATCAGCATTAGTCCTGAGTTACAGACTAGAAAAGGAAAGTAATGATATGGTAATGACATTCAGAGAAGATACTAAACTGGGAAGAGTTGCAAGTACCAGCTGACACAGAAGCAGACCAAAGGATTAAGTAATGAAAATCAGATTCATCTTCAAAAAATGCACGCAGAGAAAAAGAAGGCAAACTGTGCAATCATAAAAGGCGGGAGGTAAGAAGTGGAGTAGCAGAAAGCAGTGGACATCACATTTGAGGACAGGATCTCTGTGACATGTGTCACTGCTGGTGGCACCAGGGCACGGCACTGAGGAGCAGTGCAATGGCATTTTGAATTACGCCTATGGGACTTAGGAGCCTCTGTCCTGGCCCCTGGAGTTGCTGGGGGCTCATCTCCATGGTGAAGAGAGTGTGTCATGGGCTTGTGGGCACTTGCTAACCCACAGGGTCGTTCCCCATGCCCTTGGGAGATGGGAGTTCCCTGGTCAAACGTGTCTGAGAGCTTCAACCAGGTCTGCCTTTGGTGTCAATGAAGAGAAATGAGAACTTTGAGGGTGTGACTGAGATCATCCTAAAGCAGAAGCCTAAACTAGGTCAGACAAATCACGCTTCAGAAGTGTTTTAGAAGCTTATTTTCTTCCCACTGACAAGGCCTTTTTAGGGAATCTCCCTGTGCTAGGGAGACCTGACGAGGAAAGCCTTCCCAGCCCCCATCTTTCCCAGACACCCACCTGGAGGGGGAGCAGGCTGGCAGCAGAACTGTGCTGCTGCACAGTCATTGAGGGTCAGGCTATTTTCCTGTGCTTACCCAGGGCAGTTGCTCACCCCCATCAGTCACAGCCAAAGGCAGAGCCAGCTCTCTTCATGCCGAGCCCCACGAGCACTGTACACTCCAGTTTATCACAAATAACTTTTGGCACATAGACAAAACCTCCTAACATAAAGACTTAGTGGTGAGTGGCCCATCCACTGTAAGCTCACATACATGTTTCCTCTGAATTAATGTTTTTACAGAGAAGAGCCATAAGTTAAAACCTGGATTTTCAGGGCATGTCAGTTCCTAACACCACTGTCTTTCAAATCAGGACCCTTTAAGTATATTTAAAAGTTGGACTTGAAAGTCTTCAGCAAATTATATGGTTCTGAACATCATATCCCAGCAGCCCGTGCCCTGCCATTTTGGCTGTTTTCACTTCAAGCTGAAAGGTAGATTATCTCATAGCACAGCAGGAATAAAGGACAAGTCCACAGCAATGAAACGGCCAAAGAGAATGAGAGGGAAATAAAAGCACAAACTTCAGCCAGGGAATCAAAGAAAATCAGAAGCAAAAATTAGGGGAAAAGAACAGGTGAATCTCCATCTCTTTAAGTGCCCAAGTCAAGATGGGATGCTTTCATCCAAATGACACCTTTGTCTCTCCACAGTACTGCCAGCTCTGGTTCATTCAGCACTCCTTCATAGTTGCAGGATAACACTGCATCATGCAGTACCCTGAAAGGCCCTTTGACCTTGGCTTTTGAATCTACACAACTAAAAGGAAGAGCAGTTCCAAAGAATAACATGAATGGGGGAGCAGGGAAGTGAGCTAGAAGAAGGGGATGAACAATGACCATAGATTTTAAAAGCTTCATCTGTGAGACATGACTGAATGACAGCTAAGGAGGTGGAGAAGTGTGATGTTTTCAAAAGCTATAAGCCTCTAGAACAGAATCATTTTGAGTGATATACAGTCCACTGTTTGGTGTACACTGCATGTTGCTTCACCATGAAAGGGGTTATGGTTCATATAAAGTAATTATTAAGGTGACTCATTTAATTCAAAGTCATGTCTTTAGAAGGGTAAAGATAATTTCAAAGTAACAAGACATGTTAATGGTTATTACAAAATAAGGTGGGTGGAGAAAGAGACACAAAACTGTGCTTTTTAAGCTGGTTCAGTTCTGCTGCAAGGTTGCCCCAGCAGACTGAGGTCCCTACAGGTTGAAAGAAAAAGCATCCTCAGTCCAGACACTAATTTAGGCTCAATAGCAAGACATCAGATTCAGTTTCATTTTGAAGAAGCACAGAGTTCTGATCTGGTCCTGGGACTGTAATGAGGTTGATTCCCTGGCCAAACAAAACTAAATGAAGCCTAGAAGAAAACAGTTTGCCTATAAGAGCTGTCCCAGTGGTAACCATACTAAACTGAAGAGGCGTCTCTTTGAGAGAAGTACTGTGAAAGTCCCGTTACTAGGGATATTTAAAGCTTCAGTAAAAACAGCTCTGAAGTGAGTGACTTGCTTTCATTGGGAGATAGACTGGGTTTTCTCTCTATTCATATGTTCCACATATAGTGGTAGCCTTGCCTTTTGTTTGCCAACTTTCATGCTGGAGGGAAAAAAGCCAATTTTATAAAGATTTTTCGGTATCCTCATTTGAATAGGCATTCCTGAAAATCCCACTGTGGGACCACTTGCAATTTCAGTCTCCTCAGTATCTTTGCAGCATTGGTCTCATTTGTCCTCACATTCAGTCATTTATGTCTTAGTGACACAAAACAGTGCAGTGCAACACTACAACCAAACTCCTTTTCTAAACGATTTAGACATAGTCATGAATCTCCTTGGAGGAGTACCCATTTTTCAGCATAAGGATCACTTATGTCAATTTACCTTGGATTTCAGTTAATCCTGAATTATTAATATTAGAAAAGGAGAGCCTAGTTTATTTTGACCTAAGACCGAAATAAGAGGCTTTAAAGCCATGATTTTCAAAAGCCACAATGCCACTTACTCTTGCAGTGAGGGCTTCAGAAAATGCCAGTTCAGGAATGCTCTAATTCATTCAGTGTCTTTAATGACTGCTGGGTTACTTATCCTGCATGATACTGAGCTCACGTGACATTAGCACCTGTTGCCATCAAGCTAGTCACAGAGACGTGCACAGGTGCTCTGTGTTTATTCCCTGTGATTTCCATTTTTCTTCCCATGCCTGCACAGCTGGGCTCACAGCACTGAAGACACCTGACTTTACAATATCACAGATAATAAGAACTGGCCTCAAAAATTTCCCTGTTTTCCTCATTGTAGAAAAAAAATGTGTTTCCTGTAAATTGTGTGGTGTATACAAACTGGAATATCTGGGTAGAAGCGAGGGTGGAATAATTTTAACGTGCACAAAGAATGGTCTGTACAACCCCTGGGTCAATGCTAATTATTATTGAGTTTCAGAATCATCAAAAATGCAAACATAACAGTTAAATCCCAGCACAGCTTAGTGCTGAAACTGTAACTCTTCAATAAAATGAAATCTCATCCGCTTGTCTGTCAGAAAGAAAAATGTCATCACAGAAAGCAGTCAAGCTATCAGCTATTATTCTCAGTGTAGTTGTAGTCTGCCATGGGGGAATGTGATACTTTACAAGCCAAACCAAATGTGAGACAGGATGACCCAGGAACCCCCTTTCTTCTTCTCCAGGGACCCTTCAATATGTGCTGTTGTACACAGTCCCTCCTGCTGTAGCACAGGCTCAGAAAAGGAAGCTTTGAACGAGAGTCAGTGTCAACCAGGAGCTCAGCATGGGCCAATTTACTCTGCTTCTCAGGCTGGCTCCACCCTTCTCTCTAAGTCCTGCAGTGCCATGACAAGTTGCTGTCAGTATCCAGGCTCACACCTCACAGTGCCACGTGGGGATGTCTGTGCTGTCCTGTGCTGCGGGGTTTGATGGGGCTGAGATGGAGACAAATGCTGAGTGTGAGTTCCACGCACTGACTGCACCCAGGATTGGAGAGGAATCCACCCTCAGTTCTGTTTTGTTCCCCTCCTGGCTTCCAGTGGTGATTTATTGCCATTCCCCTGACACGGCTGAGCTGAATATGGGAGCTGCCCAGTGACACCAGTATGATGACATGACAGTATTATGGTGTGGAGCACAATTTCCTGGGCTTGCTTTGGACTACCTGGTCCTGCTCTGAACATGTCCACAATGCCCCTCATTGATGCCAAGGTGGGGATGATGATCTGGATGCTTCAGAAGAGGGAGAGTGGGCAGGGACAGATTCATCCTCCTTCTGTGCTATCCCCCCAGCCAACCAGACTGCTTTCCAGCAAAAGAGCTGACTTGAGCTGAAGCAGCTTGCATGAGGGAAGGTACATAGGGTACCCTGGACCCAGACAGGAAATGAATGAGAAGGAAAACAGCTGAAGACCTTCCTATGCCCTTAACTGTCACAATGTCTGCTGTGGAGGGAAGTGTCCAGAGATGAAGAACACCCAACAGGCCAAATCTGCCTTAGCCTTCAGCCTTTCAGGAAAGAGAAACTAATTTTTCTAACAGTGGTCATGCTTCACTCACAGGCACATGTTGACCAGACCACACATTGATCAGGATCACAGAAGCAAACTCCAAAACAAAGACTGTTAATGGATGTAGGAAGTATTTGTATTGGAGGAGTGGTGGAGTGAGCTTAGAGGACTCTTTCACTTACCCACAGCTGTGCATGGAGGAGTCAGAATAGCAAAGCTCTACCAAGAGTTAAACAAGCAGGAAAACTGTAAACATGCACTTGCCTTTAAAGCTCTAAAAAGACTCTCTCCTTGCATTGACTTCATTCAGTTTAGCCACAAGATACCTACTGAGAGGAAAGTCCAGACCCATCAGTCTGCCAGGCAGACACGGTATCTGCAGAGGATTGATCCCTTGCAGTAGGATCCTCAACACAAAACTCACTGCATCTGATTAAAGTGGAAGAGCTACCCAGTCCAAAATGCAGAGCACAGGGCTTGGACAGAAAATGGGCCATAGCTCGGTCTCACCACAGCTAAAATTTTGTTATGATTCCCTTTAATTAGAATGCTGCTAGAAGTGAGAGATATATCTGTAGTGATTCTGATGCAATTCAATATCAAACCTATATGAATTTCAGGTTGGGACTGAAACACTGTTACACACTAAAAAGTGTTCCATTTCTTCCACAGAATTATCAGTAGTGGAGAATGGAAATCCACAGCTAAAATTCCTGTAGATTATCATCCAGCAGCATCAGAGCTGTGCTTTGTGTGTGTGCATTAAAAGAGTTCTATGTTACCAGATCCACACCATACCCAACCTTCTTAAGAGTGTCCTGGTACAGCAATAATTATTTCTTTTCCAAGACCTCACTGTTAGCCAAAGGAATTCACCCCAGAGGGCAGGAAACACAGATGGAATTTTATTAAGAGTCCAGGTCTGTGCAGGCTGGAATCCAAATCTGATGCCCCATGCATGGAAACTGCATTACAGCAAAAGGCCCTATTTTAGCTCAGCTCTACAGGATACAGAGCTGTGTTTCTGGACTGTGATTTTCTGGAGGTTTAGGAGTTGCTCCAAGTATAATGGTGGATTTTCTGTGTAAATTGGGATTTACTCCTTCCCCAAGCAATTCTGGTGGCGAGGAGAAAGAGAAACTTTCTGGAGAGGGGCAGCCTGTTTCTCAAAGCAGTTCCACTCACTAGCTGACAGCACAGTTTCATACAGCAAAGTGCCATATCTCATGCATGCCTGCCTGGCACTGTAACTTGCTAGAGAAGGCAGTCTTGTTTCCCACCTTCTGCACCCTTTTCTTTGCCCTACAACCTGCATGCACAATTCACTCAGCTTGTCCCTGGTGTAGTTGCCACCCAGAGCTGTCAGTCCCCTCTGTCCAGTAGCTGAGGCACAACCTGACACAAGTAGAGGCCAGAGAGGGTTTCTTAACCTGCAGAAGGCAGCAGGAAGCAGCAAGGGAGGTGATGAGGACCCACAGTCAAGCATACCGAGACCTTTATCCCTGCTCTGGTAACGACACAGCAGATGCAGAGCTCAGTGGAGGTGGAAAGGTCTCCTTCAGCTCGAGGGAGAAAGGAGGAAAAAGGCATTTGTTTACCACCTACATCAGAGAAGACAAGCATGCTGACCTTGATGGTCTTCTCATGTGTGTTCATCTCAGTGGGGTCAAGCTTAAATTTATTTTAATAATGTACGCTATAAAATTTGAAGGGTAATAGTAATACTTCCTTGTTGCTCTAATTTATTCAGCTAGAGAGGAGGAAAAAGAAGTTCATTCTCTGCTTGTTATGAAAGCTGAGCTCAAATATGAACAATGTTCCATAGTAAATGATGGAGAGTTTGACAATCTTATCTGTATCATATCATCATATATTGAAAGGTTCTATTGTTAAGAATACCTACAAGAGAATACAATTTTATCTGCTTTGGGAAGTGTAATTCTGAGCTTTCTCCTTTTAGAGTTCTTTTCAAGTCAGGGATCTGTGTTAGGTCTTTATAAAGTTAGAAAAGCAAATTATATATGTCCAGCTTTCTCAAAATTAGTCACAGTTCAAAAATAACACTAGCATTGCCTGGGCTGCATCAAAAGCAGCATGGCCAGCTGGGCAAGAGAGGAGATTCTGCCCCTCTGCTCTGTTCTCAGGAGACCCCACCTGGAGTGCTGCACCCAGCTTTGGGGTCCTCAGCACAGGAGGGACATGGACCTGTTGGAACGAGCCCAGAGAGGGTCACCAAGGTGGTTGGAGGGATGGAACACCTCTCCTACAAGGCAGGCTGAGAGAGTTGGGATTGTTCAGCCTGGAGAAGAGAAGCCTTCAGGATGACCTAATTGTGGCCTTCCAGTATCTGAAAGGAGCCTGCAAGAAAGATGGAGAGAGACTTTTAACAAGGGCTTTTAACAGGACAAGGGGGAACGGCTTCAAACTGAGAGAGAGTAGGTTTACATTGGGTACTAGGAAGAAATTCTTTACTTGTGCGGGTGGTGAGAACCTGGAAGACATTGGCCAAAGAACTGGTGGATGCCCCATCTCTGGAAGTGTTCAATGCCAGTTTGGGTGGGGCTTGGAGCAACCTGGTCTAGAGGCTTCTCTCTCCATGTCTGGGATTTGAAGCTAGATGATTTTTAAATTCCTTACAGCCCAAATCATTCTATGATTCTGTTCAAGAACAGTACTGAGTTCTGCCTAAAACTTTAGATGTCATTAATTTCTTCCTTAAGGCTAAAAGCTTAAAAGAAAAATAAATCAGAGAAAGAAAACCGATGAGTCCTCGGGCAACATGAAGGACAAAAATGTAACAACTCCACAGTGTCAGGTAATCTTCATGTTGCATATGACACAGGCCAGGCCCTTCCCTGCTTAGCTGTCAGTCATTAACATGGAATGTTAAAATGATAAATGTTAAAATGGCAGCATGGCCATTTTCATTCTTGCATTAATCTCAGTAGTTACCAAGCCACGGCTTGAGGCATGGTGGTGCCTTCAAGGTCTTCCAGCACTTCCTGCAACCCTTGGGAACTAACAGGCTAAAACAAGGAGAGGAAAGCTGCTGAAACACAAAGCTCATTTAGTATTGTTGCTTGGAAGCCAGTGAAGGTTATTAATTCTTAGGTCTTTGGCAAAAGATGCCTCCTTTGTGTGTTTAGTCATCCAAGAAGTCAAAATGGTCTCCCAAATGATGCTGAACTACACTCTCTGACTTAATTTTGATCATAGTGTGCCCACTGAAAATGGGACTTTGCTGGGTCTCCCTTTTTACCATCTTGTTAAACTCTTGCAGGCTCTTATTAGATCTTCTTCACATGCAGTGCAATTACTTCACTGGCCCAAAATTTGTCTCATTATTTCCCAGGACATCAACAGGTCCTTTCCGTGTAAGTACATAGGTGTCATATCCCAGGAAAACCAGAGGACGGTTTTGTACTTTGAAAATTTATGTCATGCTCAGCATTAAAGCCCTATTCCTCTACACACAACAGATTTAGGAAGCATTTGTTCTATTTTCATTGACTTAAAACTGATCTTAAATCCTATTTTACTGTCACTTCCTCCAACATTCTATTGTACAATACTTTCTGTCTTTCTTGTGGCAGTGAGGTAATCTACATATCAAAGTTGTGCTGGACATGTCAATTCACCTAATACTGAGAATTTCACCACAGTATCTACAAAGACATTACTAAAAGGTATAAGAAATGGTAAATCTTTCTACTCTCTCCTGAAATGCTATTAAGTTGACATGAATTCTACTTGGTAGTCACACTCTGCTTTTCAGCTCTCAAAAGCAAAATTCAGTAACGTTATGGAAGATATAAAATTATTTTCAAAATTATATCCAATACAATTGTACATATCTGTAAAATCTATACAAGCATTCCAATCATAAACCCATGGAGGTTTTGCTTGCTTTGTTTTGTTGTGTATTTTTTTGCTTGCTTTGGTTTGGGGCTTTTTTCGTTTCTCTGGAAATATTTGGATCTTCTGTGAATTCTGTCTTTTTAAGATCCTTCTTTCTTTTTTCTAGGAGGTAAATCCATAGAAGGATCAAAGTTAGAAGTCCTCAGACTGTCCAAAATATGCCTTGATAAATGTTAGTTTATAAGTGGATTTCAAATTTGGATGCAGAACCACTTGCTTTCAGTTTTTCAAATTTCTTTGCAACATCCTAATGAACCCAATTCACTTCCACTATCGTTGACTTAGGGCACATTTTGTTCTCTCCTCAGTCATCTCAGTCAAGGACCTAATAGACTCTATTGCTTTTTTCTGGTCCTGCTGTTCAATTGCTCTTAAGTAAAGCTTAAAGTAAATCAACCTTCTCCTGAAACAAATAGACATTTTCATAGACTTCAGGAAACAATTCTTTAAAAGGAACATGTATAAAGCTGAACAACAACAACCTTTTCTCAATGTATGCACACTTACACCCTGGCAACAGCACTATCTATTTTTCTAAGGCTTAGCCAAGAGTTCATATTATTTAAAAGCTATATACTTTCACTGCAGTGTTTAGAAAGCGCTCACCCATTTCTTTTACAATTTCAAATAGTTCCATATCTGTCTTTCACAGCAGCGATGTATTTACTGCTCCTAACATGCTTTGGGACCTTGATAAATTCACTTCAGTTTCTCAATTACCACATTCCTAAAGGAGAAAACAAATCCTCACTGATCTTAAGTCCCTTTAAAATACATCATAGTTCATCTTTGTCATTAGTCTGCCAAATATAGCCACGGTTAAGGTAATTAACATTACTGCATGTGAAGAAGATACTTTTTGAAATGTCTCAAATCTGATTCTTTTGAAGTCATATGTGGAAAAACTCTTATTCTGTGACCCTGTGGTACATGGTATCCCCAAATCTACCCCATGTTCTTAATATTTCCTCTCTACTGTACTCTTCATAAACTCTCCCTGACACAGCCATCTCCTCAAACCTGCACAGGTTCCCTTATTTGACTCCTGTAAACCTGAATATCTTCTTTTGGCCTATCCATAAGGGAAGAAACAGAACTTGCCATAGCTGTTTCAGAATCAAGTGTCTGCTGGTTAGTCAGACATTCTCTACCTCAGAAAGTATCAGAGCTGAAAACTGTTACAGTCTGGAAGGGTGTCTGGGAGAAGCATCTTTGCTGTTTCTTTTATTGCTTCTCTCTGTCCCTAGTTTTGGCTCCTGATTGAAGACAGTGAACTAGATGGACCTTAGGTCTACCCAAAGATGGTCATTCTCAAGCTGCTAAAGAGACTGAGTAAGACTTGATTTTCCCTGCCTCTGCTTCACTAATTTAAATCTTTCTCTGCCATTTACCTAGAGATTATATTTATTAATGTCTCGGAGGGTGAGCTATCTTTGTGACTGCTGCCTCGTTGTCAGACATGGGTGGGATGAGATAGTGAGTTGAAGTTTCCTCGTGACAGGGACAGACTGACATTCTGAGTCAGCAGAATCACCAGCACATTGGGTAGGTTTCCCTGCTAACATAGTGCACTTTTAATATAAATTGTTCCACGGATGAGTTTCCAAATCAATGAATAGCATTTCAGACCCATCAGAAGCTACTCCCACAGCAGCT
Source organism: Chaetops frenatus (assembly GCA_013400775.1). Classification (NCBI taxonomy): domain Eukaryota; kingdom Metazoa; phylum Chordata; class Aves; order Passeriformes; family Picathartidae; genus Chaetops; species Chaetops frenatus. The sequence goes on along the minus strand of VZTR01022337.1, from coordinate 215,104 downwards.
GGCTGCAAACATATTCCTTCTGCAATTTCTAGACTTCCCAGCTGTTACTGGGCAGCAATATTTAACCCAAACCTGTGGTGTAGGGCTCATTCAGATGATGATGTGTGTGATGTCTGTGGTAGCAAAGAACTGCTCTGAGCTGCAGCACTGTTAGGGCTCAAAACACACTTCTAGGCTTTCCTACCCAGCAGGAAGCAGTCATACAGCCATGCAAGTAAATTACAGGCTTATCATTCCTCATTCAAGCCTTAGCACAGTCATTCAGCAGAATCCCCATGTCCCTACAGCAAGACCATATATATAGTGGTTAAAACTGCACTATGTATTCGTGCTTCACCTTTTTTAATGCCCCTGCTCTGTAACTTTGCTTCATGGTTATTCAACAGGTGCCCTTTGAATAAGGAGCATGTGGCACAGAGATGACTGGCAGACAAAAGAGCAGCCTAGGAAGCAGTTGTGCTTATTATAAAGGGCAGCTAACTGATTCATCAGTGCCCTCCCCAGTAAACCATGCCACATAAATGTTATTTTGAAATTAGCCTTGTGGAATAAGGAGGATTAGTTGGCATGCTTGAAATGTGAATACCTAATGTCCTCTTCCTAAAGGAAGATAGGATTTCTTTCCCCTCCAACTTCATAGTGCATGGCTTCAACGCAATTTATGATGTGTGCCCTGAGGCCATTTTTTCAGTCAATTCTAGTTTAAAAGAATTAGCATGATTTTCAATCTCCAGCATTGGACTTGTAGTCTGACTCTAACTCTCACCCAATGCTGGAGGAAGAAGGTAAAAAAATAGGGTTGCAATCCAACATAATAAGATACTGCAATAAGAAGAGACAAGAACCAGGGTTGACTCCTTTCATAGGTCTTGCAAGGAAAAACAGCAAATCTGCCAGGCTACAGATTGCTGTGTTAGCATGCAGTGAGGTTGCAAGTGCATATGGCAGGAGTGGCCAGTGCCTGGCTGGAGTGCACCTATTGCCAGCCCTGTCAGTCAGGGCTGTGGAGACCAGATAAAGCTTTATTTTAGTGCCCTGACAGCTGACAGGAACTTGCCACATTGCAGAAGCTGATGAATCTCAGTCAGGGGAGGAAGGGGACGGGAAGAGAAACCAAAAGCAATCCCATACTTGGTGCATACTTCTCTAATCTCTGGGGGATGAGAGACAGGGTGAGGTCTCTCATGTATTCTGCGCACACAGTCTCTAGAACTAAGGCATGCTAACAGGTGCAAGAAGGACACATCAGAAAATGCTACCACGGCAGAAAAATCTGGACTGAACTATATTTCATATTATATCTTCTTTTCAAAAGACATGGGGAATCTCTTGCTGTTTGGTATGGGTAAAACTGCTCTGAGATTTCCCTTTAACTACTCAAAATGGAGAAGAATCTGAGCCGGCAAGATCTTTCTTGCAGTGTTCCTGGTAAGTGTAGAGTTCATTCCCACAGCTCCAGAGATGAGAGATGGGGAACTAGAAGAGGGTTTTTCTTTGAAGAAAACTTCATTTTTCCTGCAAAAGAAGTTATTGGGCTGGAAACATAAACACTGCAGTGTTTTATTTAAAATATTCTGCAGACTGCAGATACTTTCTTCTCATGCAGTTAGGAAAAAAAGACTAAAGAAAGTCCCATAGAAAAGTTTGGCCTAGGTTTTTGAGCTCATCTTTCTCTCTATTTAGTTTTTGTCACATGATTTAGACACAGTCCCTCTACTGAGTATTCCAACAACAGCTTCCACTAATTTACTGCTTATTCCAAGTAATTCATCACATAATAGGTTTTAGGCTGTGGGCTTTATTGTATCCCTTCCATTCCCAGCAAACATGCAGCCAAACATGCAGCCTTTTTCCCCGCCAAACTCAGTGGAAGTTTCTCTGTTACGGTACTCTGCCTCTTATCAGATCACACCTCAGGGCTGCTGGTTCCTTGAGGCAGGAGACCTCCTTTAGACAACGTTAGATACAATGCTGGTACGAGACAGATGTGCCAGCTGCTCTTATCTGTTAACATGAGTGCAAATAAAAAGACAAATCTGACTTGGATTTCAGTGGCAGTCAGGAGGAAGTGCTAGATTCAGATCCAATGAGCAAAGTATTTTAGTCAGATTTATGTGACTCTTGGAACATAATGTCCTTAAAAACAGAATCTGGATTCACTTCTCACTGACATGCTGTGTAAATGACACATCTTCTTAATGTGCCATTGGTGCCTGATTGTTCCTCATGCTTCCTCTGGCTCCATACAATAAAACACCTTTTGAACAAGTACACATCTTGGAAGCTGAATAAACTCAGTCTGTGCTCGAAACACTTAAGAAGTGTAGGAAAGAAGGCAAAAGAAATCTGCCAGCATGGCTGGAAGAGAAGTTTATCTTGCCTTGACTGGATTCACTTTGGTTTTCCTCTCCAGCTCCTTTCCCTTATTTGCTGCACCAATGTATCCCTGAGGATGCTGACCCCAGAACAATATGCTACAAAGATGATTACAGTCTAAAAAGGAAAAGAAAACCCTGTCACTATGGTTGTAATGGGTTTTAGCTTTTCACATTTAATCCTTTAATTGGTCTTTCTGGCAAGAAGAATTTGATACTTGGCTTTATTGCTGCATGGATGAGCCCTATTGCAAATCCCATTGGGATAAAGTTACAGTCATTTGGCAGTAAGAAGATCCATAGCAACCTCTCAAAAGCCTACCCAGAGGGTTCCTTGATGACATCACAATTTCTGTGTGATGTCACAAAGCCTCCTAGAAAATTACACAAAACAAAAAAAGCAGGAACTCTGGATATTTGATAGGATTGAGGCTAGCCCTTACTCCACTGTTGTATATATCAAGAGTTATGTCAAAAGAGAGTTTGGGTCTTGGCTTGCAGCCAGAACATTGATGAAAATACAGAATAAGAAGGTTGAACAGGCTACATACACAGTAAAAAACATATTGTAAAGATGTTGAGTGTGCTGGACCAGAAGGGGTGAGAACATTACACCTGAATTATTTGGGCAGAGCCAGACAAGGGCCAAGCCATCTGAGCAACAGACTCTTCGGATGAGACAGTTTTGTCTTATGGAAGTATACAAGTAAGTTGCCTTGGAACCTCCCAGCTAAACATTTCAGTGAAATTTAATCTCCCATGTCCTAGGCCAAGAGTGATAGCAGCTTCCTTGCATTCCAAATGAGCAGCCCTTGAGGTATGAAAGAGTGAAACAACTTCATTTAGAATAAAATGAAACTTGGGAGCTCTGATTCACAATCCTATTCATTAATGACTGGTAACTTTCTCCCCCAAGAGAATGGGAAGGATTCAAATCATTGCAGTGGGTATAATCCATGATAGGAGTGTAATTTCTTCTGAATTAAGTTCCCGAACAGAAACCTGAAGGCATGGCCCTAACAGCCCTCTTCAAGTCAGTCAATTTGAGCTGATGTAACTAATGAGACGTCTGGACCCATCGTCATGAAAAGAGAGCAGATTAACACCTATGAAGCTAAAAATAAACACGTCACCTCTGAGGCTGGGCCCATGGTGCTCAATACAAGGGGTGGGGTAGGATTGGCAGAGCTGTGCGTCCATCGTGGATGTCACCATGGCACACCCACACCAACATCTCCACGGAGACATAGCACATTTCTAGCTCCTGCATCACCAACTTGTTGCCAAGGAAACAAGAGGATGCAAAATAAAAAATAAAAGAAATTTAAAAAAAAAAAAAAAATCTCAATGACATTCAATTTTGAGACAGTCAAGAAACCCCTGAAAGGGATTCTAAAGTGCCTGAGAAGGAAATGGAAATTGGGCTTCTAATTACAGATTCTCAACCAACTCTTTTTTATTCCCCGGTTATTCTGTCTGCTCACGTCACTGTCTTCTTGCCATTCTTTGTCTACAGAGGTATGAATGCCAGACATCGGTGACAAGAGAATCAGAAAGAGCTTTCCTGGAGTGAAGGAGAGGAGGGAGGGAGAGCAGGGGAGAAGGTTACTCAGTACCAGCAGTAGTGGAGATTCCATAACTCAGAGGAAGGTGGTGGACAGAACCTGCAGAAAGGGAAATGCGTGGAAGAAAGGCAGAGTAGGAAAAAAGGTTTCTGTGAGAAGGGAATATGTGCAGTTGGCAGGTGTGGGTGTACACATGTACCTCTACACCAAATGCATGTGTATTTTTATATATACAGCTGAGAAGGTACATGTGCATACAAAAGTGTACCAAAATCTACATTGGGTAAATAAAAACCTGAGCTGTGCAACCCCCCCAAAAAAGTCATTAAGTTGACACAGAAATCAAGCAATCAAACAAGAAAGACTGTGTCTTTTCTTTTTTTTCTTTTTTTAATCCATTATAGCACTACATTTACAAGCTTTTTCCACAACCAAAAAAGCAACAAATCTTTATGTCTTTTTAAATGACAGCCAGCACTTTCATGCAAGCACCTGACTCTGGGAGCTGTGGCTTTGCAAAAAAGGAGCAAATGTAAGAAGAATCACAAGAAGGTGCTGACAGGTGGCAAACCTGGCAGTGCACATAAACACAAGAGCACACAAGAGAATCAGCAAAGTGTATGACTGTATAAAGGGAATGATGTGTTGGGTGTTACCGTGCAGAGAGACATGGTCACCAAAACAAGATGTGAAGGGGTTGTCTGAGCATAGCAGAGGCACATTCCATGGCCACTGAAACCTGCATGGTCCCAAATTAGACAGCCTAGCTCTCCTGGGGAATCAGCACGGAGAGGGTTAGCTGTTTGAGCAGATGTCTGCATAGCATCTTACTTGAGTGTGAGAGATAGGGAAAGTTTCACCATGGGATAGCACAAAGTGGCACAGATGTTTAATGGCTGCCCTGCACAGCTTTGGGTTAGTGCTGAAACAGATGAAAGAGCTCTGTCTTCACTCCCTTTTCTTCAATATTCAGTCTCACCTTCCTTCATGCCTTGAGCCTGTCATCAAGCTTGCAGCCAGAAGTGAGATTGCTGTAGAGCAAGAAGGAAAACTTATACAGAGAAGTTAACCATTGCTGAATCTCAACAAGGGTCCTACAGAACAACAGAGAAAGGTCAGTTAATAACAAGGAATTGATGGATTCATGGCTGTTGATAGTAAAAGGCTGCCAGCAGTAAGGCTTGGACTCCATCCCAGGGAGACAAGAACCATTGCTAATGGAAGATGAATATCCCTTTGTGCCCCCTACCACCTTCTTCCTGCCTCTTGTACAGGTCTTTGCAAGACTGAAAAGTTTCTACACACTTCAAGGCAGATTTTCTTCCCCCTGCTAGAAGCAGATGTGAAGGATGCCAAGTGCTTCTCTACAAACCTCTGTGGTGACAGTCCTGGCAGTCCAACAGCTTTTTATAAGGTTGCCGTGGCATGAAAGTGATGGGCACATGAATCACAATTGTGGAGAATGCCAGCCTACGTGCAGATGCTGCATTCAGATTAGCAGGAGCAAGTCCTGACCACTCAGCTCTTCCCTACTTACTATGTGAGTAGTTTGGGGTATCCATTCCCCTTGGGGATTGTAAGCAGGAGAGGACAGGGAGACCTCCTCTTACATGTATGCATGCAGTATAAAACCACAGCAACACAAGGCAGCCTAAATCCCCTAAATGATGAAGCCAGGGTCAGATTAAAACATTTTAAGAATTTATCAGAGGTCCATTTCAACTTTATTCCTGAGTAAGGTGACAATAGCTAACGTACCTAAACTGCAGGCCACAGAAAGCGGGCTCAGCTTTGTGTGTGCCAGTACCACAGTGCCTCACAGACTCAGCCCGTGTCCATGGAAGCAGAACAGTGTGGGCACGTTCAAAGGGGCCATGTGCCCTCAGCAGAGCTGTCAGACAGAGGGTGGCTGGTGCTGAGAGCTGGCCATGACTCAGATATAGGGAAGCAGAGGCATTGCTGTCAAGATGCAGGGGAAGTCCAAGTGAAGGAAAAGACAGTAGAAGTCAATTTCCTCTTCTCAGCACACCTTAACTCCCCATCATATGTGTCAGCCATGCTTTTTCTCTAGCATATCCTAAATGTTACCTCTTCTCAACAAAGATAAATTCACCATTCACATGACTATTTTCTGTATATATA
>VZTR01022337.1:105750-195672 GCA_013400775.1 Chaetops frenatus | reverse complement strand
TCTCCCCGCCCGTCCCCGCAGACATGTCCCCTCCGCCATGGCTCCCTCCGCCATGGTTCTCCCCGCCCGTCCCCGCAGACATGTCCCCTCCGCCATGGCTCCCTCCGCCCGTCCTCGCAGACATGTCCCCTCCGTCATGGCTCTCCCCGCCCGTCCTCGCAGACATGTCCCCTCTGCCATGGCTCTCCCCACACGTCCTCGCAGACATGTCCCCTGCGCCAGGGCTCTCCCCGCCCCTCCTCGCAGACATGGCCCCTCTGCCACGGCTCCCCCCACACGTCCTCGCAGACATGGCCCCTCTGCCCCGGCTCCCTCCCCCCGTCCTCGCAGACATGGCCCCTCTGCCACAGCTCCCCCCGCGGTCTCCATGGAAACCGGCCCCGAGCAGCTGCCGGCTGCGCCCCGGCCGCCGCGGCCTCGCCGCGGAAGGCGGTGGCAAAGGCGGCCGCGGCCCAGCCCCGGGAGCCCTTTCGCATTCTTGGGAAAAGGGCGCGTCCCGGCGTGTCCCGCCGCTGCAGCGGGGAGCAGGGGCTGGGACATGCCCTGAAAATGCCCAGGTGGCCACGAAGGCCAGCGGCATCCTGGCCTTTGTCAGCAATAGCGTGGCCAGCGGGTCTCAGGCAGTGATCGTCCCCCTGTACTGTGATGCGCCCCCTCAAGTGCCGTGTCCAGTTCTGGGCCAGGGAGGACATTGAGGTTCTGGAGCCTGTCCAGAGAAGGGCAGCAAAGCTGGTGAAGGGTCTGGAGCACAGGTCTGATGAGAAACAGCTGAGGCAGCTGGGGGTGTCTTAGCCATGAGAACAGGATGCTCCCTGCAGCTACCTGAAAGGAGGCTGTGGCCAGTTGGGGATCAGTCTTTTCCCCCAGGTAACAAGTGACAGAACAAGGGGAAATGGCCTCAAGTTGTGCTAGGGGAGATTTAGGTTGGTTGTTAGGAAAAATTTGTTAACTGAAGGAATGAACAAGCACTGGAACTGCTGAGGGAGGTGGTGGAGTGACCATCCCTGGAAGTGTTTAGAAAATGTGTGGATGTGGCACTTGGGAACACGGTTTAGTGTTGAACATGGAACATGGTGGTGCTGGGTTAGTGGTTGGACTCAATGATGTTGGAGGTCTTTTCCAACACTAAGAATTCTATAGGTGAGCTGTCTGCCGGCCCTGAAGTGAGATACGGAGCTGAGATCAGGGCTTTGTTCACCTCCAAGAAGATTTTCAGATGGAAAATCTCGCCAGAAATGTTACATATTGCTACCATAGTCCTTGCAACAAACACTTGGCAGTGATTGTCAACCCTTGTGGCTCCCCTACCTGGGTTTATATTCTGGTGAGGGCTTCCCTTCTCTGGGGAGATGAACAAGGCTTGTCCTCAGGTGACAAAATTGTCCTTTATCCACTGAAAAAAAAAAGGAAAATTTCTTACCCACATTTGTTGTTTGGGTTTTCTTTTTTTCATATGAGATGGTGTTTACCTTCCCTGAGGTACAATACGGAATTTGCTTTCATTTGAAGTTGTAACACATCCTCTTTGTGGCAAAAATTGTCACTAGCCCACCCAAGACTCTTTGCACTGAAGATCCTTTTGCACTGTTCCCATGTGTGCCCACACAGGCAAATTTGTTCACCGCTCCTTGGGGAAGAGTTGCACTGTGCAGCATGAGTAGGGAAGTTCTCCAGAAGCCCTCACAAAATGCACAGGTGACAGCAGATCCTGTGGGAACAGGTCAGGCTTTTCTTTCATCTGTGTGCCAGCCTGGAGAGTTGGCCTGGTGCTGGGAACATTTTCTAAAGGATGTCCTGAAAGTAGGTTGAAAACAGGAAATTCAGCTGTGTTGACTTATTGTCCATAGTGAAAAACTGTCCTTATTTTTACCAGCCTTATCTCAAATGCACTGTCCTGTCTACCAAAACGTTATCTCCAGTTTCATCTCTGAGAGATTCTTTACACCTATTCTGCCTATAAGATCAAAGTAGGGCCCCAATTTCGAACTTGACTCTCTTTTCTAACTCTCTTTTCTTCTAGCTCTAAAACTATCTTCTGCCCTCATCCTCAACTTTCCCAAATCTCATCCTGACCTCTTTTGTCCCTCATTATATGGCTGCTGAACTACTTCTGCCCAATTTCTCTGCAATATTTCATTGTGTCCTTAATCAGCAATTATACATCAGAGATCAAAAGGAGCCTTTCTCCCTATCAGTAAGATGCTTCTGAGACTAAAATTTTGCCTGTGTATGTAAGGGTACTCTATTGTCTCTGCTCTTCTAAATCAAACTGATGATGGCTCCCAGCTTTCCTTCCTTGTGTTTTCCCCCTAATGATCTCTGCCTCTTACGCCCCTCCATAGTCTGAATAATTTGCAGTGTGGGATCTCCTTCTTTGATGTTGTCCTCCCAAACCCTCACACTGATGGGTCACTCCCCAATATGATACAGCAGACACTGTAGCTGCTGTTTGACTTCACCCAGGGAACATCTCTCCCTGACTGCTGTTAGCTAATTAGATCTGATGTGGTCTAATAGGCTTGGCTGTTAAATGCAAACCCCCTCAGCTGCAAAACTCTGGGTAGAGTTGCTGGCAGCTCTCAATTTTCTGCTCCTCTTCTATTTTCTTATTACACTAAGTAAATATGACCCTTTCTTCTTCTTTCCTAGAACAACCTATTTAGCAGACTCAAATATGTAAGTGAAGGTGATAGAAATGCACACTAATGGAGCATTGAGGCTATAATTTGAATACACACAGAGCCTAGGCAATACAATCTTTGTTATGGGAGGGTAGGAGAGTGCTCCACAGTCCAGAGAAAAGGCATGGATCAGGGGCAGAGGAGTGCTAAGAGTTACATCAGATTCTTAAGTCTGCCAGGCGTAAAGATTGCAACTGAGGTATAGATAACTATTATTTGATTTTGTGTTATCACGATTGCACCTTTTTCTTTAGAATGAGCTCTTAGACAAGACATCCATGTTTTTATGACTCTTGCATCAGACAAGAGTCATGAAATTGCTGTGGCCAGAAGCTCCAATTGACTGATAGTGCAGCAGGCACCTAGAAGCCACCAAGCTGTGTAGCAGTAAGCTATGGAAGTAGCTACGCCACTGTCTGCCTCAAGACATGAGAACTCAGGTCTCAAAATTGCCACAACCTATGGTGGAACTTCATTACTCAGTGTTGGGGTTTGGGTGCTCCTCCCTTCTGTTTCTCTTCACCTGTGGAATTTTTTCCCCCATCAGTTGCTAAGGGACCATAATGGCCGGGTACTTAAGGGGAACAAAAGAAGTGATTGAACTGAGGGAAGCAGGTATTGTGAAGCTGGGAGAGGTTTTGTTTTTCTCCCAGCAGGNCTGCTCTGGGTTTCACGGCGCTACAGCCTCTGCACCCCCTGCCTACCGAGACACCGTGCCGTCCCAGCCTGCTGCCTTCCTTTCCTGAGAGCCTCGCCAGGACACCGAGATCCACTGCTCAAGGGGGTTTGTGAAAGTAAAACTTCTTTTTTTATTCCATCCCTCCCTGTCCCGGCTGTGTATGTGTGGGGGGGGATCCACCACACCACCGCCACGAGCTCCCCGAGCTCGCGCCACCAGCACCCCCCACCAGCTGTGACTGTCACTGCATCAGAAGTGCCTGCGAGCCAGCAGGTTCTCACTGGGTTCCTGCTTCTGTTTGTTGTTAGTGCTATTGTAGCTGTTGTTTCTTTGTTTTATTATAAATACTAGTAAAGAACTGTTATTCCGTTCCCCATATCTTTGCCTGTGAGCCCCTTAATTTCAGAATTACGATAATTCGAAGGGAAAGGGTTTACAATTTTTTTCATTCCAAGGGAGGTCCCCTGCCTTCCTTAGCAGACACCTGTCCTTCAAACCAGGACACTCAGCTGATCAACAGGTAGAAGAGAGAAATATGACATGAAAAGAAGGGTGAGGAATTAGATTGCTGGAAGGTAAATGTGAGAAAAAGCCAGATGCTGTCTGGATTTCAAAAACCATCAGGATGAAGATTATAGGGGTAGAGAAAAATTCAGCCAATGTGAGATCTGGAATAAGAAAATGTGAATGAAAGTAGGTCTTTTCTCCATTTCAGCATGTGCAAGTGTGTATGCTAGACCATCTTTGTTCCTGGCACACCTAAATTCCTAAATTTATACTTCTCAGGGCCTTTAAGTGGCTCTGTTAATTCCAAATTGAGAGAAAACAAGGCTCAAATGGATACTAGTGCACAGACAGCTGTCATCCACCTTCCCTGCCAGAAGGCTGGATCAGATACCAAGAAATGACCACTATTGTTTCCTTCATTACAAGTTGTAGTGGCGTAGTGGGATATTAATCAAGCCATTTTACAGTCTGGATGATGGGACCAACATGTAAGAGATGTTTTGAAAATGCAATGATAAACCATCTTCAGAGACTTGGAGCATTGCCTGTTTTCAGTTTTAGTATGCCTTCAACAGAACATAGGGAAAAGAAGCAAAAGGGAAGATTTTAGCTGTTTCCTCTTCAAAGAGCTTAGCTGTTTTAGCCTGTCACTTGTGACTTAGGAATCCTTCTTCTTTGTACATCAAGATTGAATTTGATGTAAAACAACCCATTTTTTTTGTTTTGTGTGGACTAGATCTGAAGAAATAAGGTCAGGAAAAGCAACACCTAAATGAAGCCACTTACAATAATGTTTTCCTGGCCTGAATATATCTATCCTAAATGGTAGGAAAGTATGAAAGCCTCCTTCCATTGCTGCTCTTGGTGGGCTAAGCAGGGAGAACAGGTGTGGGACTTTCCAGAGGCCTGAACATGACTTCTTGGCATAGTTCAGAAGCAACAGGAACAAAAGTCAGCTTAAGCCATCTTTATTAGAAGCTGTGCACTGCAAGCACAGTCTCAGCCATAAGCAGCTTTACACAACAAGCATAACACAGAGACCAGGAACAGCACATACTACAGAGACCAAGTCTCAGTTTCAGTGGTGATTCACAGGGACAAACGAGGACAAAATTAATGTAAGTAGGGGAGAAAAACTGACATTGCTGTGGAAACATTTCACTTCATGGCATTTTAAGTCTAAACTAAATTCCCGACAATGAATCAATGTAGTTTTGTGTTATTCTACTATTGCAGCCAGCCCAGAGTGGGCCATGGTGACAAATACCTTCCAGGCTATCTCCATGAAGCAAAAGCCCCTACTGTTTCAGCCAAAATGCCTGTAGTGACAGTATATGCTTTATGTGGTTCAGCTAGGACTGGGAAACCTGATCTCATAAACTCTGTCAGCGTGAATTATGTTTTTATTATATTAAATGGTATCCTGGCGTTTGCCCATACACCACATCACAGCTCAGCAAACACATATACAGGCCCTTCTGCCAGAGTGTGCAGGCATGGGGGCAAAGCTGTGGTTGTTGCGAGGCCTCCCATCTCTGAGCCTGTCCAATTTGGTCATGATTGACATCTCAGCTGGGATGTTTCATCAGTGTAAGTTCCCCCTCCCTGCCTCATTCTTCAGCTTTCAGAAGGTAGTTGCTTGGTCCTGTGTCTGCTCAGCGGAAGCACCATGACCTACACGTCTGCCCCTGACCTTTAGCCTGATCAATAAAACTACAAATTGGTCTTTTCTTATCCTCGACACTTTAGTCATAAAATCCCTATTGAGATGGAATGAAACACTGAACTTTATGTCTAGGCGTCGTGAACATGTTTCGTGGCGGGGGAGAGACTGGCAGTATTTCAGCCATCAAATATACAACCCTCTTTCACTCGTTCTCTGTGCAGCAATCCTGTGTGTGATATTTGAAACCTGTTGAATAGCATTTTTGGTTCTATATTCACACATTTCCCCAAATATTCCACAGAACAGCTAGAACCTCTAGTGTGCTTTAACAACACTCCTTTACTACCACGCGTGCTTTCCTCTTTTGGTGACGTTCAGGAGGAAGAAGGGAAGAGGCCTAATTTTTCCCGGAGAGGAACAGAAATCATTTTGGGAGAGTCAACAAAGCCCAGTAAGAGTGTAATGCTAGATAGATGCACACTTTTTGCTGGTATTTCTGTTGCCTGATGTTTTGTCCCTGCAGGGGACTGCCTTTAGTGGGGCAAGGAGCATGAGAGGACATGGGAGGGCACAACCCAAGGCTCTCATCTCCTTAAGCCCAGCATAGTGTTGGCAAACCTAAGCTTGCATTTGCCCTTTTGCAATAAATAGTACTTGGGTCTGAAAAAACATGTAATGGGTGGGGGTTTTATTTGTCAGAAAATCAGAAGGGCTTTAACATGTCTCTAAAAGTGCTTGTTGTGTTACATTACACCCATTGCAGAGCGATTCAGAGGGAGGAAGGAGGTTGTACTGCAGTTTTGTGCACAGCTTGGAAAATCTATTCCATCCTTACAGTGAAATAGCTGCTGGAGCCACATGCTTTCTTCATGCTGGCAAGAGTGTTGTGTATTTAGCATGCTCAGCTGCTGGTGGGGTTGTAAACCATGCTTTTTAGTCAGCTGCGCTGCCATGGGATGGCCTCGAATAACCTCCTGTGTCACATCAGGGCTTTTTGCTGGTGAAGTGACACATGACTGTGAATCAGAGTAAAGAAGAAAATCCTAACAGACTCTTCAGATTTCTTTTGGATAGCCAGGGCATTCCTTTTGCCAGGAAGGCTTGCCATCATGCATATCCATCCACAAAACCCAGAAAGACAGATCCAGTCAATAAGATGGACCAGCAGACCAGGAGTCTTTGGGTTCTTGAAAGCCCAAGAGGAGTGGTATGAAAATAACATCACCTCCTGTTTGGCTCTCTGCTGCTGCTGTGTGCTACCTAACACTGCTGAGTCTGAAAACATAATTTCCTCTGCCTCAGCTTGCAGGAGAGCCCAGAAATACTGTGTTGGAATCACACAGCACATGGCAGGTGGCAGGTTCAAAGTGGAGCGAAGAAACAGCTCCTTCATGTAGTACACAGTTAAGCTCTGGAGTACCTTTTCTCAGGATTTAATGGGTGCTGGAATTGCATGTGAGTTTCAGAACTAATCCAATACAATCCTGGGAGAAGCAAACATCAGAAGCTACCTGATGCAGCTCTGCTGCTGTATCATACAGGGAGTTCTTAAGCGAGAACTTGCTGTAGACTGGAGGAATATACAGGGCAGGGGTTACTATATGCTGGCCCTGCTCTCTGCTCTTACCAAGGCATGACTGTTGGCCACTGTTAGAGAGAGGACACAGAATGGTTGCCTCTGCTGTCACTGGTTTTATATAATCTTATATAATGGAGGATGAAACTGGAGTCTTTTAGGCTTACATAGTTCCACACAGGGAAATTCCACCTTCAGGAAACAGGAGGCTTTTCCTAAAGAGACTTTTAGTGATATCAGCTTTTCATGACACTGGATCCCTATATCTCATTTGGGACTTCCATCTTCACCCGCTTATCCTTTATATAATTTGCCAGATGATCCTTGTGTCATAGCAGAGATCAGGTCTTTATTATAATGTATATTGCAGTACCTTACTAGAAAAAAGAGGAGTTGTTCTTCAGAAGAACCAGTTGCCAAAAAAAAGAAGATAAACTGAAGAAGATGCACAGCAAAACAGAGTGGGAGCACAAGTTGAGGAAAAGTTGGTCCCATTGGAACTGCTAAAAACAGTTCATATCTCTCAACTCCCAAATGTTGCCACATAAACCTCACATATCATGCCACCCGGTCCAGTCCCAGGCTCATTTTAAGCCCTACCTCAGAACACTAATATTTTCTATTTTATTTAAAAGTGCTTCCTGATTTCTTAGCTGAGTGCCTTTTCCTCTGGTGAAAAGCAGTGCTGTCTGACACTGGACAGCAGCTCAGCTTTTGATGGTGGTTATTGCTCTGTATTACTGTGACCATTTTCTTCCCTTTTGCAGTGCCATTAAGAACTGAAGGAAGTGAATAGTTAGAGGATAATATACCATTATGGACCATCCCTAGCTGCCCAATACATTTCAAGTACACCAATATTCACCTCCCAGTTTCATCTGTAGTTCATGCTCTGTAAAAGGATACCAGCACTGATACAACTGAGGCTTGCCCAGAGACAAACTCAGGTGGAAGCAGGGACATGACTAGACCACCGTGATTTTAGCAGAACCAGGATTTCATATTCCAGCTTCCCAATATGTTGTCTCATGTCATATTTGAGCATGTAACTTGAAAAACAGCGTATGACATAAAATACACTGCATACCAACAGATTTGTGTTGGACTTGATCTAGTTATTCTGACTTCTGTATTCATATGACTGAGCTGTGAAAGGAATAAATATCTTTGGTACCAGATTTAGAAAGAGTGTATTTTATTGCAGACAAGAAGATATTATCTTCTCTGGTGGCAGTATGGGGGATTGATGGCAGTTTACAAAATGCAGAAACTCTGTGTGTATGTGTTAATCTCTGATAGGCTTATCGCTGTACTAAACTGCTTCCATAAATCGTATGCTTAATGCTGCTTTCAGGTACACCAACATACCCCCAGTAACTCCTGGAGAATTTTAAGATATATAAATTGCAGCAAAATTTGATCCCTTGTAGTGTCAATATTTTTTTAACGCTCATCTTTACAAAAGGTGGAACACGTAAACACTCGAGATTGTCACTTACCTCACCAAATTCAGCCTTGCTGGAAGGCAGCTGAAGGTATCCACTGAGGATAGCTAGGAGGAGCAGATTCCACAGACCCATTTTATGGTGATTTATGTGGCATTCATTGTGACTAGGATTGAGGTGTATATTTGCCTCGTTTTTACAGTATATGGCTGGTCAACTCATAATGCATGTTGTACTCAAATCTATGGATAAAATATGAAGTTTACAGAGGAAAAATGAGAACAGAATTTACATTTCATTCATTTTCTCGTCTCTGCTGTTTCTGCACTCTCAAATATCAAAATGCATTTGTTGTATCCTAATCTACATCAAGCTGTCCTGCAGGAACATTCATTATTCTTTTATTGTCAGCAAAACACATTGAAACAAGGATATTAAACATCTGGCCAACATACATTTATGTGGCCCAAATGGCATATTCAAGTTCTAAGAATATAAGAATTTCTTTGGAAGCAAAAGTAGTTTTCCCTCTGATTTGAGAGAGAAGCCATAAAAATATAAGCTTGTATAAATAAAGCAGTGTTCTCTACCTGAGACAATGCATAGCATAAAACCTTACCGGGGAAGTGCAAACTCCTGTCCTCTACCACTAATCTCCTTTCAAGTCTAATGAGGGCACTTAAACTTAACTAGTTTGCTGCTAAGCCGAGGTGATTGACAGAGAGACAATCTTAGGACTAGAGATAAGACAAAAAGAGAATATTGCCCAGAAAAAAAAAAAAAAACAAGCTTAAGGAACAAAAAGAGAGCAGAGATTTACAGAAGAGTAAGGACCAGAAGGAAAGAAATATGTGACCATAGGACATGGGCTTGTTTCCACCCCAATAGAGAGGTCTCAGCTGTGGCTGGTGGTAGGACCAAAGAGGGAGATGCTGTTTGCAGAGGTGAAAGCACGCACAGCTCAGCTCCTCTGAGGCTGGTGTAAAAAAAAACAAAAACAAAAACAAAAAACTGAGAGGTAAACTCCCAAGCATCAGGTCACAAACCCAGCACCTCAAGATTTTTCAGCCTCAGAGAATTTTCCTGCTGCCAGCACGTTTTGGGTAAGAAAAGTGATTTTCTGCAGCAGCAGAAAAAGGCAAGGAAGGTAGTTCCAAAGGCTGAAAAGTGGGGGAGGGTGAGAAGGATCAGTGGCACTTTGGGTCCCATCAGTCTGATGGAAAGGATAGTAGATTTCAGGAGGTGTGAGGAACAAGAGAGGTTGGCAGTGGGATTTCCAGGTTTATAGGAGATGACAGATAGGTGATAGAATCTGTCACCTTTCCTCCAATTCTCTTGCCACTTCTCTCCCAATGCCCTTTATTCCTTCCTTACTCTCTGGAGTATGTGGGCTCCATTTCCAATTTACTACCTTCCCTAAACCCCACAATCCCATCTCTCTACCTGAGCAGCCTTCTGCCTACACATACTTCCTTTTTCCCATCTATCATCCACCTGTATCCTATTCCACTCTACAAAACAGCTCCTCCAGGCAGCAGAGATTGCTGTAATAGAAATGGAGGCAGAGGGGCAGAGCTAGGAAGGTGGAAATGGTAGAGAAGGGAGAAGGGGGTACAAGTGCAAATGGTGATTGCTGTTGATGTAGAGGGTAGCAAAGGCAGTGTACAGATTGGGCCTCTCCATCTAGGAGAGAAAAGGCACCTGGTTATCCTTTATAGAGCTTTGTCTTAATACTGCTGCCTACCTTAGTATGCCAAGTCACTTGGGGATGGGCAGGGGCAGGTCTGCTCCTATCTGAAACACACGGATGGGCATTGGAAGTCACACTTGCTGCAGCAGCTGTGGAGGCTGCAGGCTCCCTCCTGCCGTGGGACCCCCAACCCCGGGCACAGCTGGCTGGCAGACACACAGGGTGCCAGAGAGGGACACTGCGAGGAGTGCTGAACAGGGAGAGTAAGAGATGTGGACACTATGCCAGGCGGTGGAGGTGGTGTAACTCCTGTGTCTCATGCATAAGGTGCACCAGCTGGCAGGGCTGCCAAGCCCCTGCCCAGCCAGGGATGAGCAAGGCACAGACAAAACACCACTCTGGAAAAAGACAAGGCTGAGAATGAGGTCAGATCCACAACAGCCAGACATATAATTTCCATCATGCAAGACAGTTCTGCACCTTTATTCAACATGATAGTTATGAAGCTTGGAAATAACCAGGAGGAAAAAATCTGTGATCGAGGCACTATCACAGAATTCAAACATCCATGGCTGCCTGATAAAAAACATTGCCACTCATTTTGTTGGGTAATGGACAAAACCTTGTCTCTTTTCTTCTTCTGTTTTAAACTAACTTCTCCGTGTGGTCATTTCAGATGCCTTGATCACTTGGCATTATAGGTTGCTGTAAGTATGTACCCACCTTACAAATTTAGCTGGTGTACTAGTCCATTCCAGAGTAACTACATTATTGAAGTGTAATGATTTGGAGTTTGGTTTTCAAAAGCCCTTATCAAGTGGATTAAAAACTTGCATCATACTTTCCAGAGTACCCCCAGCACTTCTGACAGGAGATGTTTGCAAGTGCTGAGGGAATGGCTGCTGTATAAAATAACACAAGTTTGATGTCTTTGGGGCAAATTAAAAGGGGATTACAATAACAGTAACAATAATAATAGTAACAACATCATCAATAATAATGATAGGTTAGCACTCTTTTAGCTGAGCTGTAGTAACTACTGCAGTGATGCTGCTGCCCTCAGCTGCCCATCCTCCCCCGTGACAGAACTTTGCTGTCACAGAAGCAGAGCCAGTGGAAGGGGACACCTGTCCAGTCCTTGGCTGTCCCTGCACATAGCCCATGGTGGCTCTGGCTAACACACACATTTCCCAGTGCTGCTCCAGGAGGTAGCAGCTTCCAGCAGCGAGGTGGGCTGGACAGCAGGGTTGTCGGGGCAGCATCCAGCACATGAAAATCAGAGCTGTTGTTTTTAACGAGAGGAATGAGGATGGCTGTGCCATGTTTCAATACATATGTCCCTACCATAGGATTGCCACACTGATGATGTCTGACAGGCTTTTCCATTGGGTGACGTCCAGTGTTTGGCAAGGGGAAATGTTTCCAATGCAGCAGAATGAGTAACCTTTCGTTAACCAGTAGGAAGAACAATTGAATTAAGTGATGCCCCACTGTTTCAGGTCGTAACTAGAGATTGGTGCAGAAATGGTTGCCCTGGGGCTGCTGCATGTCCCCTGGTCCTGGGGTCAGCCATCACCCGTGAGCCAAGGCTGAGCCCTGCCCGTCGCTATGCCTGGAAAATCTCCACAGCTCTTCCTGTCAGCTGCGAACAGCTGTTGCTAGGGAACTGCGAAAAGTCAAAAAGACAGCAAAGGATGAGGGAGAACAGCAGCAGAGGGATGGCAGGCCGAGGCTGGTGAAGGAAGAGGTGAAGGGGGAAGGGAGGCGGCAGGGTCAAGAAAAAGGAAGGACTGAAAAGCCTGGGGTGGGAATCGGTCCTCATCTTGCCACAGAGAAACAATTCCGTCCTTCAAGGACTGTGTTTTCTTATAATCACTAAATGGCTTCCCTTGATTTTGTTTGTGTGTTTGTTTGTTCATTTGTTTGTTTGTGTGTTTGTTTTTAACCTATCTAGGACAGAGGCAGACTATCTATCTTTTTATTTAATGTGCTTTTACATGATAATGTTTTGTACTTAATCATCACTTCACCCTTCATCCCTGTCCTCTTCTAATAAAAGAATTTCCACTCTTATTTTTGCTTTCCTTCACTTTTAAGGACTGTTGCTCTTTTCCACTGAAGCATTGAAATTGTAGATACACATCATTTGATAAATGCAGCTGAAACTAAAACAACAGTTTTCATCTTTTTTTCTTGAAATTTTTCTTCTTCCTGGAGTTAATAGGGTGCTGACAGATGTACTCTCTGGGGAACATCAGGGTTATAAACTTATTCACCACACTATGCTCCAGTCAAGATCTGCCTTGTTCATCTAAGGGCCTCTTTCAAAGCCAGCTGAACCCAGCAGCAGGTTGTTCCCATGTGAAACTAACTTTGGATTAGGCCATATCACTACAAATCCCTGCTGACCCATAGGTCATATGTAAGAGATCTGCATCTGGTGGCATTTGACTGCCCACCAAAGTGACTGGACACCGTTAGAGCTGGTGCAGGTCTCTGCATAGGACCAAAGCACTGCTCAGACTCTGGCATTAGGTCCTCTCAACAGATGCCTCGACATCTCTGCCACTGCACTGTATTGAGTGGGTTGGAATGTGATAAGTGATAGTGTGTGAATTAGAGTGGATTCTAATTGTGGGCAGTATGAAAGCTGTCTGAGCAAATGCATCTAAATAAGGAACAAGATTATATAGCTTGTTGCCAAACTGAAACAAGGAAACAAAATATTCTTTTCAATTTAAAAAAAAATTAACAGCATCATGTGGATAAAAAGGTTGGCAACAAGATATATATGTATAAAGTCATTAAAGAAAATAAAATAAGCTATGTGTGGAGTTTCCAAACTCAACTGTGGTTGCAATGCCTTCCAAAGAAAGCCATGACATACACTAAAAAGCTCCGTTTTAATGGTTTCAAATACTGCAATGTGTAATTGACTTATGGCAGGGGTGGGTGGTGGGATAGGCAGTATTTCATTTCCAAGCATTTGATCCAAAATCAGCCTTGGTTAGCAGTGATTGAATGTTATTAGTGTTTGATGGGTCTCTGGTGGAACCTGTGAAATGCGTCGGAGGTTTCAGCACACTTCCTAGTGGACAGGTGCCCATACCACTAAAACCACAGCTCTTTGGAGCTGGTTCCATTCACTCTGATTGGCAATCTCAGTGGAGAGGCTCACGGCTGAATGGAGCGTGGAGCAGTCTCTATGCTAATATTTCTTCTCTGCCAGTCCTATGCTGAGGCACAGTAAGGAAAATACAGGGCTTAGTGGCCTGCTGTTCCTGTCTATTTGTCAGAGCAAGAGAATATCTTTCAGCTTTTGGACCAAGCGTGATAAAGGAAGATTACTGAGCTTGCAAAAACCCATTCTTCCAGGAGAGGAACCAGGGAGGATTTAAGCCCTACATTAGTGCTTGGTATCTTGTTCCCAATTTTTCAGGCTTCAGGAAGAAAAATTCTGGTTGTTGTGATCCTTATCAATCTTCTCTGCAGGACCAAAGGACCTTGGCTGGGCTCTTCTGTAGTGCTTGCACTTCTTTGTGACCAGTGGTACCCTCATCGAGAGGCATAGTTTACCCTAAGGATTCACAGAATAAAATGATTTGATAGGAACCATGCCATTTTCTGCACACAGAAAGCTCAGTCCATCCTCACCACTCAGTGACAGGTGAGAGAACTGATCTCTACAAATAAAGGCTCTTTAGTACATCAGGCTTGGTCTTTAGAGGCTAATCACAGAGCTCCATAGCTCGTGTTGCTTTCTGACATTTATGTTTCCCAGCTTGGTGAAAGCTGCTCTTTGGCAGGCTACTAAATCCACCTGGTTTTTGATGGCAGTTGGTCAGGCTGCTTCCCCCAACCATCTCCAGGCCTTGTTCATTTCCCTCAGCGACCAGGCACTTCTGCTTTTCTCCTGTATTCACTGGCACTTGGCCTTGCAGTACCTGCCAGGCAGTTCAGCACCTGAGTCTGTTGTTATCCTAAGCAGACTGTGGTGGCTGGCTTCTTCGTTAAGCTCTTTGCTGCCATAGGAGAAATGCACTGCAGAAAGGCCTAGCAAAGATAGGGGGTGAGCCATGGACAGGAAGGTTGAGAAGGAAGAATTGATAGGCAGCTACTGTGTAAGCAGCTCAGGAATTCCCTAATTGCTATGAAAATCCTCGATAACTTATTCACCAGGGGCTGGACAACAACCAAAAGACACCACCCTTCTGTTTTCCAGTGGTACCTTTTCAGAAGAGAAGCATTTGCATGGAGAGGTAGCTGCATTTCCGACCTGTGACTACAGTCTGGCCTGCTCTGTGCATTCTCCAGCCTCTTCGTGCATCACAAAGCAGCAAAATCTGTCTTTGAATCACCCTTCTGAATGAGTTTTCTCATTTTATTAACAATACAGGCCACATGGACAAATAGATTTGGTAACCTAGGCAGCATTCATCTCACCCTAAGAGGTGTCTCTAATAGATGGAAGCAACATCACATGTAGCCACTTGTGTCTCCCTCATGACTATAGAGGGACTCTGACTTCACGCTTACACATCTGTGTTTTAGGTGGCTGAACTCAGCTGAAACAAACCTTGTGCTTGATGGTCTCAAGATGACAACAGGGAGATTAAATGGTGGAATTACAAATCATTTGAAGTTACAGTTCTCTTCTTACAGTTTCAGTATTTCCTAAAGATAATGAATAGATCCCAGTATTATCCAGCAGGTCAATTTTTTCAGATATGATAAATGATGAACTAAACCAGAATACTACTTTTTGTGTCTAGAAATGATTCTCTGGGACCACAAAGATTGAGTAAGCTTTGAACTGGAAAGGAATAGAGTTGATAGTAATTGACTAGTTGTCTTCGTCCTGAGCAAGTGGAAAAGTGCACCTGTGGTTGCTGTCAATAGGAGACCACAGCATGGTCAGTGGGGTATGAAGCAGTAAATGGTGAAAGGTTTATTTGTGCTACCTAACAGGCTGGATAACAAGAGGGTGATGGCTTGATGAGATGTGGTAGAGGTGACAGCTCCTGCATCAAGAACAGCAAAGCCTTAGCCAGAGCAATGGCAACTGGAGAGGAATTGAACAGGCCCTCCAAAATCCCAGCGCTGACAAAGCAATATTTTGTTACAGGGAGGATCAACGAGGCAGAGCCTCAGCCAAACAATTGAGCATAATTCACTGGAATTAACATTTTCTCAGTGGCCTTTCATGTGCAGAAGCCGATATCAGAGGATATATGAAGAAATTGTAAGAAGGGCTTTGCAAATTTCAAACAGAAATGCCACTTCTTGACACCCAGGAAGAGGAATACTGTATGTCTACTCTTAGCACCACATCAGTTTGTTTGGGGGTTTTTTTTCAGTAAGAAGACCATTTGCTTTGAAAGAATTCCCCTTTCACTGCATGCAGATATTTTCAGCTGCCATTTCTTTTTTCTCCTGTGTTGAACATTTCCTCCATTACCTGTACCCCCTCACTTATCCATTTAACATGGGTCCTTCTAGCAAGCTGTCCCATGTCATCTATACTTCAGTTTCCCTCCTGTGATGAGGAGATGGAAAGCTCAACATAAGCAGTATCAGAAGCAGCAGTTTTAATTCCTTTATTCCCTTGGAGCAGATTAGACATCAGTTTTGAGAACTACTGGCTTTTGTGGTCTCTCTTTTACTGTTTTCAGTTCCAATATCAAGTGAAGGTTTTGGGAAGGAAAACCCTGAAAGTGAAGTCTGTGGGAATTTCAAACATAAATGTATTTATTTCAATCACGGTCATGAAAGTAATTTTTGTTTGGTTGGTTTTTAATGTAGAACCTTGACAGGAAAATGCAGTTAGAATGCAGTGGTGTCAAATGCTGTGGTAGTGATGTGGCTTGACACATTAGCTAGTGCTGCAGTGTAATAGGAATGGAACTCTAAAGCAAAACAGCTGGCACTGACAATCTGATGTCCACATTTATATGTTTTGGGGAGCTTAAGTTGGTTTAGCTGTAGTCTGGCCCCGTGGGTTGAATTCCTGTTAGCAGATATATTTCTGGAACAAGAGTTTCCATTTAAATGGGAAAATAAACTAAATGGGGACAACCAGGATATTTACTTCAGAAGTGCACCTTTGCACCAAAATAAAATGCTAATTCAGACACACGATATGTGGCCAGAAGTGTGCCTCCACTTTTATGAAACAGAAGGAGTGATGTTCATTTCCTCCAAGAAAAAGGGTATTATTAGCCACAGTCCATTTATCTGCTCAAGTGCAATGTACTGGCAGTTGAGGATGAATACTGCATGCTTAGGATATTAACACTTGGAAAGCATATAGGAATGCCCTAAAAAGAAACATACCCTATGTTAACTATACT
This sequence comes from Chaetops frenatus, assembly GCA_013400775.1. NCBI lineage: Eukaryota > Metazoa > Chordata > Aves > Passeriformes > Picathartidae > Chaetops > Chaetops frenatus. The sequence goes on along the minus strand of VZTR01022337.1, from coordinate 179,078 downwards.
CTCTGTGCTTTAATGATCCACCCACGTCCAAAATGTTGCCTCCCTCTTTTTTAATCCTTCTTTGGCCGCTTGCCACGTTCACTTGAAAAAAAAGTAGCTTTTTTCCTTTGAATTACGTGTGGTTGAGAGCCCCTCACTAAATGCTGAGAACTCTCAACGCCTGCTGACTCTGGCATAAACTGATGGCACTCAACACTGTAAAAGAGCACAGTCCTCTGCCTGTTAGCAGAGGATGTGGAGGGCAAATGGCTGTGTGGGTGTGAGCACGTCTGCAGGGAAAAGAGGAAGCAGCTGTGTGTGAGGAAAAAAGAATGACCAAGGAAAAGAGTTGTGTGTATGTGATAGGGGGAGACTAATACAGTTAAAATTGAAGTGATAAATCATACCTGAGATCTCTCTTGAGACCTATAAATAGGAAACTGAAAAGCATTTCCTTCTATTTATTTTATAAGTGCTATAAACTTTATCAGCTTTTAGTATTGGAGACTCGTGCAATATTTATGGGTGGTTTACTTTAGAAGTTATTCAGAGGTTAGCGTCAGGAGGCTAATGAAAAAGAAAATTGGGATGGGTAAAGGAAAGAGGGCTTTTCCTACAGCCCCATAATAACAAATGCATCACATCTGAGTTGCTTTGGCCCTCTTCCCAATATCCTTTGCTTCTGTATTTCTCTAGCAAATACCTACCCTGAGTTTCACAGCTCCACAGGGGATCACAAAGAGCATCACTTATTGGTAAAACTGAAGACAAAACCTGTTCGGGAATTCCTATGAGGTGACTCGCAGAAGAAGGAGATTGCAGAATAGGATTTGCAAAGAGGAGAGGGTTTCAGAGATCTCAATAGATTAAAGCATGTGAAAGTCCTCCAAATGGAACAGAATCCATGATCAGCCTCAAATAGTCTTCAGTTGCAATACAGAGAAAGGCTACTGTGGGAGTGTCCTTTTACACTGGATAAGCTGATGGCAGTATTTTTGGACTGATTCTGGTCTAAGCAAAATAAACAAGCTTCTCATCCCTCAAAGAACTTCACACCAAGCCCAGTCCAAATGTCTGGAAACATTATTCAGCTTTCCACTCTTAGGCAGTTTCATAGATGGCTTATTTATGCCATGTTCTTTCAATGGAGACAACAGCTGTTTTCAAAGTTTGGGGTTTCAAAAAAAGAAAAGAAATCTCTTCAGATTTATAGCTGAATGAAAGAGCTTTCCAGATCTTGCTGCTATGTAGAATCCTCCTCTAAGAAAAAGTTGCAGATTGTTCACATAAGGAAATGGGAACATACAGAGATTGCTGGGCTTGGTTCTATGACGGAATTCCCTCAAAAAAAGCTGTGAACATGAGCCAAAATTAAACAGCTCCAGAGAGCACATCTTGTGGGTAAGAGAGGAGGCTCTGTCCCAGCTGGGGAAAGCACAGGCACCCAAGATGGCACCAGCAAAGCACAGGGGCTCTGTGTTGCTCAGTTGTTTCTGTACACAGCCATGGGGTGAAAACTGGACTCAGAAGAGAACGTGACAGAGGACAGCTCACACATCTCAGAGGTGAGGAGACTAATGTGTCCATAGCTCAATCTCCTCACCTTATCCCCCTTAAGGAGGGGACCAAGAGGTGACTAACTTATTTTTAAATACCTCAAGGGAATTTTCCAGTGCTTATGGGGTCTTTAGTATGGCAGAGAAAAACGAGCCAACAAATCCTAATATTAAGCTAGACACAGACAAATTCAGACAAGAGATGAGACTGTTTGTTGGGTTTTTTTAAACAAATCTAAGAATGGAGTACAAAAGAAGGCTGGCTTTGGCACATTTTTAAAATCCTCAAATCAAGATCAGATGCCTTACTGGATGATACGTTATTTTAAGCATACACAAGTTGTTGGACTCATTACTGAAACAGCTGGATAAATGTCTCTGGCATGTGTCAGATTAGATGATAGTATGTTATTCCCTTCTGTCCCTTAAACTGTAAGTTTGTGAGTGAAGAAATTCCTTAATCCTGTAAATGTTAAACATGGCCTTTATTGTTTGACTGTAAAGACTTATTAAAAAACAAAACAAAACAAACCCAAATAAACAAACCCAAAAAACCCAACCAAAACTAAAACAAAATTACCCTTGTATGAAGTGATGTTGTAGGGAATGTGGTATTTTACCTATGGCCTGACTGTACAGTATGGGTAATGTTTTGGCCAATGGGAATCGCGCCTTGAACTTCAAAAGCTTGAGGTTTAAAATGCCTCTGCCAGCAACTGTCCATTGTCACCCCAGTTGTGAGAAATTTCCAACTATTCTTCAAATAAATTCAGCAGTGCACTGCCTGCTCATCTCCTAGCATCAGATGGACTAACAGCAAGTTTGTGGAAGTCCTTCAGAGAGCCCTGGAACAAATATTCAAGGATGGTCTTTCAGTAACCTTTTTTAATTGTACTGTCTCACAAGTTTCTGCTGCTATTGACCCTAGAGAAAACTCTGACTGCATTATTTTTAAACAACCATTTTACAGATTAATTTTTATTTACTTGGATAGGATTTATCAAAAGAGCTGAGAGACAAAATTCTGCAGAGTAAATACACAATATGTGTCTCCTAGGGTTTTATGTCTAGACTAGACAGTAGGTTATGAAATAATAAAAGAGAGAAAGAGGAGGAAAAGAAGGTGTTTTCAAAGGGGATAGAGCCAGTGTTATACCTAGAAAAGGCTGGAAGAAAAATATTTATGACCTATGGTTCAGCTGTTATAAGACAAAGGTTCAAAGAGGGGAAGATGCCTGAGTTACTGGAAAGATAATTATTTAATTATTGTCCATTTTACTGGCCTAAGGAAGATGTGAGTGAATATGCTACTCTTCAAGCCAGATTCAGGATAGTGATGAGGAACAATCCTTTCCAGCAAACAGTTTTAGCCACAACATAAAAATAATCTGCTGGAAGATTAAATAAATAAAAGGCTGTTTTCATAAGTGTAGTATATTCATGTTATTTACTGAAACAAGATCAAGCAACTCTCTTGCATATCATGCCTTTTAATTCACAGGAAACTTCTCACCTTTGATGCAGGGAATGATATTGTTTAACTTAAGAGTTGTGTTTAACTTATTCATCAAGCCTTGGGTGAAAGAGCAGATGCCTCCTCAGCAAGTGCACTGATGACACAAAGCTGGGAGGAGTGGCTGATACCCCAGAGGGCTGTGCAGCCCTTCAGAAGGATCTCAACATGGTGGAGAGATGAGCAGAGAGGAACCTCCTGAAATTCAGCAAAGGCAAATGCAGGGTCCTTCACGTGTGGAAGAATAACCCCTGCACCAGCACAGGCTGGGGGCTGACCTGCTGGAAAGCAGCTCTGAGGAGAAGGACCCGGAGGTCCTGGTGGACAGCAAGCTGTCCATGAGCCAGCAGTGCCCTGGGGGGTAAGAAGGCCAATGGTGTCCTAGGGTGCATCAGGAAGGGCATGGCCAGCAGGTCAAGGGGGGGATCCTGCCCCTCTGCTCAGCCCCAGTGAGGCCACATCGGCTGTGCTGTGTCCAGTTCTGGGCTCCTCAGTACAACAGGGGCATGGAGGTCCTGGAGCTGGTCCAGCAGAGAATGACAAAGGTGATTAAGTGACAGGAGCATCTTTCTTAGGAAAGGTGGAGGGAGCTGGGCCTCTTCAGTCTCCAGTAGAGATGACTGAGAGTGGATCTCACCAATGTCTGTCAGTAGCTGAAGGGAGGGTGTCAGGAAGATAGATCCAGGCTCTGCTCAGTGGTGCCCAGCAATAGCATAGGAGGCAAAGGGCACAAACTAATTAACAGGGAGTTCCACCTGAACATGAGGAAGAACTTCTTTACTGGGGAGGTGACCAAGCACTGGAACAGGTTGCCCAGAGAGGTTGTGGAATGTGCTTCACTGGAGATATTCCAGACCATCTGGACATAATCCTGTGTCATGTTTTCTGGGATGACCCTGCTTGAGCAGTGAGGTTGGAGCAGATGACCCACTATGGTTCCTTGCAAGCCATCCAGTCTGTGGTTCTGTGATATGAAGGAGTAAAGATTTTTATTAATTTCAGATCCCATGTGATGTAGTAAGACCTGTTCACCTTCAGACTTAGGAATTTTTCTTCCTGTTTGTTTTCATACTCAGAAGTAAACCATCAGAAGACACCATACAGGAGCTGTACTTTGTCCAGATGCCAACAACATGCCAGGGGGGTCCAGCTGGCAGTCTGAAGACCAGAACCAGCCTTCCTTCAAGCCCACTGTGTCTCCTCTGAGGAGGTAGGAAACAGCTGCCTGGGAAGCACACTGGGACCTGAGAATCAAACATCTTCCCCATGACTGTGAAAAATTTGATGGTTGGAGCTGTGCATGCAGGAGGGGATGGTACTGGCATCAAGCCTTCTTCTTTGCTCACAGACTCCTACCAGCAACCTAGGAGTTCCTCTGAGAGACCGTGAAAGATTTCTGTGATCACACTCTACCAGCTGTGGAAGTGGGCTGCCAGTTCTGCTAAGGGGTTTTATAGTGTTGAATAAAACCTTGAAGAAAAAGCCAAGATCCTCCCTGCCCCACCAAAAAAATCGAACTCCAACAAACAAACAAAAAAGAGCATGAAAGACACTAAAGACAACTGAGCAAAGACTAATTATTTACCCCTTCACTGACAGTATGGGTAGATTTTATCTTAAAAACCCTTGTGAGTGCATGCCTGACCAAGACATTACACAGGAATATGTAGCTGTTTGTCAATGCAGCTGTGTACCTTCAGAGTAAAATAACTATTGTTTTGTAATAAAGCAAGTAGCTCCATAAACTCTACTACTACTACTGAAGCACAGTTTCCTAGCCATCTTAATCCTATATCCCATGGAAACTAAGACGTTTCTTTCACAGCTTGGATATCTTTAAGGACTCTTTCTACTGTAGTTTCTGATGACTAAAAAGAGTTGAGCTCCCATTGTTGTCCTTTCCTTGTTGAGATGGTGAGATGGTTTTTCTTATGAGTCCAATCAGTGAACAAAGCTTGTCTTTGAGACCTGCCATCCCCATAAAAGAGCCACTGGGATCAAGAGCTGTCTGGAAGATAAAGCAAGGCAAAGACAGGAGCGAGGGAAAGTAAGAGCAAGTCACTAGAGAGCAGAGTGTGTTTGGATGCTTTAGAGCAGCCTGCAGGGTGTAAACTGCAGACTGCCCATGACACAAGCTCCTCAAGTGTCCCTCGAAGAGTGCAGATGCAGTTCACAGGCAGTAAAGCTGTAGTGGTCCACTCTGCCACTGTCTTGAGGCAATCTTTGCCAGTTCAACGGGCAGGTAAATCCATCCAGGAAAGGTTTGTCTGTTGAAAAAGAAGATGAAAATCACTTTGAAGTGCTAGAATGGGACCTGCTGTGATGGAAGAAGTGTCAGTGGAGGTGACGATGGCTTTCTTACTGGGTGACAAGACCATAAATGTCAGTGGGCATTTCATTAGAGGGAAGGAAGAAAAGTACAGACTAATAGAAGGCACAATGCTGACAGCAGCTTCTCCTCAGCAAACATTTCCAGCCCACTCCTCTGCCATACACATAAAATTTATTGCCACTGTGCAATGCATTAACCCTTACTATATTAGCTAGGGCCCAGGGAATAGCCATTTCCATGCAAGTTATATCGAGCCATATTAAGAAGCCACAGGAAGACAAGATTTGGCTGCAGAGAGAAGGCTAGTCATGTCCTGCCCATTCTGCCTGAGATCCCTCTTTGTCAGCTTACCCAGTATGATCCAATTCCTCCTCCCCACACCTGCTGTTATGTTCTGCAAGCCTAAAACCTGCTCTGTACAGATAAAGTGTGTTCCTGGTCCTCATTGCATGTGCTGATAACATTCCAATCTCTCACTGCATGTGCTGATAACATGCCAGCTTCCCCAACCCCCAGCTCTACTTCTCACCTCAACCTGATGCTAGATCAGGGTGGGCCTCGAGCAATTTCTCAGGCACTGCACTGTGAATGAGGATACCAAGTGAGGGAATTTGCTTGTAGCCCACAGCAGGCCTCATAGCCTAAAGGCAACCATGCTCTAAGCACGCAAAGATCCACAGACTTGGGAACTCTTGATATTTGGAACAAGGCAATCTTTCCCCACTAGCTTTTCTTTGCATTAATTGCAACCACTCCTATTTTTTTCTTGATGCCCTCCTAGAAGATCTCCAGGTGTGTGGTACCTCCTTTAGAAAATCTATTCCAGTTTGTGTTCATTGCTCCCTTTTTCCAGCTTCCCCCTCCACTCTGGGGACTTCTCATCGCCCCCTCTGCTGCTGCTCTGGGGAAATGATAAAGCTAGCTCCTAATTAAAGTGGTTGCAATTCCCCACTGGAACAGTGGCGCCAGGGCCTGAAACCGTCCTGTGTCTGTGGTCCCTGGAGACAACCCAGCCATGCTCAGACACCTTGCTGCTCACTGCTCCTGTCACAGGCTTTCCAATACTGGCTCCAGCAAGTTTCTTCTGTGTTTTTTCATCTGTGCTAATCTCTTTCCAGTGCTGCAGACAGGGGACAGGAAGGTCACTCCACAGATGAAGTGAAGATCTCCCCACCCTGAAAACGACAAAAGGGAAAAAGCCATGGGGGAAGCCATGAAGGACTAAAGCAAAGATACAGCTCTGCCTTGTGCTGTACCCACAGCAACAGCATTTCCATTTTACTTTCTATTGTCATTTGTGGAGGTCCAGCACACGGAACAGTGCCTGCCACCCAAACACCAAACATGTAACCCTTTTACTGCCCAGATTAGTGACTTTCAGGAGCCATGTGAGCACACACACAACATATGGCCTGCCCCACAAAACAACAAAAATAAAAAGCTGGCCTGTGTTTCTCCCCATGCACATTCTGCCCACACATCCACAGTTGTGGCCCTCTAGTGCAGCACAGAAGTGTGTGAGAGCATCTTTTGTGCAGCACTGAAATGCTGCCACTCAGCTGCAGCATCACTTGTCATTCACAGGCACCAAACAGAGCTGATGTTGTGTGACTGCACACACCCCTTCTGCAGTCCCTGCCCACGGTGACAGTTCTGTTACTCTGGCTGGAAACATCCACCTCAAGTGTCTCTTGGAATAGGGAGACTCTTCATCTGGAAAGGACTTTGTAGCTGCATCATTTACCAGCATCATCTTTGTTAGAACCAGCCCAGGAAATGCACCAGAAGTACTGCAGTGTTTAAGCACAGTGAGTACCTGTTCACCTGGCATGTGGTACCTTGCAGCCCCTGTCATGAGATGTCCAGTCCAGCCTGTGACTGAACACCACCACATCAACTGGACCGTGGCACTGAGTGCCATGTCCAGTCTTTCCTTAAACACCTCTAGGGATGGTGATTCCACCACTTCCCTGGGCAGTCCATTCCAATGTCCTATCACCCCTTTTGTGAAGAAATCCCTCCTGTATGCCCAACCTGAACCTCCCTTGATTATGTCCTCTCATTCTGTCACTAGTGGCTTGGTAGAAGAGGGAAACCCCCAGCTGGTCCCAACCTCTTTTCAGGTAGTTACAGAAAGTGGTAATGTCAGTCCTGAGCCTCCTCTTCTCCTTTGTCTACATAGAGGTGTCTATCCACAAACTTCAGAATATATACCCAGGATCTATGTTTTAAACCTTCTATGTAAACCATCATCAGACTCGATTAAATAAGCACAGACTTGGTCAAAATCATACTCACACACAAATACATGTGTAATTATATATACAATATATATTCCTCCCATCAGCCACATGCACAACACACAAATATACACATGGATCCAAGAGGAAAAAAGTGCAGAGGAAAACAAGTGTTTTCTGACTGTACCAAGGCTATGCCTGACAACCATTCAAATGACCTATGTGTAGATACAGAAAATCCAGTGGTGGCAATATTCCGTGTAGTAGAATATGAGACAGTGAAGAACCTAATCCTCATTTATAAGATAGAACATCTTGCACAGCCAGTTCAAAGCCCTTTGTTGGTGTAAATGAAGTTCAACTTTGCCACCTTATGGAGAAGCAGCACGGACGGGCTCTCTCTGCCTGGGGATGGCAAGCAGAGGGCAGAACTGGAGCTGGGAGAGCTCCACCCTCAGGGTGATGCCAGGGGAGTAGGAGGAGGATGGGCAGCAGCCACCACTCCCAGGGAGACAGTGCACACCCAAGCACAGCCACTGGCTCACACACCTTGGCCCGAGTGCCTGGCAGCAGCCCTGTCTCTGTGACTCTGACAGAGAAAAGAAGGCAGAGGAGCAGTGATTGTTTTGCTGCCACCAGCAGTCTGCTGCCCTGGGCAACTGCCTGCCATGCTTAAAGCTGGCACTAATCATGCTGGCCTTGATAAAGCTTAGGCTGAGAGGACTTGGCTGCTTTGGACATTGTTAGCCTGTATTTTTCTTTGAGCTGTGACAGACAGTGGGGAAGGGAAACAAAAATGTTATCACTGAAGTTGCCCAAAAGTTTCAATTCAATACACAAGAAATTGCTACGGGAAGGTAGAAACACCTGCTTGGAGATTCAGCTTAGCAGCATCAGAAATCTACTGTCAGGTGTTTGGCTAGAAAGTCTCAATAAAAAGATAAAAATGGAAAAATTATATAATCAAAAGCTTCAATGAAAAAAATCGAGTTTTCCTTACTGATTATTACAAACCAACCAATTTTGTGGCAGAATGGTCTGGTTGACAATAAAATAATAATTTTGTGTTTGAAGTGCCATTATTTTTTGGTTTGAAGTGGTTAATGGGAATAACAGTATGAAACGCCTAATGCTCCTATTTTGTGTCACCTCCTGGGGTCTTCAGGAGGACTGCCTATCCCACGAGACACAGCGGTGTCAGTCCGAGAGATTCCATCGCCGTCGCAGCTGTGTGCCACGGTCACCATGAGTAATGGGGGCTGACAGGGGTGCTGGGCTCTTCAGGGAAATCAGACAGCCTCCTGCTTCCTCACAAAAAGGAAAGCAAGTGGAAAAGACAGGTGCAGAGACACATTGAAAGCAAGAGGCATGGAAAGATCCTTGAGAGGATCTCGAGCTTGAGACTTACACACTGAGGAGTGAGTTTGCAGGCAAATACTGGCTCTGCTAAACTGGGACCACCAACAAGTCTATGAAAAGAGCACAGTGCTAACCAAAAGCCTGAATAGCAGCTTGTGATCGAGGTAATTAAAGATAAAACAACGTGACTATCAACAACCTTTACAAGCCAGGGGTACTTAAGGAACAATTAGTCATTATTTCATCAATAAAGAATCATCAGAATTGACCAGGTCAGGTAGAAGTAGTTCTTTCATGTATTGTTTGAATACATTTATATCTTCTTAGAATCAGTTGTTCGGGTAAAAAGTAGAAATGCATTGAGAAAGGATTCTGACAGTTTCACTGCTGGTAACAATGCAACTTTATAGTTTGTCTGTGACTTTTAAATTTCCTTATCTGCTAGTGGTCGGGATTCTGGAAGATGGGTTTAGAAATATTGCTCACTGCTTGCTTGCTGCTTTCAACTGGCCATGCTAAAAACATAAAAATGGACAAGGCAATCTTACCAGTGCCAAGGTGTCAGTTTTTAGGTTATGTCCTACCACACAGCAGGACACCAGCACTCAACCACATGGGCTGTCTTACACTGGAGTGAAAATGTCATCCAGCACCAGCTCAGCCAAGTACATCCAACTGCTGGTAAGACATGCAGGGATGTTCCCAATAATGTCTGTCTCAACTGTCATCAAGCAGTAACTATCATTTCTCCCCAAATCAAAACATAGTCTGCTCAACAGGGAGCTAATAAAAAAAAAAAAATATCTGAGGGGAAGAATGACAGGGAAATTTTTAGGCACAGAAATTATTAATATAAAAAAGATTTTGTTGTTGTTCAAAAATAGCCCAAGCTGCTAATACATAGTTTGGAGTTACTTTCTGGGCAACAAGTGAAGCAGCCTGTCTAGGAAGGGATTCTAAACTCATACTTTCATTAAAGTAATGAGTAAGAAAGACTTACACCAGAGATTGCAGCAGATTTGTTACCTTTTTGTGGCTGAAGCTGTGCAAATAAGAAAAGAAATATCCACTTAGAAACTAAACAAGTAGTCAAGCTAGAACCAGATTTCTTCTCAAAAAATAGTTCTCTTCCTATGCAGAGAATCACTCATCTCTACAACCTACAGTCAGAAAAGAAGATAGATTACATCAAGCATACTAAAATATCTCCAAATAATCAATCCCTACCGTTAGGCTCCTCAAAAAACCACACAGATATTTTGCTGGAGGCTGCCCATTATTTGAGCCACTTTCATCTGCAGATGGCAAAGCAGAGAAGTCTAAAGCAAACAGACTGACATTCCCAACCTGATGCCTCTATCTCAAGTTTCTGTGGTCTCATGCAGAAAACTACATGCAGTAAGAGGATTAAATTTTCAATCCCTGTATCAAAGCATATGGGACTAAATAATCCCAAAATTCCTTTTCCCACATTCCCATGCTGAGGGTCATGACCAAACTATAAAGAGAGGACAGAAAGGAGCTGTCATGATTCAAGGACTTGTTCTACCATGCTTTCCTTGTGAAAGCACATCTCTGAGCAGTAAATTCACCACTGGTTTACTTTTTTCCCAGCAATATTGACCAAGTCAGTCAGTCCTGCTGCACCTTTTGAATGTAAATCCTTAGGAAGCTGCAGAGTCCATTTCTATTTCACAGCTCATCAAAGAGACTCAGAAACCATGGTGCTGTGCTTACAGACTGTAATGGGCACCAACGCCCCAGATTTACCCAGAGCTTGCTGAGATCTGATTTGGCCTTAGACAGCCCATCTTAATCTATTGCCATGGAAACCACCAAATTCCTGGGCACAAGGCCACCTTTTCCTGGGACACTCTGGGTTTTTTCCAGCTCAAGTGGAAGCGATTATTCTAACAAAAAAAAGCAGGTATTAGTGGTGAAGCACTGGAACAGGCTGCCCAGAGGTGTGGCAGATGCCCTGTGCCTGGAAAGAGTTAAGGTCTGTTTTGATAGGACTCTGAGCAACCTGATCCAGCAACCTGGTTAAAGAGGTCCCTGCTCATTGCAAGAGGGTTGGACTAGATGACCTTTAAAGGTCCCTTTCAACCTAAAGTATTCTATGACTCTGTGAATATTCTAAATAACAACATACAGACTATAAACAGATTTCTCACTCCTGTATTTCAAGGAAGCCTTCTGAGATTTATTGGCTGTTGCCAAGACCAAAAAAAAAAAAAAAAAAAAAAAAAAAAGAGAGTGGGCTTGCTGAGACATTGATGGCTTGTGGGATATTGACCTTACTATTTCTCACCAGATGTGAGACAAGAGGGATGTTAAAGATGATAACTTCTAATAGTAGCTACAGGGAAATGTACAACAGGATAAAGAATTCACTGTACAGTAAAATGCTCCATAGCCATTCTGTCAGCAAGGCTGAGTTTGCGAACATAACAACTGCCTTGCTCACACAGAGATGTGCCATATGTTTTTTACAACCAATTATCTTCTCCACAGCTAGAACACGTTCTCCTACTAAGCCAAACCCTGCAACTTCTGGTCCCTATCAAAGTCCCTGAATGAGCAGCCCTGTAACAATTTTGTTCCCGGGGCTAGAAATCTTTGCCCAAGTGATTTGAAAACCCCAAACAGCACCTACAAAAACCTCAAATCAAACATATCTGAAAGGATGGGATGAGACTAGGAGACACCATCTCCTCAGAAAGAGCCACTAACCAGAAAAGGAAAGCAAGGAAGCATGTTGCCTTCCTGCAGCTTCCAAACAGAGCGTGTCCTGAGTGCCATGACAAGGAGCAGCCACCCACACAGAGGAGTGGGCTCAGGATCATGCTCTGCATTCCCTGACATTCCCATGCCATCAGGACGTGCTAGTCTCACTGAGCTAGTGGTCAGATGCAGAAAAAAAAACCACTCTGTCAAGAAGTAGCCAGAAGACTCCTTTTGTTTCTCAGTGTTGGAAACAAACCTAATTTTAAAGACTGCAAATCTTCTGAAAAATTGAACTATTGTTTTCAAGACAGCCACCATGAGCACTACAGGCATGGCACAGAATTAACCACGTAACTCTTAATTTTGGAATGGTATTGTGGGTTCATTTGTTATCATCACTGAAAGGAGAAATATAAACACACATACGCACACCAAAGCTGAGACATAGAGTGAGGAAGTCCTTTTCCCTGTGCTCTCCCCACCTAGTCCTTGAGAGTCAGTAACAAGCACCCTTGGGACGCAGCAATGGTGAAAGGGAATGTTCTCAAGTGACACTGTAACCCCAGTGTGCTGAAGGGGGCATTGGTGGCTCACAGAAGATGAATGTGGAGTGCCCAGCAGACCAGAAAGCAGATGTGCCACCCAGCACACCACAGTGCAGAGCTCTGCCCAAGGTACTCAACATAATAACATGTTGCAGTTTATTGCATGTCTTGTATGGCTTAAAAAGGCTAAAACTTTTGTCACTGAAGTCGCCAGGAATGAGAGCAGCTCTGGGGAGACAGAGCAGTGAAACCCTGTTGTCACAGGGTCACCACAGAGGGATGTCAGGCATAAACCTTGTGAGTGTGGCTGCCATCTTCTGACCTGCTGTTCTGTAGGTGCTCCAGGGAAAGCAGTGTACTCCAAAGGGTAAGCAAGGCTAGAGCTAAAAAAAAGATAGATACAACTGCTAATACAAACTAACCTGAGAGGCCAAGGGTTTCCTTTTGATTTGTATTGTCTCCACTGACCTGTGACCCACTCTGACCTCTCCCTCTGACACCTCACCTCTGGCAGTCAGTGGAATATATTAGTCACTCCAAGTAAGGACACAGAGCCTGGGTCTGTGGTCCACGCAGGTTTCCTTAGGATCAGGGCACTGCAGGATCAGGGCACTGCAATCCCCTGCAGCACGTGCTGCAGCTCATGCTGCTCCTCCCTTCAGCCATCCATCTCCCGTGGTTCCTCAGCAGAAAGGCAATGTGCTGAAGGGTGCTCCTGACAGAAAGAGCTCTTGTCATACAATATGTAAGTGGGTGGGTAGGTAGGTAGGTATGTAGGTTGTCCAAAATTGGCTGCCTGTTCTTACCTCGTTTTTCCTAATGGGCAACACAGCTTTGCACGTTTGCTTCTCCAGTGCTGCCAGAAGGGTGAGTCACTGCCCATGAGTGGTATGCAGAGCTCCAGAAATTTTGTTCTGTCTTGTGACTGAGCCTTGGCTGGCCCAAACACAGCTGGGACTGACTTCTTGCTAAGTCAGAAATTAATCTCATCAGAGGGCCCAATCAACAAATGCTGACTGCATTTCCTCAGGGTCTGCCCTGGTCCCGTGAGAGAGACAACAGGGACACAGAATTGAAATGGATGGCTTGCTCCCACTGCAGCCTCTCCAGATTTGCAATTCAATTCAATACAAGATGGAGCAGGCTGCTGAGCTGCCTTTGAAAGGGTCAGGGGGTTCAGAAGCGGCAGGAAAGGAATGGAGGTAGGGTACAAGCAGCAGAAGAGCAAATATTTTTCTTCTTCATTCGAGAGTGAATGCTCTGCTGGGGCAGAAGAAAGAGCACATCTCTGGTTGAATTACCAGCAGGACTAGAAGAATAAGCAAATGCTGGATGGCTGACACCCATACCATTTAGCAGACATACATATGGCTCAAACTGGGGATAACAGCAGCTTACAATCAGAAAACCTTTGCCCCAAGGGTCCTGAAAACAACTTTTCTTTCCCTTGTGTTCATACATCTGTTTTACAATCCTCAGAGCACCCAAAGCTTTCCCTGTTACAGCCAAAGATGAAGCCAGTGTGTTATATCAAAGCATGAGAGACTGTTGATTTTTGTATGAGTTGCAAGGGGCTGGAGAGACCTGCAGAGACACAGAAATATATACTGAAGTGTGCTAGGAGACCACAGTGACTTCCTCTTTGCCTCTAATCCCTCGAGAGGATGAGGTATTGCTGTAGGCAGCACTGCCTAATTGCTTGCATAAATTACATTATGATGAGAGCTATCCAGTTGGAGAGAAGAGGGCCTGAAAAACTTGTGGATTAAACACTCTGATTTAACCAGCAGAATGCACAAAATTTTTAGTAAGCAAGATCTCCTTCTGTAACTTTGATTTGTCCTTGTCTCTGAAGTTCAGATGGCACCGGTCCCAAGAAGTCATGGCAATCTAATGCAGTCTGACACATGAGCTCACCCAGTCCTGTTCCATATCCATGATTACAAAGTCATGGCTACAGGTAGTCAGCTCCAAGCCTGTGCTAAACTACATGATGAGGGCTTTCAAAATCCTGCCCTTTTTTTCGGCTCTGTGTCTCTGGGTGACACAGGGCGGTTGCTGGATGTGGCTCCATGCCTGATGTTGGGATTGACTTCAGACAAGATGATACAAATGAATCTTTCAGTCCTTCAGAACTGTATCTTCCCCAGGTCCACTTCTCCATTTCTTTCTCACTTCTAGAGCATATATAAACACAAAATGTTCTCAGGAAAGGAGGAGAACTTGTCTTTCTCCAGTCGTTTGTTCTTATAGTTCCCCCAATTAGAAGCAGTCTTGCACCCAAACACATGCCTGTTTTACTCACTTCCTCTTCCAAAACTGGTGCACTTTTCCAGCTTATCTTCAGAGCTTAGCAAGCCTAAGGCTTGAGTTCTTCACCACTCCTTAGTGTGAGCCTCCTTCATACAGCAGATTGTAAACTGTTGCTTAGCTTTCTATTGAGATTACAATTCCTGAGTAACCTATTTCCATGGAGCTAGATCTCTCCTAGCTTCTCCTACACTTCTACTTAAAGGCCAAAAAGGCAAGATGTTATTTCTCTTCTAACATGCACTGATTTACGTATTTCTAGTGTATTGCATGGCAGGCTCTATCCAAATGCTTAGTGGGTAAGTTTCATCTGTATTGGAAAACCACTTAGGAAAGTCAGATACCTTCACCAAAGATCAATGGCAAAACCAAGGCCTCCTTCATTCTTCTCTATTCATCAGTATTTAACTCTCATCTTTTCAGAGCATTCTGGTTCAGGCAGCTTCAGCAAAGTGCAAATTCCAGCTGCTCTGATCTCATGGATTTAAAACTCAACTATTTCCATTTTCATGGCTACATGCTTCCTGTACTTTGAACTTGCTTTGAACTTTGGATTTGAACAAACTTAGGAGCTTCCAGTCATAATCAGTGAGACTTCATGTAGGCAAAAAAAAAGGGGGGGGAAAAAAAAGGAAAAAGATGTTCTCTATGGATCAGACATAAAACCAGCCTTGGGTTCAGTCAGAAGGGTCAGATGAACTTCCTAATGAGCCCTACCTGAGTTTTAGGCTTGTACTGACAGCCAAAACTGGTCAAATTTCACTCCATTTCAGGTTTCATTTCAGAGGTTTTATGCACTTCAAGACCTCAACATTTTCAACATATATAATTTTGTTATTACTCCAGATTTGGATGGTAGATATAAATTATATCAGAAGAGAAGAAGGTGGTCAGACCAATAAATCTCTCCTCTGTTACTGAACTTTTGACAAGGCCATTTTTTCCCCCAGTGTGCTGAGGTAGTTTCAGTTGGATGTAAAGTCACAAATGTCCACATGGTAAATCTGTTTCAGCCCCCCTGAACGGAGGGCCCATGGCTTCATGGAGGTTGCTGTAGGTGTCCACAAGAGCTGGGGCCACCTGCAGGGTGAGACCTTGGCCTCACTGTCTTCTGTCCCATGCAGAAAATGTGCTGCTTTTTGGGCAGCAGCACATCCACCCCCTGAGAGCCTGTAGAGCTACAGAGCTCTGCCTGAATGGGTGATATGAGAGTCTGACCTCATTTTCCTGTGAAAAACATGAACAGGAGACACCACAAGACTTGAAATCACAGTGAGAGGCCCATGGTTGTCTGATGCCAGCAGCATTCCAAGCATTCACCCTTCCTGGGTGCTGCCCTTCTGCTTGGCCTACAGAAAGCAATAAAAGCCCCCAAAGCTGCTTTCCCTCACTGTTTCTACCTTACCTTACACCACATTGACAGGAACAGTGAGAGTATTTCTTCATCTCCTTTCTTTCTGAAGAGCATTGCATGGGATCATGTGAACTGCATCTGTTTGATTCAAACATAAATGACACTTATGAGGTAGAGAAAGGCTGAAATCAGTAATGCTTCTCTGATATGCTTCAAGCTGAGGGATGGAGAAGGCATGAGTGTGTCACAACAAAAGGAAGGCCAAAGCTTAGCCCAGTGCAGCTTCATGACCAGTGTGCCATCTGTGGAAGTGTTCATGGCGAGGTCAGATGGCGTTTGGAGCACCCTGGTCTAGTGGAAGTTGACCCTGCCCATGGCAGCGGGGTCAGAACCAGATGATCTTTAAAGATCCTTTCCACTCAAGCCATTCTATGATTCAGTCCTCCTGTCCAGACCCCCTGTGCCAACCAAGCTGGGTTCCACTGTGTCCCTACAGGCTGCTGTGGGTGCCCAAGGAGAGGCGGTGTGTTCTCTGTCCATGGACATACTGACAGCTCACCTGGATGAGGTGCTGAGCAACCTGCTCTGCCTGGCCCTGCCCTGACCTGGAGGTGGGTCTAGAGACCTCTGGGGATCAACTACCACACCCTTTATTCTCCTGTTCACTGATCCTTCCAGTTGTTCCACCGACACAGTTTTGGGCAGGAAAATAGAAGTGGAATGCAAAGTACTCATTATAAACATATAAATATATATAAATGTATTAAAAATAGATGATTTCTCCCATATAACAACCTCTAGTCCTTACTAAAGAAGAGACTATGAACTCTATTTTAGCTGCTGGTGTTGTATCCCCTTTCCACTTATACAAATCAGATAAAAATATTCAGCAATATCTCATGTCTACCTTTTTTCTTTCTAATACTTTTTAGCTACTTCAAAACAACTCAGATATACTGTGGGTCTAAAGTTCAGCTCCAACTCAGATATTATTAGGATCATCTGCTATCTAAGAGCTCTGCTACAGAAAAGGTGAAGGAATTGGAAAGAAGAAAATTCCAATTAAAAATAGGAAGCGTGGAGTACAAAGAAAGATTGTGAAATGGTGGCAAGTGAGTAAAAGAAAGACAAGCAGAGACTGTTAAATAAGCAGCAGGAATGCAAAGAGATGGAGATTTTAATAAAAAAAACATGATAACTAAAGCTAGTCTGAAGCAATTGTATTTTTCTCTGGAAACATTTTACAACAATATGAATTGCTAGGGTTTGGGTTTGGTTTTGTTCCCTAGAGGCTCACTGTAAAAAAAAAAAAAAAAGCTTTCATCAAACACAAAAGTGTTTTCAGTACAAACAGGAAAAATACCTTTTGAGATTTTTCTTTTTTATTTTTTAAGAAAATAAAAAGGCAAATATTAATTATATAATTGTAATTACATCTTCCATTGAATCTTCCACTGAAAAAAGTTTCAGACACCTCCTGGAGTAATATGCAAGATGATGGCAGCCTGAGGCAGCTTGGCTGCTGTCAAACAATTACCTTTCCAGCACTGATATTTCACATTTGATTGTAAGAATTTCACACATGCCTCATATTCCTTGGGAGTAAAACCATACCACAAGCAAATTATTAGGGAGAAATAACTTCATATCTCAAAAGGTAATTGCAGAGATCTCCAAAATGACAAATGAGAGAATACCATTCTTCCTTCTGTTCTTTTCCTCCATCCCAGATAATTCCTAGCTTTCACTTCTGTCTTCTGCAGTCATTCATGAAATCCTTCTCTCTACAAAACCCCCAAATGAGCTCTTCTGTCCACAGCAGACGGGGCAAATAGTCCAGCAGCTTGCCCATCTGCAACTCTTGATATCATGAGCACCAGGCAGTTTTACAATACAAAATTTGGACTTTAAATTTTTCCTAATGTAAGGCTATAGATACAGGTAATGATATAAATATTAAATCAGTTCCTCTGGACTATTTGCAGAAGAGTTTTTGTGTGAAAGGGAAAATCTTGGGAAACCCCAGGCCCCAGAACACTGGCTTATCCAAAGCCCCAACCTGCAATGGGTATTGGTCAAGCAAATGTGTGATCTGGAGTAGGAGGGAATACATGAAATAAGGATCTAGCTTCAGCCAGTTTCCTGCCTTCACTCCCTATTCTCTGGTCTATTTCTAGCATTAGCTTGGTTTAAGATTATGCTATTAAATCACAGGAGCCTAAGGGAATGCCCAGAGCAAATATACTGATTCTTCTCACAGTTTTGCAGTATCATACACCAAAGATGTGCTTCCCATCTTTGCCTATAGGATCCTTTATGGAAACAGTTGCCAGGATTATTCCTGGTTTTTTTTTTTTTTTTTTTTTTCTGGAGGTTTGTCCCTTTCATGTGGAGTAAGTCAGCTGGAGAAGCATCACACAGTCAGAAGGGCACGTGGGGGGACTACAAGCAATGTCTCTGGGGAGGAGAAGGGAGAGCAAGCAGCAGGTTTGCTCCTACTCTTTGTTTCCACACACCTCAGCCTGACTGTCTCCAGCTGAAGCACCAGCACTGTGCCACACCCCTCCAGTCTGCATGGTCAGAGCTGTCCTATCCTGCCATCACACCCTCCCTTACCCAGTCATTTGGTACTGGGTGCCACTGCATCTTATTGCCAGCAGGCCTGTGTAGGGAGCTATTGTTGCTGTTTGGCAGATAAGCATGAGAAAGAAAAAAGGCAAAACATTGTAGTAGTCCTGATCTCAGCCAAAATTCAAATGCTTGGGGGACTTTCCTTTGCCAAATCACTGAACAAACAAATAAACAAACTCTTTTTTCCCCCTTATTTTGGCTCCAAGAAAACATGTCATTCAATTCAAAAGGAAATGCTTCCTTTCCATTTTCAGTAAGTTTAACAGAAACAAACGATGGGAATAAAAGACTGGAGGCAGACATTGCTTTATTCAGCAGTGCAGCATTAAAAAACACAAAGCACAGAGGGACTTCTTTCTCCATGTGATGGGACTGTGAAACATTCATGTTCCCCATTTTACACCTACCTCCTCTGCTATAGGAGGTTCACATATAATTTAAGGTACATCTTCACATTTCTCTCCTTTGTACCACACATGCAATGCACATGCACCACTTTATGAACTCTGTACAAAAAAGATTTCCCTAATATGTTAGAGAAAGTGGAACAGCTCCTGCAGGAGGAAATAAAAGAGATTTACCCCAGAAAACTTGGGGTGGAAATAATAATTTCAAGCTGATGAGGCATAGGCTGGGATAGGGTCTGTGTCTCCATTGGTGTCATGCCTGAGGTTAACAGGGGCTGTTCCTCATCATTCTCCAGTTTAGGAATTAAGCTTTGTACTCCTTTAAAAAAAACACAGACCAAACCAAAGTCAACCCCTCCCCCTCTTTTTGACTATTCAGCAGATCTAGCTGTAGTTATTGCATAGCTGTGGCTGAATTCATGACTATCAGGAAATAGTTTATTTACCAAAAACATTTGGAGAAGGATAAACAGACAGAAAAAAAAGAGAGAAAGAAAGACACCCCAAAACAAATCACTTAGTTCCTAATGATGATTCTATACCTACGTTCTTCCCAGTCTGTTTATCCCAAGTTTTTTCATTATGCATAAAAGAGTTATTAGTTGAAATGATACTGACATTTGATAAATGTGGGTTAACTGGTATTCTAAAACTCAAATGAAAATCTCAGCCTTAGGGAAAGGGAACAGCAAAAAATAATCACCTTGGGAGCCTTCAACAATATTAAGACTGGCACCCTGAGGCACTGAAATTGGCTGGGGAGCCAAGCACTGGCAAGAGCAACATCTCAACCACAGCTCACCAGCACCAAGAGAAAAAAGTTCAGAAGGAAACTAAACACTGCTCAACATAGCAAGACTGCAAGGCTATGTGAGAACCACCTTGTGAGACCACCAAGTCACTCACTGCAGACCCTGGTGAATCCAAATGTTCTCTAGCTACCCTTCCTTCCTGTACCAGGGAAAAAAAAGCTGGGTGGGAACTGTCCAGGCAGTGCCAGCTATCTCAGAGGACAATTTAGCAGCACGAACAGTGTACTCCCCCACCCCTGGCACAGATCATCCTCTGCCCCTGCACATCCAGAGAGATACGTGCTGTGTGACCATTCTTTGCATTGGACTTCAAAAAGCAATGAAATCCGTTTCGGTTTTGCTTGTAACTTTCATTTCCACATTGTCCCTGTTTCCTGGGATTCTGGCTTTTCTCACTGCACTTTGTTCTTTAATGACTTCTTTCTGGATCTTAAAAATAGCAATAATTACAGGAAAGGTTCTGTAAGGCTATTCTAAATAAATGAAGGCCCTTTAAAAAGAGCTGTTGTGAAAATGAAATAAAAGTATCATCTGCCTTGCTGTCTACACCCCATGCTTTCCAAATGTGTTTTAGCCAACCTGCAGTATTAACTTTCTGTATAACAGATATTTTAACATGACTGAATCTGGCCATGTCAAATTACATAATCTACAAGATCTGGTTTCTGCACTCTGCATCCTGACGTCCCCAGGAGTGTGGCAGGAAAGATGTGTGTAATGAACTTTAGTGCATAGTCAAATGTTCCTTTTTTGCTTTCCCCATGTGAGTTAAACTAAAAGTCATTAAGCAGTGCTTTAGCACACATGGAAATACAGCAGGATGCTGAGCTGTATTGCTAGTGCTCTATGCAGTGGCTGTGTAGGGAGTAATTTAATCAATGAAACCTGTTTGCAGTGCCTGGCCAGCACGTTTTGAGAATGAAAGGTGAATGACTGGGAATGCCTGTCCTGTGACCCGTGTGGGTGGAGCAGTGTGAGCTTTGAGATGTGTGAGGATCAGTGCTTCCCAAATCTAATTTCAAGCAGAGAATTCCTTCAAAAGGAAAAGGGAATTTCATTTTGCAGGACTCAAGTAATCCCTGAGCTCTTTCCTGATACTGGCAAGCAGGCTGAAATACTGCCAGTAGATTTTTTAGCTTGGTTTCTAAGGAAACAAGGCCTTTGTAAGCACACAGGAGTGAGTGTGTCTGTGTGTGTGTATGTATGTGAGCCTCTTGGATGCCCTTCACCTCCAAAAGCTTTTGAGCTCATTGGCTGATTTCAAACCAACTTTGCTGAAGCTATTGAAGGTACAGTATTCTTACAAGAGTCACAAAAATAGGTGATCACATAAAGGCTATGCTGTTCATTCTGCTGCTGACAGAAAGGCTAACAGAACCACTCTTCCCAGACTTCAAGAAATCCAGGATACTGGATACTCTACTTCATTGTTTCCACCTAAAATCCCCGGACTTGGTTGCTTTTACTGTTGCTTTTCCTCTTCGTGCTGACTCTGCTCTCTAAATGTATCCAGAGTGTCTCTAGGAGAGAGGGAATGGAGGGCGCCAATGAAGCGGAGATGTACTTAATGCAGACACCATTAATAAATCACTGATAGTTAAGATATAGATTGGGTGATGGGTGGCAGATGGGAAGGAGGAATGTCAAATTGCTTTTCTCATATAGATTATTGGATTAACAAGGAAGCAGCGGGCATGTGGCAAACCAGTGTAACAAATTACTATCATAAAAAAAAGAAGGATAGAGCTCATGGCAGGCTGGTAATAATGCCATGTCGGCCATTAGCTCTCTGGAGAGGTACTTAGAGCACAACATCCGTCTCCTGGAAAAGAGACGGCCACTGCAACACCGGACTGAAGGAGGCCCCCTTTTGCTTCTCCTTCCCCCTCCCCCTGCCTCTGACACTGCAGCCCGTGCTGGTGAAGCAGGGTGGCCTACAGCAGCTGTAATGAATAATCACCATAGCTTTTAATAAGCGCTGCTAATTGTTCTCCCCCTGCCCATGACCAGGCGTTTGCATTCCCCTGCACCAAGGCAGACAATACTGGCGTGAGATCAGTAGGCAAGCAACAAACTGGCAAACTGACTCTGTTCTTGGGTCTCAATCCTGCTCTGTCTGAAGTCAATGACTAAAATCACGTTTGCTTTCAACGAAAACAGATCAAATCTTAGTTTTCCTGCTGCTCCAGCCACCAAGCAAGTGTGCCTACTTACACTGAAAAAATTACATACTGTTGTGCTGCAAATAATGGTCCCTGAAATCACTGGAATAAACCTCAGATTGACTTTAGTGCCTTCTGCCAGAGTCCTCACTGCCTCCAAGCAGGAACTAGGTATTCCTGTGTGCAGAGAGCAAACACTGCAGGGCTATGGAATACAGGTGTTATGCTGCTAGCAAGTATATCTTCTAAAATTAATAAATTAGGCTTTGAGGCAATTGTGAAAGTCCTATGCTGAGAAAAGGAGGAATGAATAGCTTAGCATGGCATAGCATAGCCTAGACCATCTATTTTGGTCACTAGTAAGTCACTTGGTCTCACAGACTTCCATTTCAGCTTAGGCTGGGTAAAATTATATTTTTCTTCCCTCCCCAGGCATGTTTCCTTGTCCTGGTTTTGGACACCCTGCCTTGATATGTAGGAGGCTGCAACCCTCTCCCTTTAACACCCACTCCAGCTGCTCCAGCCCAGCAGAGCTCCTGATCCCCCAGCTGCTCACACAGGCTCCCTCCCTCCAAGGAGTGCAGCCATCGTGACTTAAAAAAAAACAGAAATCAATTTTCAGATTTGGAGTATTTTTCTTAGCCTTGAAACATGCTAGAGCAATAGGACTGGCACAATAATGCAGAGAAGCCTTCCTACCACTCGAGTGCCTTTCTCACGTGAGCAGGGAACGCTGCTCTGGGTTCTCACCACCAGGGAAGCTTGCATGCCTTTCAGAGCACAGGCAGCAAGGTGTGCCTGGGGGGCTGCAAGGCAGAGCCCACCTTGTGCATAAAATCATGGGTAAGCACATAATCACACATGATATTTTAGCAGGTATGGGCTACAAATCCTAGTGAAGGCTGCCCAGGTGATACTTGAGGTGGTTTTCTCTGAACCCTGTGCTCCTGACTCGTGTGTGCTATGAACCAGGGTTAGAGAAGAGTAAGGAGCAGATCCCCTCCTGTGGCACCTTTCTGGTGCCTCAGACCCAATGCCCAGCTCCAGAATGACCCCCTCCTGTGGCATCCCTGTGTTTCCATCCTCACCTCCTTCTTGCTGGCCTGACCTCAGCCTCCCCTTTCCCTCCTCTTCTCTGCCTGCTCCCAGTTCCATGCAAGGTCACCGTCCCTTAATCTCTGCCCTGTTTATTCCATTCTTCCTTTGAACTAGCCCTTTGCCCAGGCAGTTGGGCTCTCTAAAAGCCTTGTAACTTCATTTAGCTGCTGATCCTTCAGCTGATTTTGACCAGAAGCCTTGGAGAGTAGGACACAGAAAGGCAAGAAACACCAGGAAATTTGAAGAGGGTGGTTTTCTAGTTTCAGTGGCCAACCTCCACATCAGAAAAACCACTGGTGCTGTTGGTCCTCAAAGGTCATTTTCTCAAGACTGAGACGTCACAAGCGCCTTGTTGGTGCCACCCAAATCCCATATCAGATGTGTGATCAATCAGCTTCTGCTTCCAGGGTTGTTATCTGGCTCTTCCCACGTGCACAGAATTAAAACCCCATTAAAGATGGAGTGCGTGCATTTCTCCATGTGCTCATTCATGTGTACCCGTAATGTCTCAGGACTGGTGTGACAGGGCTGGGACTGTCATTACAGCCACGCCACAACCTACCACAGGCGCCAAGGGCTGCAGCTCTCCATGGAAACTCTAATCCCTGTGAAATGGGATCTTGGCTTGTTTTTGTTTTAAGAAACCCGCAAAAAAATAGCTGAGAGATGGCAGAGCTAGATAGAAAGCTTTAACAAGGCAAGAACGCCAACACCTTATCACACAGGCTGCCCCTAGCCCTATTCCCCAAACAGTCAAGCTGGCTTTTAGGGTTTGTTTCTGAAGAGACAAGTTATTTATGATTTCCACCCACCTCTCAACATGCACCTCGTCTGTTGTCTCTCCTTTGTCAGTTAAAAAAAAAAAAGAAAAGAAAAACAGATAAAAATGGAGGGCAATTTCATCACCTACATATTTTTTTTTTCCTATATAATTTATCCTGGACAGAAGAATAGAAATGATGGAAGTGGTTTAAATGTACAGTGGAGAAGCTGTTTGTCCATCATATGCTTAAGGGAAAAAATAGCAACACCACCCACTGATTATGCAGTCAGTATTATGGCTTTACATATGCTGCTGAGTGGAATGAATTCAGGAATGGCAGTATCACTGTATACCAGTTGAGGATTCATTTTCTGGCTAATCTATAGCTCAGATCATTACTCACAAAGCACAGCTCTGGCCTGGCTTTCTCACTGTGCTGTAATAACAAAGCTAGGGAGTGCTAAATCTAACCAATTTCCATGCAGCATTTCACTGCCTTTATTGTGGCATTGGTGCCACAGTTTCAGGGAGGGATGGAAGAACAAACATTTGATTACCAATTTCCTGCCCAGCACATCAGGTTAGAGCTTCTTGTCCAGTCTGTCCAAGCAGCTGCACATCTGCAAAGCACTGGGCACTTTCAGGTCCCTGTCCTAGGAGCCAGACCTGCCCCACAGGTGTTGTCACCTCCTGTTAGCCACCACAGCAAGGACATCACAGGACTAGGTGATCTCAACAACCAACATCAGGCTGTGGCATGAGCTGGTAAAGTGCTGAATTGCTAAACTAGGTCTGATTTAGAGGAATAAAAAACCAACCCCAAACCCTAAAAGATGCAGAAAATACCCCAGTTCTTTTCTCCATAGGAAACTTGGGTATTTTTCAATGAGGAAGTGCTCCTGCTTTGAGTGTCTTTATGGTGTATGGCCTCCTGAGTTACAGGCCAGTGCAACATGGCCCATTTATAACACAGAGATGCAGACATTCCATGGAAAACAGCAAGGGCCACTATAAACATTTGATTTATGAGGTTAAATAAAATGTGTTTATCAAGCCACTGAGGTGCATATAAAGATAAGAAATTGTGCCAAGTGTATAAGAAGTCCATCTTCTAACACACCGGCAGAGTTCAAATAAAGATTTCAACTGCAACATTGGGCAAAAATGAAAGAACTCCAGCTTCTCTAGGCATTCTTTGAAGGCTCTTGGTTGATCTATGGACCATGGGCTGTCCTTGCCCTCTCAGGCCACTGGGACAGGTGGTTCCAGGCCTTCCCTCTATCTGTTAAAGTGCCAGGTGCACCTGCAGGATTTAAAGCATATAGGTCTTTGTGCAGGAAGCTAATCTCTTGAATTTTATCCGTTAATTAACTAGATGCCAACTGGAGAGTACAGGTGTTTGGCAGTTTCATGAGACACACACCACAGAGGCAGCAGCTGCTGTTGTATTACCTGAAACTGCCAAATGTTCCTCACTTGTAGCCCAGCACAGAGGGCTGTAATGGAGGTGACCCAAATGCTGTGACTCTCTGTGCTTCAATGAGATTTTGGTCAACTTTAGCTGTAGAGGAGGCTCAAGTCTCAGACTGATGAGCCCCAGCAGATCTAGCCATTGGATTTAGGGTGCTATGGTCCCAGCTGTGTTTCTGCCTGAGGTCTGACATGACAGCAGGGGTGCTCCATGGTACTTGTGCCAGTGTCTCTGCTTTCATGGTGCTGGTAAACCCAGGGAGAAGCAGTCAAAAAAGAGCATGACTGTCAGTGTGTGGCAGCAGCAAAGGTCACAGCCCCCAGCTGCACCTGTCCTTAAATCAGAGGTGCATCACATGGGTTATATTATAGTGGGGGAAAGGAGGAGGGGGGTCCCTCATGCTCCACAAACTAACACAAATATATGAAAGATGACAAAGCGTCCCCTTATCTCATCCCCAGCCCTGCCAGGGCCACACACTTGAAGCAGGTCTTGGCAGCCCACAAAAGTGGAATGGCTGGGAATGGATCTAAATGCCACAGCTCTTGTAGCTTCATGTCCAGAAAATGAGCAGCCAGGACTGGCTCCAGGTTAAAAAAATATCCAAGTTTTAACACAAACTGCCTCCCTTCTCTGAGTGCCCCTCTCCCTTTCCCCTATCTGTCATGCCTGGGTTTTGTTTCTGGTGGGGGTTCTGGTCTGTAGCTGGGAGGTAGCTGCTGGTACTCCAAACTGGAAGCAGTTCAGGATCTGTTCCCACTCCTATGTCCCAGGCCACTATCTGTGTCCTGGAAAAAGCTTTAAGAGGAAAGAGTTTGAAGGTGGTGTAACAGAGATAATTGGAGATGCCCATAGCCCTGCCATAAGCACAGGACAGCAATGGCCACAGCTGAAGGGAGGCAGTGGTGAGAGCCCAAGAGGATATTCAGTGAGCATCCAGGCTTGATTTTTTGAAGGGATGCTTAAGATTACAATGCATCCATCTCCTGTAAACCTCCTCTGAAAACTCACACCTCCTGCAGGGATGAGATCTAGCATGCACCCACTGAGTTTGTCTGCAAGAGCTCCAGCGTGCCTGATGCAGGCACAGGGATGACAGAACAGCAGGGTCCCTGGTGAGGCCACCAGAGCTGTGAACAGAGAGAAAGGTCTCCCCCCACACCACCCCCCAGCTGATTATCATGCTTCAGGAAGGTTTTGCATGTGCAAGATATCTGTAAGGCCTGCTGCCAACTTTTTGTCAAAGCACTGATTTCTCGTGGTGCAAGTTACTACTTTCTTCTAGTAATTATTGATAATGCTCTTGGATGAATTACAGACATTTAAAAATGAATTAGACTGTATGTGTGTCTGTCTCTCCCATCCCCTTTCTGTTTCTCCACCACAGGAT
Source organism: Chaetops frenatus (assembly GCA_013400775.1). Taxonomy (NCBI): domain Eukaryota; kingdom Metazoa; phylum Chordata; class Aves; order Passeriformes; family Picathartidae; genus Chaetops; species Chaetops frenatus. The sequence continues at coordinate 152,429 of VZTR01022337.1, read as the reverse complement.
CTATGGCTTTGAAATGTTGATACATATTCATTACAGCTTCTAAGACTTGAAAGGCATAGCTAAAGGGAGAGCTCAGATCAACAAGAATGTGAAAGCAGCAGTGAAAGCAGGATCGTGGCTGTAAGCACAGTGAGTAAGCAGCATTTGAGCAGTCAGCACAGGGAGCAAGGTACCAGATCTGAATCCTGGTCCTGGTTCTGCTGTTACCTCTGATGGCTGCAGGCAGGACATTGTGTCCTGGCTCCCTCAGCAACAGGATTGCCCTGGCGATGCTTACCAGGCCTCTGAAGCATTATGTGCCATAAATGTAATCTCAAGTGACAGATGAATCCAGCCATCACCTTTCCTGCCACTTCCACTTGACAAAGCAATGAATCCAATGGGAAATTCTTTTGGGGAAACAAAAAAGAGCCCTGAGCATGTATCAAAACCTCAGGTGAAAGCATCCAGCGCTGGTAGTGTTGAGAGCAGAATCCCAGTGGCAGATGGTGCACACACACTTTGGTACAGGCAGGCACACACTGGCACACGTGCTCCATGCTTCCACAGAGACACCCTTTGTTCTCTCTTGTTTTGAAGAGTTCCCAACCCAGAAGTTCAAACAATGTGGAAATTCTGGATGTTTCTTCCATACCTGTTCCTATAGTCTGGGATGTGGTGAGAAAAAGGCAGATGAAAGATGGGTGGGTTTGGGATGTTGAAGTGGGGCAGATGTGAAGAGAGGCAAACCCTCTTTGCACCAGTGGGGTGGCATGGTGTCAACACTTTTAACTGGCTCTTTTTTCCTCTTTTCCACTCCAGCCCCTGGGTGAATTTCTTTGATGTGAAGGTGTGTCTAGCACCAGAAAGCATTTGGCTTGTAGTCTCCATTCAGGGCAAAAAAGGGCAGAAAATAATATTTGGTAGGAATTCGATCACTAATCTAGAAGAAAACCCTCCCAGCTGAATTTTAACTTCAGAGAAGTTTTGGATTTTAGCAACCTGGTGGTTTTTTTCTATAAAATCAATGCAGCTGAAGAATTCCCAAGCAGGCCTGGCTGTGACACCTGAGCAGTTCTGCCTCTCCCTGGCACAGCTTCAGAATGCAAAACTGTTGCATTTGGGACATCTTCAAGGTCTCATGGGAAGGTACATTCACCTGTTAAAACACTGTCTAGATTACTCATTTAGTGCCTTTACAGTCGAGGCACCACCTGCAATTTTTTTTTATTTCTTCCTGAGAACTGCTTTATGCTTGTGTTAAATGGAAGGCTGGTGAAAAGTTTCATATTAACAGCAAAAGTCATCAACACAGAGAAGGCTGAGTATTAGCAATGCTTGAATAAGCTTTTTTCCTTCCAGATTCTGATGCTAATGTGTCTTCAGCATTATCCCCAGAGATGAGAGACTTGCTTTCACTTTCTAGCCTCTCTGCCAGGCTTGCCAGTGAAAGAGGGAGACAGTTTCCAGCAGTGATGGTATTTCTGACGCACACTGATCGAGTAGGAACTGGACTGGGACTAAGTTCATTTCCTATCGGCTGACAGCCAGCCAGCACGTGATAGAAATTCGCAGTCCCTGCTGGTGTGGGGGCTGGATTCAAATTGGCAAACTCCACATGAAAAGGCTGTCTAACCCATTACTAAGCTGTTGATGCCAAGACATTTCTCTCTCTCCTGTGAGGATTCATTTTACAGTCCTTATGATGAATAGCCCTTGATATAAAATAGTCAGAGATAAAATGGTACAAAATAGAAAAAAGCATATACAGGAAGAAAGCATAGCTCTTTCTTTCTTGATGCACAAAGATCTACCTCTGAACTCTGGAAATATGCAGGCTGGATAAGGGATACCTTTAGATTTACAAAGAAGACCTCCTTTTGTCCCTTACACAAAGGTCACATCTGGAACGCAGGCTCAAACCATCACGTGTTAAGAGGGATGCAAAGCATGTTTCCAGGAACCCTGACCAGCTGCAGTCCCCAGGGATGCTCTGTGAGAATGAGCTGGGACTTAGTGCAGTTGAAGGGAGAGCCCCTCCTTCCCCTGGTGCTCTCAGAAGAGAGGTCACATAGGAAACGATCCTCAGATAAACAAACACAAATCTAACACACGAGTGCCTGGGCTGAGCCCGTTGCCATCCACGGCAAAGTGCAGGGTATGAATTAATACTCTGACTCACCTTATCATAAGTGAGTTGTAGAAAACTCAATAAATCCATCAGAAATCATGTGCCAGCCCTCAGCTCTGCTTTCTCTTGGGTTTCTTTTGGTGTTTTTCCTCTGCCATTGCCATGCAGCTCCCTCTTCCTAGGATAGAGATTGCAAGATCTTCTAGCTAACATGGATCAGGCAGAAGGCACAGGCCAGGCACTTGACAGCATAAACCAACTTAGTACCATGGGTCCAATGTCTCTGTCCCAATTTTACACTGGGAGAGAGCATGGCTAAGTGTGGTGTTAGGTAAGCTATGAAATGTGTTGCCTAATTCACACACACCTGACACCGTGGAGAGCATTGAAGGGCTGTTCCTGAAGCTGTTCAAGAAGCAGAAGCTGGAGTGAAGGAACAGTAGTTTGGGGAATCAGCCCTGCTACCCAGCTGATGGGATGCCTTAGGGCAGCACCACCCCAGGTGAGGCACAGAACATGAATTTAGGCATCCTTTCCTGGAAGGGATGAACCATGCCCCAAGTGCTACTAGAGGCACTCCTTTCTGAGCTCATGCAATGCAGCTGCTGCACCTTCATAAACCATCACTAGTAAGGCAGGCTTTGGCTTTGGCTTACAGTGATGGTTCTGTTTGATGGCTGGGATTATTCTGTTTGATGACAGGCAGCTTTAATATGGCTTTCATCAGTGCCTTTCTCCCAGGATAAGGAGAGGGTCAGAAAGGTATCAGCAGTGGTTTAGGGGCAGCTGGATGCTGCTGTTGTGAATTAATAGCAGGACAGCCTCTGTTCACATGACCTGGTGTGAGGCTTAGCCTCCAGGACTGTAGTTCTCATGACACCAGTGTATGGTCTCCTTACAAGCCAACCTATCATGTCCATCAAGTTCCTTTCTAAGGGTAGATTAGACTCCAAGTGGACTGCATATTGCCCTCTGATAACAGCCTACCTGGTCTGATGCTGTCTGTGTCTGTCGTCTCTTGTGGCCAGGCCACTCAGGACAACAAACCATAACTGGAAGCTTGGAGAGTAGAAGGAGACATGATGCTGGGAGTTGTTTCAAACAGCAAGCCAAGACCTTTCATTAGGCCTACAGTTTGAGAAATTCTGTGTCTCTAAAAAGACCACAAGAGGTTTCTGTGGCCTCACCCAGGGGATTCCAGCTAAATGGCATGCCAGGCTCTGGAGCTGCAGTGGACTGTCACAGACCTAACAGACCAAGGCTGGTATAGACCAAGGCAGATATGGGCCCACACAGAGCACAGTGCAGGATACCAAAAGGCCTAGTTCAGTCTTAAAACCACAACTTCCTGCTGATAGAGGTAGGCTGGAAGAGGTGGGCACACCAAGGATGGGGAAGCAAACTCCAGGCCATTAATAACAGGTCTAGTAATTGCAGGCTATGGATTAAAGGAGCTAGATGTTATAGGCACTGTGGTACTGTATCACCATGGGCGAAGAGGGGTGTCACAGGGAGGAGTAAAATAAATCCATATTAAAGGAGTTTATTGCCCATGCCAGAGTGTATGCATATGTCAGAGCCTGGTCTGTGCTGCTGGCTGCCTTCCCAGGGCAATGCACAACACAGCAAGAGGGAAATTACAAAATTGCTTTCCTTGAGATTCTGGAAAGGGAAAAAAAATTTTTCCTCAGAAGGGAAAGTCCAGGATGTTTTTTCTACCTGTAAACCACAGAACCAGCAAAGACAGCAGTGTTTTCCCTTGGGCAGAGTCTCTTCCTCCTTTCACTGCTAATGCCTGCCTCTGGCAGGCTGAGGTTTAGAGCCTCATCTGAGCTGAGGGACCACCAAATGTTCCACTGCTTCTTGATAGCACCTCATTTCATCTGTGCAAGAGGAGAACAGGAGGCATCTGAGCTGCAGCTGCCTTCAGCCACAGAAGTTGAGTGGTGTCTTGCACGCTGTGCATGCACAGGTAGACACACAGACACACTGTCACCACTCCCAGCCTCAGCAGGCCACAAGCTCATCCCTCCTGGCAAGGACTGTGCCCCCAATGTGTGCCAGAGGATACCAGAGTCTTCTGCATGTCTCTCCTGCCATTCCACCTCTGGACCATGGAAAATTGCTTTACTGGCCAGGAAGTACTCTGTAGGAATAGCTATGGTTGCAAGACCTCTCCATCACTAATGCCTCAAGGTCCTGTGATTGCAGCTACTTGAGGCACATGAGTGGCCTTGGCTGTTTCAGATTCCAGTGAGATGCATGAAGGAGCCTTTAAGCTATGCCCACAGCTCTTATTCTTCATAATCCAAGACAGGTTCTCCTTCCTTTCTTCTTTGGGGTGGATCAGAAAGCTGATCTGTTAATTCATCCTTATATGTTCTTTAATTCATCTATATATGTAACAGCTGTATCTTTGAATTGCTAACACGAGATCAGATCTCATTATACCAAAGAAAAAGTGTAGGGGTTCATTCCTATTCTCACTTTTAAAATCAGACAAAGAAGTCTTATATTAACTGACTTTGGGCAAGAAAGTCATCAGCAAAGAAGAAGAGGAGTGTGACTGTCTATCTGTCTATCTCTATCTATCTATCTATCTATCTATCTATCTGTGTGTGTGTGTGTGTGTGTGTATGTGTAGAGTATCACTGAAAAACACTCTAAAACCCTTCTGTATGCTAATTTTTCCCTTTGAGTTTCCAAGACAACGGTGGTTTCACTCAGTGCTGTCCCCATATAACTCCCTGGTCCTCCCTTCTCAGAGATGACTGCATGGTTTGTAAGGACACTATTTTTTTCCTCCATTTCTGTATTTTTTCCACATATTTCTAATTACCCATTCTGAACTGTGTGAGTACCAGCACATAGAGAAGTTAATCCAAAAAAAGCTATAGTTTGATCCTGAGGAGAGCATCACCCACTCTGGTGCAATGGCCCCATGTGTACATTCTTTCCCCATGTTGCATGTGGAGTCACTTCTCCCATTTTCAAACAGACTATCTCCCTTGACTGTGGGGTACAAGTGGGTCCATGGGAAGGTTCTGTGCTGTCACACTCTGAAGATCACCCTTTAATCTGAGAAACCTTTTGTCTGGCATAATTGTTCTGCATCTGTATCCAAAGGCATTTAGAAGCATGAGCTTTCCTCATTAAATTTGCACTCTGGGAGGCACCTCAGTAACAGGTGGTTGTGCCCACTGCATGTAGTAGGATTTAGCTGCATTTTTCCTAGGCTGGCAGCCACTCAATAGATGTCATTTTTGCATAGGCAGGTAGCAGAAGTTATGTCAATTCATTTTACTGCTGCCACAGCTTATGCTCTGCAGTTTGGAGTTTCCTGGTAATGCAGCTATGCAAGGGAAGCCTGCAAAGGAATGCAGCAGTGCCTATTTCTTTTCTCATTTTCCACTGGGTACAGGTCCTTCTAGAGTCTCAAGGGCTCACCTGCTATGAAACAAACCTGAAGGCTTGTCTTGTTATTCCTTTCATTAGAAGATTGCTCTTCAGCCCTGGGATCTCACCTGTGGGAACACTTTCCTAATTTCCAAACTGTACTTTTCACTTTTGTTCATTTCCACTGAGAGCATCAGTCTAGCTCCTCTCTTCCTTGGCTGAAAACTCGAGCCATTTACCAGTTGAATCAATGCCTTCTCCCATGTATCTCCATTTCTGTCACACAGCAAACATTGCCATGAAGAACCTTGATTAGTAGAGCTCAGGAAACTGCAGCAGGATAGTACAGATTTCTGAACACTAAGAGGCGTGGCTCAGATTGTGGTTTGAAGGAGGTTTCTTCTCCACTTTTGCTAGAAGTTCTCATTCCTGATCAGTCCAGAAGATCAAGCTTGCTCTCTACCTAATAGGACATGAGTGCTGGTGTGATATAAGCAAATGTTTATAAAAGCAGCCTTGTTCTTGGGGTGGTACAGGAAAGCACAAGAAGAGAACTGAATTGCTGCATAATCTGTGAAGAAGCTGTGAATCAGCTGTTCCTGTGTATCTTTTTTCCAGGCTTCTTTTTCCTGCTCTTTAAAATAAAAAGAAGGAGTAAGACATATCCCAGGTCCAGGCCTGGTTTAGAGCAGTTTGTATTCAGTGCATTCAGAAGCTTATCCAAGTTTGATAGGGGCATGTACAGCTTCTGAGAAATCCCTTGGGAAATGGATTCTTCCCTCCAGAAACCTGCAGAAAACGCTCATATTTATTGCTGAGGTAAAGTGAACGAAACCAAAAATGTTCCAAGATGTTGTGCAAAGATTGTGCATCTCTGTAGAGGTGGAAGGGTGCTATGCAGCACTGCTGCTCTGCACTGGTCTGCCCCTGGACTCACTGTAGGATAGAAGGCAAACTCTGTCTCAGAGCTCCATCCCTGAAATGCATGTGACATGACACAGGAAACCTGAAAGATACCACTCCTATTTTTAAAATCTGTTGAGATCTTCTGCATAAATTGGTAAAAATGGACAAAATATTTTTTAATCTGAGTCTTTTTGTTTCAGGGGTGTAGAAATACTGAGAGGATGAAGAGAACAGATCTGTTGGGACGTTTAGATTTGATTCTGGTCTTGAACTTGGTACACCTATCTTTGATTTTTTTCAGTCATTGACTTGTGAATGTGAGAACTGCTTTGGGAACCTGTGTTGCCTTTAAGGTTCAAGGAGAGCAAGATTTGGGACCACAACACACACAGGCAAATGCAGATGCCCCTTTCAGTCAGACACCTCAATCATGACAGAGAAATTTATGTGTTCTTCTCAAAAGAAAAAATTAAAATCTTAAAGGTAGCTAGTGTCACACCACAAACAAAGGAGCTTGGTAATCAAGTGTCCTTAGCTATACTGTGGCCTTGGCCACTACAGAAAATCACTCTGGAAGGCTCCATCACCCTAAGAAATCCCTGCTCTTCCATCACAATAAGCAGGTTATTACATCTCTCCAGTGTTCCTGCAGAACAGCAAACAATCAGAACAGCTAAGAAGCAGCCTGTATCCTTCAGTTTCCAGAAGTGCTCTGTGCAAGAACAACAGCAAAATGCCTTTGTCTGCAGGAGCACGGCTTAGGATCACACATCATAAACCTGTGCTCTAAACTAACTTTGATTATGTGCATTTATAAAGTACAAGGGATCAAATACAAAGGAAAGAAGCAAGTAATTGGATATAGAAATTAAATAAATAATGGAAGAAGAATTGAGCAGTAGAGAAAGAAAAGCCTCAATCAATCTGCAGCATTATTGCACAGCATGGACCTAACTGTTGAAAAACTGCTAATGGGAGCAGTCATCCTTGACTTGCCCAGGAACAGCTGAGGAGATCACAAAGGTGACAGCTTGATTCTCAGCTGGTGACAAACAACATGACACTAGCTATTTACCTTAGGTAGCAAAACTGTGTGTGAAAAGCCCCTTCCCAAAGAGGCCAAATCCCAATCCACAGACATTCCTTCTATGAAGACATGTCATACCTGCTTCCTGTGTGCACAGCACACAACTTTCTGTGGAGCATGAGGATTTACAGGGAATTTCTCTAAAGTGTTATCAAAGTCAGTTTTCATATGCCAGGCTCAAATTTTAAGAGAGCTAGAGATTTTTTACGTAGCTCTTTAAGGCACTTTTTAGAGTTCAAAGGCAGATTAAGCTTCCCTATAGGTATGAAAAATGATGTATTTTGGCTGCATTTTGTCTAATCACACTTCAGAGGAGGGTCAGGCACAACCCAAGTCCTCTGTCAGTTCTGTTCACACCTGACTGTCACTGGCAAGTGCAAAGGTCTTCACCAACACCATCAGCCAAGGGAGGAAACAATGCAGAGTGCAAAATGGCTCACAGTGAGTCACTTGCAGCTCTGTGTACAACTGGTAGCCCCAAGAGGGAAGCATGTGCTGGTTGTGTGATCCAGAATTTACTACTATGGATTAACATATTTTTCCCCTACTCTTGCAATAGCTCACTGTGGGATTTACAATGTCATGTGAAGGCCCATTTTATAAACTGCTGCCTGTAATAGCTGAAACAGTGAAAAGCACCAAAGACAAGCTGAGTTCTGGTTCAGAATTTTAATTCATTTTACAGGTGGGATTTTATATTTGGAGCAGTTTTTTGTGGTCCGTATTTAGAAATCACAGTTGAAGCTTTCACCCAGATGAACCCAACAGTGTCATCTTTTATGCTAAACATCAGCTCATGCCAACAATTCTGATGTGATAATTACTGATCAAGTTCACATAAGAACTTACAGTCAGCTATCCTTAGTTACATCAAAGGTCCATCTAGCCAAGACCCTTTAGTCCATCACTGAAAGGAAGAAACTACTTGGAAGGTGCTTGTTCTTAAGAGACCAAATATAAAATGTATATCTGGAATATCCAGAAAACCTCAAAAATTCCCTCCAACACACTGCAACTGGGCTTTCACGAGCCATAGTTGATGTCTCTATAATCCTCTGTAGGTTTCCCTTCTCTAAACTTCAGAGTCCAGACCCCTCTGAAGCCCAGATATGCAAACATATAGCACCTCCAACATCTGCAGCAAAGATTTTCACACAAGAACCACATATTCAGAGAACCACATCCTTCTCATGGCTCTGTTTCAGCTGTAAGTTTGATTCAGTGCCCCTGCTTCTCCCACCAGTGAGCAGCAATTCTCCAAGCCATTAGTGAGAACACAGAAAGGGCCCTGGCTCACCTCTGGGCACAGCTCTCCAGCAGGTACAGAAAGCCACTAAACCATCCACATGCATCCCAAAAACAGGAGCTCACTTAAATTCTGAATCAAATCCAAGTCCTAGAGGTGTGCACATGATGGAGAGATGGGATATCTGGTCCTGACTGCTGGTCTAGCTTGTGGGAATTCTTGACCATCCTTGTGGCCTGACACTACCTCTTTAACCCCCTTTGACACCCTGCCCAAGCTCATCACCACGGGGGGATCCTGGTGCCAGCCACTGTCTGTGGTGTACTATGAGGTTACAAATGAACCTTAAACTCCATCATATGCTTCAAAATCAAAGGCCCCAAAGATATTTGCCTTGTCCTGTGTCTCCTTTCAGCTCCAACATGCTCTTTGCTCCTGCTGAAGGATGTTCACCCAGAGCCTGGAGGGAGGATGAACCAGGCAGGTGTGTTACTGGAAAAGAAAGCAGAAGCAGGACACATCTCATGTTAGAAAACAAGAAATGTTTCAGTAGGCTCCAAGGCTGAGTAAGCTGAGCTGAGGGCTGAGCAGTGAACACCTCTCTCCATCTCTATTCACAGATCAGCAAAACAGTACCCAGTACCTACTGTTCTGGAATGATTCTAAACCTAATTTCAGGTGTGGTGTAGGAAGAAGTTATGATCAGATGTGCTGAAGAAGCAAAACAAACCTTAGCTTATGAAGCTGAGCTTATTCTCCCTGATACTACTTCTGCCCAATTAACCTAAGGGTAAACTAAAGTCAGGATAAGGCAATTTTTTGTTGGAAAAGAGGGAAAAAATAGCATTCTCTCACACAAACATCAGCTGCATCCACACATACTCACATACACACACAGAGCATCTACTTAAAAGGAGGGAGCACTCCGAAAAAGTCAGCTATCTGTACTAATTTTCTGCCCTCAGGACCACAGGAAAAAAAAGCTCATTGACTGCTCCCCCTGCCCCAGAGCAGGGTCAGTGTTTGCATAAACTTTCCCTAATGATTGTCCTGCTATTCTGAAAAACCTCTGGTGCTGGCAATTCCTGTGGCATTCCTGGGCCATACACATATATTTTTGTTAGCCTAAAAACTTGGCCTAGTGTTTAGCCTAAGTCTCCTTTACTGCAATTTAAACTCAATATTCCTTTTTATACCCTCAGTGGAAAAGAAGACTATTTCTTTTCCTTTGTCCTAGTAGCAATTTCCTACGTATTTAAAGACTTGTTTTCCTATTGCTTCCCTCTAGAGCCAGTCTTCTTTAGCCCAAACAACCACAAATCTCTGTGTCTTCCCTCACAGGTTGTGTTTTCTAGACCTCAGATCATTTTTATTCCCCTCCTCTGCTGTTCCCACCAAATAGCCTGTGCCTTTCCATGCTGGCTTTTCTGTGCATCAGTGAGGCTTTACCACCACAGAGCAGACCATGGCCTCCCATGTTACATGTCTCTTTTTTATAGCCTGAAATTATATCCAATGTCTGTGCTTTATTATGGCAGTAAGGCATTTCCAGAGTAAGCATAAGGATCTTCAGATCTTACTGGATGGGATAAATAGTTCATATTTTAAGAGGTAGAGGTGACAAAGTACAGAGACCAAATAAGAAGAAAGGCAGCACTTGGAAACTTATTTCTTGATCTGAGGAAATAATTATCTCCTTGTACAATTTTCTGGCATAAATAGAAAACATTGTGTGGTGTTTTGAACACTGCATTGTATTGTGGATGCTGAAAACCAGGCAGAGATTGACAACATTAAAGAGAAGCTCATTGAAGAACAATAAAAATGGTTAAGAAGAAAGAGAAAAATTAAAGTCATTCCCTATAATTTAATCAAGTGATAATTTCAGGAGAGGATTAAAGGCTTACACAAGCCTAAAAGATGGAAACACGAGGAATGCAATGATTTAGAGTATTAAAGGACAGCAAGCAGATGGTCATAAGAGAATGCATTGACATGAAATTAATGAAAATACCACTTCAGAGAAACCTGGGAGAACAGGATTTTCTAAGCCATGGAATAATGTCCAGAAAAGGTGACAGCAACTTCACATCCACAGCATTTGAAGCCAGACTGGACAAAAGAAAGAGTCTATGGACAGGAAAGGAAAGGTCACCGGGGCAATTAGGGGCAATCATTTTCTCTTGGATCTACCATTCCTGTTTCCAAAAAAGAAAATGTACAAATTATGTGTGTTTCAACAGAAAGACCTCCCTACTGTGTCTTCAGTCCAGATGATGGGGAGTTCATGCAATAGATTTTGGAGGTGTCATGATAAGGAAGGAGACTAATCTGTAACCCCAAGACATGAGCAAGAATCCCTCTTCTGACTTTGGTGGAATTAGGGAAAGCCCAAAGAAAATTGCCTCATGAGACAGAAAACCTCCTAAGGCAGATGGCAGCTTTTGTGTTATGTCTAACCTTGTCACAGACAAGAAGAATTTGCTATTGATACATCAGCAGCAGAGTAGAGCAAATGTGACAGCAAGAAGGCAGGTGAAATTTTTTCTCTGGCTTTTGCCGAATCATTTATTTCCTGAGAGCCACGTTTTCTGGGACACCAAATTGATCAGCAAATTCAAGCTGAATTTGCTAAATAATTTCACATTAAATGAGACTAAGGGGAAGTAGCTGTGTCAGTAGGGAGGAGAGTGGTACACTTCCAGTTTTCACTTGTAGGTTCACCTCCTAAATGGGAGGGTAAGGAAAGCCTGGATGCAGGAGCAGCCAGTCACCCTCCTTCCCCAACAGCATCCTCTGGGCACTGACACAGCATCAGCCTCCAGTTTGAACCCACATTGCTTCCACTCCCAAAGAGAAAGGCTTAGTCACCAGGCTGAGCTACTCTGAACTAGGCTACTGCTGGTCTTTCTGGCTGAGGCTGTCCCACCTTGTGCTGACACATAGAGGAGGAGAAAAATAAACATTTTTGTCACTTGGCCCTCATGTAACAAAGTTCTCAGCAGCAATGAGAACGTTAAGTATTCTTGCTTTCTCACAGCTGGCTCTTGCACCATCACACCATGAACCAGGGCGGGGAAGAAGAGCCTTGGCTTAAACATGACCTGCCAAAAGATAAGCTGAGATTTTAAAGTCCCATAGATTTTTCCATGTGCTTCCTAACCTAGCTGTCCAGAGACCTGTGCCATCACAAGCAGGAACATGGGAAAAAAAGATGGCAGAAGATAAAGATCAGACTACCAAAGATATGGGGGAAGAGGTATAGCTGTTTCACCACTCAGAAAAAGAAGTTTAACTGTGGGAATTATAAGGAAAAGTTATAGGAACCCAGAAAAGGTGATGACAGAAAAGTGCATGGGCCAGCAGGCAGGTGTAAAAAGAGAAGACATTGTCCCCTCACACCAAGAGCCCTGATGGTGTGGGCTGGTGCTGGAAAAGGGTGATGGACATCACAGGCAATTAGGTATTACCCATTTATATTCTTCCTACTGCTGAACAAATATTCTACCCTCCTTTTAGCTTCTGCAGCCTTCTACCAAAATTCAGTGTGACCACCCCAGTCCAAGTAAAGTGCTTTTTTGATAAGAGTGACAAGGAAAATTAGTACTTCCTGAGGAAAACTCCAATCCCTGCTGCTCTCTGTTATATTTTTATATATGCAGGCTCACGTGCATACTCCTCATCTCCTGACCTGCAGTAAAGACTGAATTAAGTCACGGGTGGCAGCCAGGGTGGCAGCCCTTCAGAGACAGGCCAAGCCAAGCTGTATTAAACCAGAGCACAGAGCACCCTGAGCCTGACCTGTCAAGTGTTATCACACTCATCTTCCTGGAGAAAGGCCGGGCTTCATAACTCACATCAGGTGGCAGCTCTCAGGTCCTGTGCTTCTATGCCCTGAGCGAGTGTGCTGGTTTAGCTTTTTGTCACAGGTGTTTTATTTTTTTGGCAAGAGCTGCTGGAGTAAAATGCTGTTAGCACATCAGCAGGCTTGTCACTCCCTCCCTGTCACATCAATCAGAGAGTCTCTGTGGACCCAGGCTGCCTTGCCATGCATCTCGGCAGAAGAGCAGCAAGTTCCTTCCCCTTGCATGGCTCATCCCCGTTGTGAATGGGTTGTTCTCCTCCAGCTGCAGGAAGGCAGGGGACAGGAGCCACTGAGCCCCACCGTGCAGAGGAGAAGCTCGAGGTCTTGCAGGACAAGGGGGTCAGTGGAGCCACATCTTTCATTACGTCGGGGTTTGCAATCAAGGCTGATTCCAGTATAGTTAATCTATGCTCCCTGAATCTCAGCTGGAAGAAAATGGATTAGCTTTACTGACTTGACTGAAGCCATGGCAATTTACCCTTGCAGAGCATCTGACTCTTATCCTGGCCATCAGTTACTTCACATGTTCCAGCATATAGCACAAAAGCATCATTTTTCAAGCTGACCAGGCATCAAACATGGCTCTTTGGATGGAGGGAAGCAGCAGATATGAATCCAGCAAGTAGCATTACAAAGTGCTGTGAGAAACAGGGGGAAAAGAAAACTCCCTGTAACCTCATGTGTAAAACATCCCCCATCTCCCACCCCAGCACCAGCAGCTGAGGCACCTTTCCAACCAGAACAGCAGGCAGCTCCCTCAGTGAGGGCAAGCCAGCATAGATCCTGGCTGTGGCAGAGAGATGATAAACAGTACTGCAGGGCACACTGCAGGGAACATGGGAGGTTGTAAATTAAGGTCTTCCTAATTAGAAAGCAGTCAGAAGCACACAAGCACACACAGAGTGCTGGTCTGGGGTAAGCTGCTCTTCTACAGGTTACAGTAATGTTAGAAGGCAAAGCATCACACAGGAGATGACAAAGGACAGAGCAGTGCATGAAGCAGCAGGTGCTTGTATGGCAGTGCCAGGTGCATGAAGCCATGAGTAAGGGCCAAGGAAGAGGCCAGAGTCAGAAAAAGAAATATGACAAAGACTCTTGAAATAACAGGAGCAGTTCTGAACTGTGACAAAGATTATTAGGAAATGAGAGAGGATGTCAGGATATGAGTAAAGTGTTAGCATGCTGTGCCTAGAAAGTCCACGTCTGGGACTCTGTGAAATATAAATGTGCAATCATCAGGTAAGAAAGAAGTAAGTTTTCAGTGCATTAAATCCCTGCAGCAAAGGACAAAGGAGTGGAATTATGGAGATTCTATGGTTCCTAGCTGGAGGTGCAGTGCTAAACCAAACTCAACACCTTAGCAGGGCTGGGGAGGAGGGTACACACACCTCTGTGATATTTTAAAAAAAAATAAGGCAACTTTAGCTGCAGAGGTGAAGATGTTTTCTGTGATGTGCAGGTACTAAATGTTCTAGTGGAGAAAGGAGAATGTCCTCCCCAGACACCCTTCTTGGGCATGCTGTGAATGGCTGTGATGCTGCGCCCTCTCCACATCACACCTCATATTCAGCCCTCGTGAGGACTCGTCTGCAAAGAGAAGAGAGTAAAGCAAAATATCTCAGGGGAAATGGCAGGGATCCTGGGACATAAAACTGGCTTGGATAAAGTATTCAAAAGTGCTTGATAGAAAAAGACCTAATATTCTCTTAATGAGGCAATTTAACTGCCTGTAATTCTATGTCCTGTGCATTGTGCTTTCCCAGCATAGAAGTTCAAAGGGCTGTCACAACAGGCCCTCAAAGGAGGGGTTTTTTAATGAGTGGGATTTCTTAGGGACTCAGTATGGGGCAGATATGCTGAGGAGAGAAGGAAAAAGGAAAACGTAGGATAAACTGAAAAATTGGTCATCAAGCTGGATAATTCACTGAGCTATATTGCTGCTTCCTGTAAAGCAGTACTAAAATCAGTGATGTTCTCCCATAGACCGTGGTCAGTTCTGGTTTAAGAACAGATGAGATCCAAATTTAGTTTGACATCCTCAGCAAAGGGATTTTAGAGGGTTTCATCTGTTCTGCTCCCCCACGAGCAAATGTTTCCTCACCGTGAAAGTGCAATAAGGCTTTTCCACTGTAACTTAAAGGGAAGACCTGAATTCAATTAACTGGCAGAGAAAATGTTCTCTCTCTCTCTCCCCCGCTCTCTCCCTCTCTCTCCTATTTCCTTAAGACAGTGTCTGTCCTTACACTTGAAGGTCACTGTAGAGTGTGAGTCGGGGGAAGGTACAGAGCAAGGGAGGCTCAAGCAGTGGCTGCTGCCACCCCGGCAACCTCCACAAACATCAATTGTGCAGGGAACAGTAACTGTTTTAAATAGGTTAAAAAATAAAGCCTGGTTATTTAATTTAGCAGACATGATAGGTGGGTCAATATCTTTCACTCTGTCCCCATCTTTCTTCCCCACCCCTCAGGTCTCTAAGGGCAGAGGTTTAAGTCCCAGCTGAGAAAACAGGGCATGCTTCATTTAGTAGCACTGCAGCAGGGCTGCTGGGGAAGTCATGCTTCTGATGAGACATTAAATCAAGGTAAGCTCTAATCTCATGGACATCACTGCTTAAGAAGCACAGGAAGAAAAAATAACAAAATTTTCATGGCTCTTGTGCTTTGACCCTCACTACAGTGTGATTCAAAATGTATGTGGGACGGGAGGCATCAAGTTTTCCGACTGCCTGCTTGCGCTTCTTTTTTTATCATCACTCTAGGGGAAATTTATTGTATAGAAAGGGGTTCTGTTAAACAAAATCTCCATCAACAAGAGCAAGTAGACATATCCCAAAACCCTATTTAGCACCCAAGCCACCAGACCCTCCTCTTTTGTTCTCTGCAGCCCGCACTCCGTTCCTCTTTGCCTTACAACCCCCTCTTTCCTTCTGCTGCCCCAGCACGTGTGTCTCCCCACTCCCATGCCTCAGCCATTTTTTCTAGGTGGTGATTTCAAATCCCACTAGAAGGTCTTCAGGTCAGGCTGAACCTGCACATCTGTGCAACAACTTATTGCTTTTAGGAGCAAGAAACAACAAAGAAGACAACTGCAGTATTTCAGTCTATTCTCCTTTCTCTCCCAACCAGCCCCCAAACCTTCTCCCTGCACAGGCATGATTGCCTCTTTGAAACAATCTTGATGCACCTGGTAATTGCTGGATCCTGAGACTAATGGCTCAACAATAATTATCTTGTTTTTCCATGCTTTACACTAATTCTTGTTTATTAAAATTGCTGCTCTGTGAGAGAGACTGAGCTGTCCCAAAGACATACAAGGAAGGCAAGAATTTACTGCCACCACTGTCCTTACAAAGGCTTCATCACTTTCTTTAAGTGTGAGCAAAGAGAGCAGAGGATAGCAGGTTAGATCCTGTCTAGATAAATAAACAACAAATTACTTGGATTGTCCTCTCCAGTTTCCCTTGTTTTCCGTTAAAAAAAAGAACCAGCCAACCAAATAAACAAACAAAACTCCAAGCAATAATTCAGCCCTATTTTATGTTTTACTACAGATTCCAGGCAAGAAATCACGTCCAGCAAACTCAGTAATTGATCATACCAACAATAGACATGAAAACATTACAATATTTAGTCCTATGCTTCATTCAGTCTTAGATCCAAGGGACTCTTCCAACAGCCTTTGCTGCCCCCAGTGTGGTTGTCCTCTCACTTTGAGGCCAGCAGGTGTCATAGGCAAAATGTGCTACCCAGTCGTGGCCACTGGAATGAGCACCAGTTGCAATGGGGAGGAGGGACCTGTGATTTCCCAGTGGGGTGAAGAACCCAAATCCAGATGAAATTTGTTCCTCAGGGATGGCGGCAGGATGGAGGCAAGCTACCACACAGCATCCCACCTCTGAAGCAGGTACACATGCAGTGACAGGGCACAGGTACTGCTCTGCCCATCACAGGTGACAAAGGTCCACAAGCGACAGCGCAGGCACCGCTGTGGCCTCTGACCAGCACCACCCCAGTGATGGGCACTTTCTTCTAGGGAGGCAGGGAGAAGGGCCCCTTCCCCTCATTCTGCCTCCACCATCAGGAATTAAGAGACACACTTAAAGCCAAGGCTGCTGATTTCACTAGACTTTATACAGGGATGAGCTTTTCTCTGCCTGACAAGCAAGTCACTGTACATATTTAAAAGCTCCCTTCTACTAAGCCTCTTCAGTTAAGTCTCTTCACAACTCCCCATCTCCCTAAACTCCTTAGATGGGCCGTATTAACCTCTGCAGAGACTTAGACTTGTTCCTGGAGCCCCTCCACCTGGCTTTTAGCACTTTCCAGCCTCACAAATTGCTCATGCAGAAGCCCTGCACTGGCTATTTACTGAGTCCCAGGATTTCTCTTCCTGAAACCTTGCAGATACCACAGGTGCATCCAAGTTCTGAGAGCCACTCTCTGCTGGAGCTCTTTTTTTCCCTTTTAACTTAACCAGCGGGGGACCTTGATGTGTACACTTCAGGGAATTTGAGATATCTTCCTCCATTGTGGACCTCTCCAAAGTTTTCATTCTCATGTCTTTGTCCCCCACCACCTCTTTAAGGCTGGTTTATATTCATCAGGCTCCATGTCAAAATCTTTTCCGCAACTTGTGTTATTAGCTTACCCTTGTTAATAAGGCTTCTGTCCTCACCTCATCTAAGCCAGACACACAAGAGTCACCCTGGACACTCTCCCATTGCAGAATGTGGCTGATTTCTTTAGCAACAGCATTTATCATTTGAATCTGCCACTTTTAAGTCCTTCCCAAGCCCACTGTTACTTGCAGTAAAATTCTCTCCCATCTTCATGGTGAATTTGTAATTTTTTTCCTTTCTTCAGTCATCCCAGTTTCTCTGAAGGTCTGCTCCAGAACATTCAACCATGTCCTACCAGTGCAAAATGGTGTCTAGAAGAACCAGGATGTCAGGTGGGAGAGAGCCCAGTGGGATTCTCTGACAAGCTGGAAAACGCACAGGGAAAGTTTATGAAACCCCTGAGAAGCCTTGGGAGCTTTAAGCATCTCTCCTGTGACTCCTCCTGCCTGACTTTGCAGTCAGACGTTTTACTCAGGAAAAGCACTGACCAATTCCCTTGGACTCCGTGCCCAGGTATCTCAGTACAGGGGCTTGGCTCTGTAGGTCCAAGGGTACCCACGCATAGAATTCACATGCCTGTTCACTCCCACCTGCCCCTGCCAGAAAAGGATACCGTGAAATGACTTTGGCTGGATTATTTAGTGCTGCAGAAATCTTTTCTCCTAGGTTTGTGACAGCAAACTTAATACTCACTCCCCCTTCCCCAGGTTTATCCGCCCCTTTGGGACTCCAGCGCACGCGAGGCGTTACGTGTGTCAGCGGCTGGCTTTGCACAGATGACGGGGAGCGGGCTGAAAGTGAGCCAGTGTCTTCACGCAGCTCTGCATGACGTGAACCTGCTCTGCCCGTGCCCGTGCCCGTGCAGGCGCGCTCTCGGAAACAAAAGCTCGGGCAGCCGAGCGTCCCCTCTCTCATCCTGGAGCGGGCACACCCACGCTCCGCTTCGCGGCTCCTCTGCCGGCGGCTCCTCTCCCGTTCCCATTCGTAGCCATGCCCACGGACACACTCCCTGCACACAGATCCGCTCCTTTCCTCACGGACACACCCACTCCCTCACATGCGCTCTGCCTTTGTCTTGCCTTTCACAGCCACAGACGCTCCTCATCTCAGAATTACCACACCCCACTCCACCTCCCCCCCCACCCCCACATAGCTCCCGAGATGAATGGAGCTTTTCCTACCTACGAAGAAAGGTTACTGCTCCTTTTTAAAAAGAAATTTCAATTTTTATCTTTTTTGTTTGTTTGTTTTTAATCTTTTCTGATGAGCCACGGAAGGGCTCGGGTCGCCTTAATGGTGCAGACACTGTGCCCGTGCTGAGGCAGTCCAGAGCACTTTTACCCAGCAGAATAGCACCAGATCCTTCGGTGAAGGATCAGGATCGCCGTTCATTAGGAGAGTAATAAAACAGCCCCAAAGCTTCGTCACTGCACTGCAGCAAGGAGTGAGCAAAATGGGGATTCGGAGCCCTTTTCCGCTACGAGAGAAAAAAATGTGCCGGCATTGCCTCCCAAGGGCTGCGGATGCGGTTGCCGTAGCAACGCTACATCTGAGTCAGAACTATTAAGGATCACCATGGCAACAAGTGTCTCAGTTGCCATTTCCAGAGCTCTGACTGGGTTTGGACTGGAACCATCACACCACAGGAAAGGGGCAGGGTGGGAACCATCGCCCGGCGGGTCCTGGGCGGCGGTAACTGCTCTGAGCCCTCCGAACCACACTCGCTCCGGGGCACCTCCCTCCTAGATCCCGACATCCCTGCCCCGCCGTCGGCAGGTTCGATGGAGCCACAGCGTTGGTGCACCGGCCTCTGCACTCAGATTGGAACCTGCTGGTGTCGTGCCCCACGCCAGCCCCCAAGGTGGGGCAGAGACAGGGTTCAGGGCGGGTGCGGTGAGCGGACATTCCCCGCAAAGCCTCGCGAATAAGCTGGGTTTTTTTAACCCGTAAACTCCAGACAAAGGAGGAAACAAAGCTCCCCGCTCTCTGCCGGCTCTCACCCTCCCCTCCACGCAGGAGCCTTCATGCTCCTGTGAATATTGAGCGGAGACAGAAGCCCGGAGGGATTTGCATTTCACACTAGCCAGCAAATGAGCAACAGGAAGATCACACCGAGACCCCGGCACGGTGCTATTATCAATATGAGCACTACTCATCCACTGACTGCAGAGCCTGAGATTGCTCCTTTCTCTCCTTCCTACTCTGAGGAGAGGGAGCAGGCGCGGGCTCTGTGGTCAGGATGTCAGCGCCGTCTGAGGGCAGGTGCCCGGGTCCTGGCGCGGAAGGGCTGCGGAGAGCGGCGCAGGGCTCTGCTGGGGTGGCAGAGCAGCCCTGCTGTGTGTGTGTGTGTGTGTGTGTGTGTGTGTGGGTGCCGTGCCGGGCAGTCAGACACACAGCGAGCGGCGTGCGGAGAACGGCTCCGCGTTCCGCACTGCGAGGCGGGGGCACTGCGGCGCAGGCTGCCGCTTCAGGCTCGGGCAGCCGACGGAGAGAGGTGCTCTGGATACACAGGCAGAGCTTTTAGCACCTCCACGTATCCCTGTGGGAAGTGAGGTGAGAGGGGCACAGACTCTGGCCTGCAGATAAAGAAAGGAGGCACCCCTGAGCCGTTCATGAGCAGTTCTCTTCCTTACTGTGACCAAGGTGGTTCTCACCACTCTGTGTAAGACCATCTGAGATGCTGGAAACACAGCTCTGACAGAAAATACATGAAAATCTCGTTTCTTAGTCCATGCGAGGCATTAAGCATATTTAAATACCTGGACTTTGCCTGCCCTGCCTTTCTTACTCAGTGTTGAGTCTCTGCTCTACCCTCCCCACAAACCCAAACCCAAACCTTCCACACGACACCTTTGCACCAGGGAATGCTTTTTGTAAAATGTGCTCTTTTAGGAATAGACCAATGACAAGGCAGAGTAGGCATAGTTTTACATGACAAGGGCTGCCCAGGTGTATGGGCTCTCCTACTGGTCCATTAGGCTGGTAGGAATGCCTGCACATTCCCACATCCCTCTGGCCTGTGTTGAGGACAGATGTCTATTGATAAAGTCTGCTGACAGATATGTCAGAGCCAGATGTGGCAGTGGGTCCCTAACAACTGGGACAGTGCCAGGTCATCTCTCACTCTGTTCTCAGTTGGGGGGACAAGCACAACACAGGATGTGGAATGCTGCTTCATACAGGACGAGGTTTTGTGATCCTGCCACTCCTGGTGTCTGTTTTTTCCCAAATCTCACACAGCTCTGGCTGATTCAATGATCTGTCTCTTCTGTTACCAGAGAAAAGCTGCAATACTGTCCCACATCCTCTTCCTCCTCCTTGCATTATCCTACCTCTCTGAGTTTGGGTGTACCACCCTGCCTGTTGCTCTGGCACACCACTGACCCCTAACAGGCCCAGACACACCTGCTCCACTAGAATGGCGCCTTTTCTTCTTTCTCCTTTGTGAAAACATTATGTTTCAGGAAACAGAAGGCAGAGTGAGGTTTTTGTTGCTCCCTGTTTGTCACTACTGAACCTGCTTTTACCTTTGAGCCCTTTCAAGCCCAGTTGTAAGGCAGCTCCCTGCTGGCAGCCCTCTTGCCTGCAGCTATTGCAATTTGAGTGAGCTATCTTTTGAGATATTTTCTGACTGCGGTAACTAAATTAACAGGACACTGGCAAAGCTGTAGCTGCTGCAGATCAGAGCACTGGTGGGAAGAATCAGTAGCAAATGCTCTCCTGCAAAGAAGACGACTCCCACTTGGGACTTTGCAAATGGGTGAGCAGGGAGCAGTTGATCTCACAGCTGGCACCTGAAGTGAAGCAGACCTGTAAAGCCCTTGAACGACTGCCACCTGCTTTCCTCAGAGCAAGATACAGGAGCAAGCGAGGTGGAGGTGGGGCTAGCCAGGGCACCAGGGGATTCCCATCTTCAACACCATGTGTCTGCTGATTTATTCAGTGCTATGGGCCAGACCAAGCTGCCAGCTGCTTTTCATTGAAATAAAGGGAATTTTCTGAAAAAGAAATGCCGTTGTAAAGCTTGCCTTGCTCTCCTGTCTCCAAAGAGATGCTTAGCTCCTAGTTCTTCATATTTTCTGATTTTTCATAATTTTTTTTTTTTTTTTGTGACAGGTATTTCTTTTATTCTTATGAGAAGGAAAGAAGTAGAGAAGAGTCCTAATGAAAAGGTAATGCCCTGGTTTTGCCCCCAGCAGCAGTGCCAGGGAGTGAGCAGGGAACTGCGCCATCCCGTCTATTTCTGTAATCATCCTGGCAGGGCTCTAGGCTTGGATTTGGAGTTTACAGTCCTTCCCCATCCAGCCTTTCCACGTTAATTCATTCATTTTGTCATTAATAGATGGTGTGTACACCACTGGCACTAGAGCTGATGAGTTCCAGATATGTGCAAATAGTTGGCTCTAGTTCTGTTTTAAAAAAGCCTCCACCAAAATCTGTCTCAAAAAGGCAAGAAAAAATAGAGCCTTATGATGAGATTTTTCTAAGTAAATAGGTCAGGAGATTTGACAAATGGATCTGAGTCTCCTAAGTCACTTAAGGAAATTTTGTTTCATGACAAATCACTTTTCCTTCAGTAGGGCAGAGGTGAAAGATGTTTTCAGGGTAAGGAAGATTTTTCTTTTTCATTAAACAATGTGGTGAATTGACCTTGGCTGGACACCAGATGTCCACCAAAGTTGTTCTGCCACTCCCCTCCTCAACTGGACAGGGGGAGAAAAATACACCAAAAGGTTCGTGGGTTAAGGATGATGAGAGGCCACTCACTAGTTACAGTCACAGGCAAAAGAGGCTCAACTTGGGGAAAATGAATTTAATTTATTACCAAACAAACCAGTAGAGGAGTGGATAATAAAACAGAACCTTAAAACACATTAAGTTCACTTCCAATTTTTTCCCCTCCTCCTCGCAGTCGTGCAGGGGCACAGGAATGGCATTTGCAGTTGATTCACCACACATTGTCTCTGCTGTTCCTTCCTCCTCATGGGAAAGACTCCTCACACTCCCACCCTCTGAGTGTGGAGTCCCTCCCACAGACTGAAGTTCTTCATTAACTGCTCCAGTGTAGGTCCCCTCCCATGTGGTGCAGTCCTCCAGGAACAGGCTGCTTTAGTGTGAGTCCCCATGGCCTCACAAGTCCTTCCAGCAAACCTACTCCAGCTTGGGCTCCTCTGCGTGAGGCCTCAGGTCCTGCCAGGAGCATGCTCCAGCGTGGGCTCCCCACGAGGTCACAGCCTCCTTTGGGCATCCCCCTGCTCCCCTGTGGGGTCCTCCAGGGGCTGCAGGTGAATATCTGGTCCACCGTGGATGTCCATGGGCTGCAGGGGAGTCTCTGTTGCAGCACCTCCTCTCCCATCTCCTTTACTCATCCTGGTGTCTCTCTCACAGTGATTTCTCTCACACATTCTCTCTCCTCTTTCCCAGCTGCTGTTGCACAGCATTTTTCCCCCTCTTAAAGATGTTATCCCAGAGGTTTTACCACCATCATCGATGGGCTCAGCTTTGACTTGTGGTGGGTCCATCTTGGTGNCCTGTGGGGTCCTCCAGGGGCTGCAGGTGAATATCTGGTCCACCGTGGATGTCCATGGGCTGCAGGGGAGTCTCTGTTGCAGCACCTCCTCTCCCATCTCCTTTACTCATCCTGGTGTCTCTCTCACAGTGATTTCTCTCACACATTCTCTCTCCTCTTTCCCAGCTGCTGTTGCACAGCATTTTTCCCCCTCTTAAAGATGTTATCCCAGAGGTTTTACCACCATCATCGATGGGCTCAGCTTTGACTTGTGGTGGGTCCATCTTGGTGCTGGCTGGCATTGGCTCCACTGGACACAGAGGAAGCTCCTGGCACCTTCTCACAGAAGCCCCTCCTGTAGCCCCGCCACTAGCAAAGCCTTGCTACACGAACCCAATAGAACGTGTTATCATTAATCCTGAGAGTGAACACACCTATTGAGTTGATTCAAGGCCACTCACAATTCACTTTTTGTCTGAGATTTCATTTTAGGTAATCTTTTTACTGACAGTTCTGTGTCCAGCAGCAACACACAAAGCTATTCACGTCATTCACTACAGATCCGTGCATACGTGCTGACGTAACAGACCTATAAAACATCATCTTCCATTTTAATGAGAGAAAGAAAAGGCCAAGCTCTACTCAAAGTGTCGAATCACTTCCTGGGAGATTTAAGGCCAAGCAGCAGGCCTCTTCCACTCTTCAGACAAAAAGAAGAAATTGGGGTCAAACAGCAACTGAGTGTGGCCCCTCTCCTGCTCCCCTGCTGCAGGCGGCTGCGGCCACACACACAGCCCAAAGCCTGTGATGGGGCAGTGCAGCTTTGTGCAGACATTTGCAATATTGATACAAATATGTGGCAAATTATCCTCCTCTAACGACAAAATGAGGCTATTTTCACTTATGAGTCACCTGTTTTTTCATCTATATATCCCCATGTGTTTGTTTCCTTGTATTAGAGGAATAACAGCATACCCGCTGGCCAGAAAGCCAAGTGCCTCAAAATAGCTCAGAGATGGGTCTGGCTTGCTCAGAGCCTGCTGCTCCTTCAGTTGTTCCCAGATACTTTGCATGAGCTGGAAAACACTGTGTAGCATCTAGGGGTATAAAAAAACAGTGCAGTCGTCTCCCACCAGGTTTGGTATCTGGATCCAGCCTGCAACAGCACAGGGGGCTGGGGGCAGTAGGTGTGGCACTTTGTCTTTCCTGCTTTCAGCTGCTTCCTCCCAAAAATGTTCGCCTCACTCAGCTCCTGAGAAGAAATTAAATACCACAGGGACCAGCTGGCATTCTCCCACTCCTCCATGGACACAGCCACTAGACAAGCAATTTATTTCATGTGCCCACGCCAAGACTGACGGAGGCTGCACAGAGGCTCTGTGCCGTGGCTTGGCCAGCTCCACATCCTTGAAGCTCACCTTACCTTCAACTCCTGTTCATCCCAGAACAACTTTATAGGGACATGGAACAATTGTAGCGTGAGCCAAAGCCATCTGTGTAGTTCTGACCCTCTTCCCTTTTCAGTCCTTGCTTGGCCCTGTAGAAAACTCTGGCATAGGGATGCTCTTGCCCTCTGTTCAGACTCCTGGGAAGCTGTTCTTGGCTCCAGGATTCCCATGTACAAGGATCCCTGCACCACAGTTTCTCAGAATGGATCCTGGGACTACAATGAATCATGACTCTTAGGTGTCAGAATTTTTGCTATGAGGGAAGAGCAAGAGAGGGTCAAAAAAAGTCCTGACTGGTGGATATTTTTGCTGCTGTGGCTGAGTCCTTGTTAAGTATTGACTAAGACAAGCAAGCTGGAGGATTTTCAAAGGATTTTCCATTCAAATCAGTACACAAAAGCTTTATTACCAGTCCCAATGCTGGAAAATCATGTCAGGCCCTATCAAAATCATGACAGTGGCTTAAATAATGAGTTTAAAAATAGATGTGTTAGCTTATTATTATTTGAATTACGGTTTCTGAATCATTAGGTTAAACTGGCATCAAGTTCTTTGTGTTCCTCCATGTCTGAAGCTCTAAAAACACTCCAAAAATATTAATAAACCCTCTGACATCCTCAAATAGTCACATTTCTCTAGAATGATCTTTGTGAAAAAAAAAAAAAGCAACATACTCTGTCATAAGAACCCTGCTAGAGCCATGAGAACTGCCAACTTCTTTCTTCTCCTCAAGCATTCAAAATCTATGTTTTATCTGCTCATGTCTGACAGCAAAAAATACAATGCTGTGACAAAGCAGCACAAAGGCCAGGTTTACTTCTAGAAGAAAGTAACACTTTCAATTATTTAGGTGTTGGCAGAGAGCCCAAAGATGCTATCAGCAAACCTACAAGCTACCATACTGTTTGCACATAGCTTAGGATCCCTCTTTTTAATAGACCCAGTGGATCAGAGCCTGTACTGGTACTGGGTGAGCTGTGTCCAGACCCAGAAGCAGCACAGCCCCTCCTGACAGAATCACAGAATGGCTTGGGTTGGAAAGGACCTTAAAGATCCCATAGCTCCAACCTCCCTGCCATGAGCAGGGATGTTGCTATGGGCAACGCTGCTTCTCTGCTGTGGGAAGGGACACTTCCACTGGCCCAGGTCACTCAAAGCCCCTCCCTGACAAAGCAATGCCCAGGGGTGCTGCCTCACCACCACCCTCCTTTGTGGCACTCCTCGCCTGAGCCGATACAGCAACACAGTTTTAAGGCATCAGATCAGTATTTAATCAGAGCAGGTGGCACTTGCTTTCTGCTCTCCATCACTCTTCATGAGCCACTCATACATGACTTTTTTACAGCCAGCCTGGAAGCCACCCTGTCCTGTGAGACTGGACAGAAGGCCCATACAGATGCATCATAGTGGCAGGGAGGGAAGGGAAGGAGGCTGTGGCTGAGGACAGAAAGGAGCAACAGAGACACACGGATGGTGGACGCCAAGTAGTGATCTTTTGAGTCTACCTGTGGCATTTTTAGCTGTAAAGCCCAGAGGGCTGAATAAGACTCAGACAAGCCACCAGCTATGTCAGGAAAGCAAAAACATAATAACAGTGGTGAATGCCTCAGAAGGAAAGAGAAAGGAGATTTCAGCTTGCTGTCAGACATGGAGCTCTGTCTCTCATGTGGCCATGGACACCCATGCAGACATTTTAATCCCTGGATACACATGCTGGCTGGCTTCTCTCTTACATCTGTAAGAGAGGGGGACTGGAGCCCTTCAGCATAAATTGGGGTCTCAGCTCTTGCCTCCTATGGGGTTGTAGTTGGGTCACCCTGTCCTTTGGCTGTGTTGCCTCCTCCAGGCTGGATGTTTCCCATCCAGAGTCCCTCAGGCAGCAGCCTCCCTGCCAGCACCCCCACCTGACAAAGCACCCCTGAGGGAGGATGGCCTGGTGTTTTCTGTAGCAGTGGTGCTGTCCCCAGCAGATGTCAGGCTCACACCTCAGTCCTGAGGGGACATTTCAGGGGCTGAACAACCAGGCTCTTGTTAACTCATCACCACCCAACTTTTTTTTGCAAAGTGGGGAAACACAAATTCATCCAGATGCACCAGGCATTTGCTGCTCCTTCATACCAGCCAACACAGGTGCTCAGGTGCTTGTTTATTTTTAACACAGCCCTTTCAGCGATTCAAAATAGAAGACAGTCAGAGAGCAGGTTACCTTTCAAACATGTCTCCTGATCTGAGGCAAATCATGCACCCATTGCTGGCTACCTGGGGTTTGTGTGGGCAGAGATCAGAGACCTGCCACCAGGCTTGGTGAATGTGGGTGGAGCAGGCTGGTGAGGAGACTTCAACGGGTGCCAACAGCTGCTGCAGCTAAAGGAAGGACCCCGGGGAGCTCAGAGATACAAGAAGGGCTGAGATGAGCTGCTAGGGGATGCAAGTGCTGGAAACTAAGAAATGCTGAGAGAGCCAGCTGGGGGAGGTTAATAAAGCCTGCCTGTCAGGGGAACTATCTGACAGGCAGACAGCCAGAGGAGGGGAAAAACCAGCTCACTCGAGTCCATGGACCCATAACTGGGTTATGCAGCTATGTAATCCACTTAAGCTCTAAAACTGTCCTGCCTCCCTCCCCCAACCTCTACTCTCCTCTTCTGTACCTCTAATATTCAGAGATGTTTCCTCGAAGCTTCGCAGGAAGTCTTGACGGTGGTTCAATTTGATTAGCGCTGGCTGGGGAGTTTTCCCAGAGGATTTTGGGAAGTACAGAGATGCACACCCCAGAGAAATCTGCAGGCTATCGACGGGCTCGCACGCTGTCTGCAGCACTGGAGAGAGCTGCTCTCTGCGAGGGGCACGCACACCGGCAGACACACAGGGGTGGGGTTTTTTTAACCTGCATTAGGAGAGATATTTGGGCACTTAATGCAGTTTATTCAAAACAAGCTGTCTTCTCCGTTATACGTCGTTCACCCTGAGAGAGATTAGAGAAGCACAAGACACAAAAGGCCTCTTAGATCATCTAGCCCATCACCCCACAAATGAAGAATTAATCCCATTAAGGGCCACTGTTGGCTTCGGTGGCTTCAAGATTTGGTCCTAATTGCACAAATACAAAGCCATTACAAGACTGCAGTCTGACAGAGAAGCTTTCGTTTTTTACAGGGTATATAATTTCTTTAATTAAAGGGGCTTATCTGCATGCTAATAATTAGAAAAATATTGTCCACTTCTATTCTCGTTTCATTCTGATATCCTGGTGCGTGGGATATAAGCGGGAGGTGAGGATGTACAAAGACGTGCATGCACTGTGAGATCAACAATGCACAGGCATATCAAAAAGACAGGTCCTTGCCCATGAGGGGATTATAATCTAATTTATTATATGGATTGCAGCAGCACATTACAAGAAAAAAAAAATGTTCTTTTTATAGGAAGGATCAGGAATGTCGCATCAAACCCTGATCAAGAAGGGAGGGGTCCACACTGATTTTCACAGGATTTGGATCAGCAGTCTATTGTAGCTGAACTCATTGCAGGCTATATACACATTTTGTTTGCTCTCTAATTATTAATTCAGAAAGGACATTCAGTCAGGGAGGGGACTGGATGAGAAATGTCCCTGAGAGCTGTCAGGAAAAAATGAGCAAGGATGGATTTATGGAATGAGAGGGATAGAGTCCAGAAGGTTGTCTCCTGTAGCCAGGGTGCCGTGGGAGAGGGTAAGAGGGCTGTAAGGAAGAAGAGGACAAGGCTGAATGCATTGACAGTGTCAAGGATGCTACCCACGATGGACCAAAGGGTGGGAAAACATGCAAAGAAGCCCCTTAAGAGAAGATCAATATGGAAGCAAAATGCAAAACTCAGGGAAGGAATACATAACTGGAATACATACAAACTACCACTGCTGTTTCTTCCTCCTCCTGCATATTGCAGATAACAACTAAAAGCTCAAAATCTTTGTGTATTGATTAAACTTACTATAAAACAACAGCAAGGATAGGAACAAATTATCAAGCTCAAGTTGCATTTGCAAGTTTTTAGGGGATAAACACCTTGGTCATCATTCTCGATTAAAGAGAAAAAAAAAGTGTGCCACCATTGATCAATGCTAATGGCTTTCAATAAAGGCTAATTAAGTTATGCTCTGAGATTGGACAGAGCATAAGCCAAGTTCCAAGCATGCCCTAAAGCCAGTCTGAAGGGAAAAGAGAAAGGGAACTTACCCATATGAAGCTACAGGGGATTATTTCACATACTGCAATCTTTAATAAGACTATCAATCAGCCAGGAGGGATGTTTATCTCTGTCTCCCAACATATCATACAGAGGCATTCATTCCCCAGACAAGAGCAAATAATGAATTGTTCTTTGAACCAAGAGGAAGATGAGGCCCATCTACTCACCACCTCAATCAAAATGGAAACCACCAAGCAAAAAAAATATAACCCATGGCAAGACAGGAGAGCAAAACAGATTAAAGATATGTATAAATATTCATATATAATAAGAGATGGGATTGGAACAAAAGAATAAACCTTAATAGACCTAAAGGACAACCCAAGAGATGCCTTGGAGTTGTTAATGGGAGAGACAGGTAAATTGTTACTGGCTTCTTAACTTATGCTGAACATCAATGTAATGAGTAAAGCAAGGAGTGGAGCCAAGACCCCAGAAATCAGAGCTGCCTCTGCTGCTACAAACTGCTTAAACTACTGAAATATTAAAGGAGACCCTCAGCTTTCTTAAAAAAAAAATTTGAAAAAGCATCCATTTTTCATGGTTGCAGATAAAAACTCAGAAACACAAAGAAATTGCACCCTAAAGGCAAGTGAAATGAACTCAAACCTTGTTATTTCAAAATGATTAGCTTAAACTCTGAGGACTGACCTGTGTGGGGACAGTCACACACTCTTGTTTTGTGAGTGCTTAGGACTGAGAAAGAGGTGCTCAGAGGTGGGGACAGGAAGACTTCCTTCTGCACAGCACCTAGACCAGGTAGGAGGAAAAGGAGAAGAATAGATAGAGGTGAGAGACAGGAGAAAGAGACGTTTGTCTTGTTAAATACAGGTGACTCTGATGTATGAGTGGCATATGAAGAAGCAAAGGATGATATTTTTCAGGCAAAAATGGATTAAAATTGATGCAGCTATTGAGCTTTCTAGAGCAAGCTCTCCTACTTCAAACTGCAAAGAACAGTGGCCATTAGTGGTGCATTGCATATTACACGAGGAAAACGTGCTTGAGGCTCAAACTGAGTTATTTTACTATTCAGTTCATTTTTGTTACTGATCTTTCCATTTTAACAGTTCTAGAGCTAACATCTTCATGTATAAATGGTCAGATCAATGGTTCAAACCTTGAAGTGACAAGCAATTATTTAAATTGTCTTTACTCATATGTTAATAAATCTTGTTTGTTCCTTTATCCTTATGAAATGTGGTATGAGAGGTAATCAAAATGGGTGTCAGTGGAGGTGGGCACTTAGAAGGAATGCAGCTCTTTGTCCACACAAATTTAATAAAGGATCATTGAAGTAAGAGAAAAGATAGTCACAACAATCTAAGGAAATCTGCAAGACAAGCTGTTGGGGAAAGTAATATATTTTCTTAGAATAGTTGGTACAATTAAGAAAATGAGAAAGCTTTCAGGCACACAAACTCCTCTTACTGTCCACCATTCTCCTGCCCACAGTATCAGCCAGTCTAATAAAAGATATTGAGACTGCTTCATTTACAGAGAGACGAACCTGTGATCAGGTGAAAAAATGCAACGAGCAGGACTGGCCATGCGAGCAAACCGGATCCTGAATTATTGAAAGGCAAACCATGTGGCTGCCACCCGAGCAAACACAGGCAAACAATGAGAGAGGAAGCCAGAGGAGCAGCATCTATGGTTGTCTGTATTTCAGCCCTATCTTTCATTTGTATCCATGTTTATTAGTGGCTTAATAAAAGAGGTGGTTAATGTACGCAGTCTCACATGCATTGCCCCTGTGCATGAGCTGACTCCCCCTTATTTTCTGCTGGCTGTCATCTACAACTGGGGAAAGCGAAAATTTGGTTAGGATTTGGCCTGTGTTCCAACCCATGTCCAGGTTAGACCTCAAGATGATGTAAACTGATGGAGACCCACTAAACTCAGGTGAGCCTGCTGAGTTATGCCAGTGAAGGAGCCAACTTGTTTACTTATCAGCTGCTTATGTCTTACATGATGAACTGGTCCTGTACTGACAGTTAATAAAAGATGTATTTATGTAAATGAAACCGTGCATGCTCTCCAATGTTAGAAAGGATTGTTTTCTCCACAAAATATATCAGTTGAAAGACAGACAGACAGGTGTCATGTTTGTTTTGAAATATTGGGGCTTTCTGACATGAAAAGCTACACAAACATTTTTTCCTTGTACAACAAATGCAAACTTGTTATTAAAACAGAATTTTCATTTGGCGACAAAGCTGTATTTTCAGGTTCTGCTGGAAAGCATTCAGCTTGGAGAAGGCCTTGGATTCTCAAAGGCTTTTCTGCTGTGGGTTCTTTCCCTTCAAACATTCAGTTCATCTAATAAAAGAGATTTTCCCACCTAAAAACCTCACCTCACTTACACCTTGAAATATTCACACCACTTCTATAGCAGCATATATCAGCTATTCACTAATGATAGTTTATTAGCAGCAAGTGGGGTCTAATATTCATCATCTTCAGATATGTGAGAATTGCATGTGAGTGTTGCAAATGCCTGACGACATGCAAGATCAGCTTGTGTTCCTCCCCAAAAGGGAAACTATGAATCAGTCACAATACACAGCTGCAACATAACAATAACTGTTGTCCTTTCATTTTCTGTGACAACTGGAACAGGGACAGTGAACAGCAGGACAATGGAGTTGTGTCAAGATGCAAGAGGATTTCAGAGTGCTTACAGATATGAGTCACCCTGGTCAGTTATGGAACACTAAACCTTTGGCATTACAAGACTTTCTCAGTGGTTTGATTCTCTTTATTTTTGTCTTAATTGCTTCACCTCATCATTTCAGATGGTGTGAAAGGAATGCATTCAATGCTCACAGAAAAAAAAGGGGCTCTCTCAGGACCGTGGACAGTGGTCAGATTTCCCCAAGCTTCTCATTTGATTTAATTCTTACTCCCTGCCATACATACACACACACAAACCTGCACTTAAACATCAAATCTTCTACTTGTGTTACAGATGAGAAAAATGTTGTCAAGATACACCAGGAGAAAAGTCTTTGGGATTTGTTTATAGATATACATATTAACATAAGCATCTTCTTTGATTAAGGCTTTCCAGTGTATTTAGAGTTTGACCTCTTCTGTATATTCATTCATACACTGCTTACTCTGTAGTGCCTCTTTCTTTACTATTAGGCACTTTTCCATTATTGTCTTTAACGTAACATCTTGTGTTTGTCCTCGTAATTAAAAGAAATACTTATCTCCCTTTCCTGGCCTTTTGGGATTTGAATGAGAAAGTGTTGCCCTAATTCTTTTCCCCATTGTTACTCTGGGTGCACAGTCGTCATCTCTAAATGCAGTTTAAGATCACTGATTCTGTATTTGGTAACAATCTGGCAGAATTTGGCACACTGCACAGGGGTGAGGTCATTTGGTAAAGCAGGGAATCCACGGGGATCTGTGGCTGTCTTGCTTGTTATTCATCTGTTCCTCCCAGCAACTCTTTTGCTCTTTTAGCTTTTAATCTAAAAAATATTTTGAGTACCATTCCTTTTCTGGACAGATTATTTTCTCCATTGCCCTAAATATTGGTGCTACAGCCTCAGAAGGACTTGTAGGGCTGATGAGTGGGACTGTGCTTTCATTTGCAAGCTGTGTTTCTTGCCTGTTACAGAGAGCACGTCCAGCTCTCTGTGGGCTTAATGGTGGTGAGAAACATTTGCAGCATCAGTCGTTTTGCACTGGGGTGCCCTTTCCCCTGTGTTGATAACACACAGACTCTCCCTCCCACCCATTCACCTCCTGCATTGCTCATCTGTCATACCCAGCTAATAAACTCGAGGCATCTCCTGCCCTGATCATGGCCTTGCATATTTAAATCATTAGAGCCAGGCACTTGACACCCACTGGGGCTGTGGTGAAAGCTGATCATACAAGAAACGCAGCAATCATTCTGCAGCCACTGCTGCCTGGATCCCCATCCCGCTTTTATCTGAGTCCCTGCCACGGGAGGTATTGAACTGCACTAATGCACAGCAGAAAGTAAATGCTTATTGAAGAACTGCTCAAGTTTTATCTAGCCACATATTAAATGATCTTGAATTTGGGGCAGAGCTGGGCAAGGCAAGAAAACAAAGCAGCACATGATCTGTCTGACAGGGCTTTGGAGTCGAGCCGCAACAGTCAAGTCTCCGTGCGTGTTGTGGGGGGAAAGGGGGGTGCACAAAGGGCAGGGCAGTCAGGCAAGAGGAATATATCTGTATGATCTAATCTGCCTCTCTTGCTTTCCTCCTCCCCTCCCCATCTCTCTTTTTCTGCCTCTCTCTCCTGGGAGGTGACTCACACCTGCTCTGCCCTGATACTACCATTTCCCACCAGAAGCACACAGTCACTCTGGCGTCACCCAAGCTGTTCTGTGTTAGATCCCTGCATTGCTTACATCTGCTCTTTGGTGTGCAGGATTCAAACGCTGTGATGGGCAGCATGCCTGTAACTCAGCACAGGCTCAGGGTATCCAGCCACCTGCCTGTGACACACGGATGTCTCAATGGCATCCTGGGCTTCTCAGGGCTCCATCCTAGTGGGAGCTCCATTTTAGGGCCACTTGATGAATCTTCTCTTTATCAGAGACATGGTCTTTATAAGGACCCAGGCAAGGCATTTATCAGTTGACATCAGGTTCTTAGACAGACAAATGACTTTTCAATTCTAAAGGTCTGAGTAATTTCATCTGCATCTGACCTCATTCCACCTACACCTCCCACCTTGGCTAAAAGAGACTCTTTCACCTGCATATAAACAACCACAGTGGTATCCTCTAATGCTTTCTATGCAGGATCCCAAAGTACTTTAAAAACATTAATGGATGAAGAGTCAGGACCTCACCACAATGTGGCTAACCATTATTTTAATTTATGTTTTAGGAAACTGAAGGCATAGAGATAATCAGCATCTTCCCCAAGGCTACACAACAAGTAGAGACAGAATATTGGAAAGGAATGGGGCAACATGGTCCAGCATCATATTTGAGAGTAAAAACCATTCTTCAGTTCAATGAAAAGGATGAGCAAGCATGTTGCATCTGTTAGTTCTGCAAAGTTTTGCATCTCTAAGTCTCTCTGTGAGTTTTAGTTTCAAGTGAGTTTGTACACTTTAGGGACATTCACTGATAATAATTGAACTTGGCTACCTTTGTGGCTCAAAAGAAGGCTATAGACTGAACAAAAGCTTAGGAAATCTCAGAGGCTTCTGGCTCCTCATACCCACTGAAATATCCCATGGGACAAACTGAACGTTATTTTGAAACTAATCAAGAAGGTATTGTTCACCCTTATTATCCTGCAATTTTTTTTTCCTTCTTTGTTAGGTACACAGAAAATACCAATCATTATAGTATCCAGAGCTGCTTACAAGTGTCATCAAAGACAGGAAAGATGGTTTGATTTGAGCTGTCAGCAGCAAATTCTCTACGTGCATAGATACTGCAGTTATCCAGCACACACTTCTACAGCAGACAGCTAGAATTATCTTAAGAATGTGACAAATGAAGGCGTGGTGGTTTTCCCTAACTAGGAAGATTTTTCCCTTCGGATTTGATCCCTGTACTGTGCTCTGACAGTTGCCAGGTTAAGGCTGATCTCCAGGAGAAGCCTGATCTAAGGTGTGAGCCTTTGGTAGGAACTTTAGGCAGCTAAAGTTCCTGGAAGAGGCTTTCTGGGAGTATGAGTGTCCCCTTCAACCAGAGCTGTCACTCCAGCTTTTGGGAAAAATGGTGGCCAAGCCAGCTGCCCACCACAGCATGTAATCTAATTTTTTGAGGTACTGAGAACCTTTACTGACATAAACCCAGACTTGCAAACAATCAGGAGAAAGAGGAATTTCCTTTCCCCTCAACACAAGAAAGGCAGCCATCCTTTTACAATTAAAGTAATCATGAGCATATGTCTGACTTCTTGCATAAGGCAGTAAAATTACATCCACATTTATATTTCACTCTTATTTTCTTTGGGAAATATAATCCTGAAATAGAGCTTTGCCCTTTCCCAGTGATAATTCTCCTGTTCTGTTATAGGAGGGATAGAACAACACTTCAGCACAGGTTTCCAAAAGGGCTTCTACACCTCTATAGAGGGAAGGATGCATACTTTTCTTTCTAGAGATTTTTATCTCTGTTTGATTCAGACATTCATTATTCCAGATGTCACTGGAAGTGCCAGTAAAAGGCCTCTTTTATATATACTCCAGAGTTTTTCTTCTAATCGACAGTCCACCTCTGAGGCCCTGAATTTATACTCTGCCTTCTTCTCTGCCTCTCCTGGGTGTCTGTCTTCTTTCTATCACTTTGTTCAAGCTATCATGTACCTACTTCCTCAGCTTTCTACCTCCTAAAATGCTGCTTTGATTCATCTGTTTCTGCTTCAGCTTTCACTCTGGTATTGATCAGCAGAGGCATTTGGGGACTACAAAATCTGCCCCATCCCTCCAGCTTTATACTGAGCACACTTAGTAGATGCATCTTACAGCCTGTCCTGGTTTTGCCTGGCATCGAGTTAATTTTCTTCCTGGAAGCTGGTACAATGCTGTGATTTGGATTCAGTATGAGAATAACATTAATAACACATGGATGTTTCTGTTGTTGCTAAGCAGTGCTTACCCTAAGTCAAGGACTTTGCAGTTTCCCATGCTCTGCCAGTGAGCAGGTGCACAAGAATCTTAAGTGTGATCACAGAGCATGTACAGGAAAACCAAAGGATCAGCCCCATCCAGCATGGGCTTACGAGGCAGGTCCTGCCTGACCAACCTGATCTCTTTGTGTGATCAGGTGACCCACCTGGTTGATGTGGGAAAGGCTGTGGGTGTTGTCTACCTGGATCTCAGCAAAGCCTTTGACACCATTTCCCACAGCACTCTCCTGGAAAAGCTGGCACCCATGGCTTGGACAGGTGCACTCTTCACTGAATTAAAAACTGGCTGGATGGCCAGATCCAGACAGTACTGGGAAATGGTGCTGCACCCAGTTGGCATCTGGTAACTAGTGGTGTTCCCCAGGGATCAGTACTGGGACCAGTCCTATTCAATACCTGTATTGATGATCTGGATGAGGGAATCAAGTCTACCCTTAGTAAATTCAGAGACAACATCAAGTTGGGTGTGAATGTTGATCTGCTGATCTGTTGATCTGGAGGGTAGGAAGCTCTGCAGAGGGATCTGGACAGGCTGGATCAATGGGACAAGACCAACAGTACGAGGTTCAACACAAGACCAAATGCTGGGTCCTGCATTTTGGCCACAACAGCTCCATGGAGCATTATGGGCTTGGGACAGAGTAGCTGGAAAACCAATGGGTGGAAAAGGACCTGGTGGTGCTTGTCAACAGCTGCTGAATGTGATCCAGTGTGTGCCCAGGTGGCCAAGAAGGCCAATGGCATCCTGACCTGTGCCAGCAATAGCGTGGCCAGCAGGACCAGGGCAGGGATTGTCCCCCTGTACTTGGCAGTGGTGAGGTCACACCTTGAATCCTGTGTCCAGTTCTGGGCCCCTCACTACAAGAAGCACATTGAGGTGCTGGAGTGAGTCCAGAGGAGGGCAGTGGAGCAGGTGAAGGGTCTGGAGTGCATTTCCTACAAGGAGTAGCTGAGGGAACTGTGAGTGTTTAGCCTAAAGAAAAGGAGGCTCAGGGGGACCTTACCACTCTCTACAGCTGCCTGAAAGGAGGCTGTAGCCAGGTGGAGGCCACTCTCTTTTCCCAGGCAACCAGTGACAGGATGAAAGAACACAAGCTGTGCCAGGGAAGGTTTAGGTTGGACATTAGGAACAATTTCATCACAAGGTGGTTAGATGTTGGAATGGGCTGCCCAGGGAAGTGGTAGAGTCACCACCCCTGATGCTGTTTAAGGAGAGTCTGGATAGGGCTCTCAGTGCCTGGGTCTAGTTCACATGGTGGTGTTGGGTCATAGGTTGGACTCAATGATTTCAGATGTCTTTTCCAACCTAACTGATTCTGTGATTCTGTGATTCTGTGATTCTGGAGTCTGTGAGGGAGCATTTCTGGGACAAATTACCCAAAATAGCCAAAGGGACATTTCACACCATACAACATCATGCTCAGAATATAAACTGGGGGGAGTTGGCCAGGAGGGACTGATGGCTGCTGAGGGATAGCCTGGGCATTGGTCAGCAGGTGGTGAGTAACTGCACAGTGCTTCACTTATTTCTTTTCAGTTTTATTCCCACCTCTCTCTCCTTTTCATTACTATTATTATTACTATCAATAGTAGTTTTATATTTTTCTTTGTTTCAGTTATTAAAATGCTCATATCTTGGCCCACAAGTTCTACTTTTTTTCTGATTCTTGTCCCCATCCCATTGCAGGGGAACGGGTAGTGAGCGACTGGCTGTGTAATACACAGCCCTATTTACTCAGCTGCTTCAAAACACAGTGGAGAAGCAGTCAGGCATCACCTCAGTAGTAGGGAATATAACAGCCAGGAAAAGAAGCCTTTGTAGTCCTGGTTTCCAAATCTCTTACAGACTTTTAAAATCTAGATTGGCTTTTATCACGTTTCTGGGCTATGCAGGTTGTATCTCAGTTAAGAGAAATAAAGCCTTAAAGAACTGCTCCGGGTACTACCTGCCCAGTGCTGGGATGTACCCAGGCCACACCTATACTTTGCTGACCCTCTGAGTCTCTGAAGCACTCCCAAAAGCCCTCCCACACAGCCTAGGATCCCCTGTTCACATTTTGCTGATAAGCAGCATGGCCCTGAGCAGGCCATGCGTTACATCCCCTTGCAGTCCATGGTACTGCAGGCCTGAAGGGAAGCATCCCACTCTCTTTCTTTACTTGAAAGTCACTTGATGTCATCCAAGGCCCCTGGGATAGGTGGAGGATAGCAGAGTAAGTCTGGGTGACTGTAGCAGACTCACTGTGTGCTGGCATGTGCTTCAAGGCATATCCCCCTGTCCTAACTTTGACCGTCCTGCTACGAGCCACAGAGGTAGCCAGTGCATAACCACAGAGCTCAGACATAGAGCTAGGCATTGTTTCCCAGCTGTCCCACAGGGCTCTGCTGTCTCTGTTCTCTGTTAAGTCTAGAAAGTACCATTTTGCTTTGCTGTGGCACTGAAATTCTACTGTGCAGCAGCAAGACAGCCCATCTTGCTGCCTGATTGGACATGGCCAGATTTTACTGTCCACCTGCTCCACACACACACACTGACATACACACACATGATCAGTCCCTCTAAACTTCTAATCAAATGTGGCTGATTAACATTTAAATGCCAGCACCAAAGCCTCTTTTGACCTGCACTTGCACTGATCAATCTTTCCAAGAAAACTTAAACTCCAGCTTGCAGACGATGGAGCCTGGCCTCTAAAGTTTTATTTCTGATGCTCTACCACGTCTTTTTTGGATTAAAACCTTTGGACAGTGTCCCTGTGGCTCAGGTGGATATCAGGAGACTGCACCTGCTCCCTCTTGGAGGAACCAGGAATGAAAGAGCTTGTTCAGAAAGCATAGAGAGAGAAAAGTCTTCATCTTGTCTGGGATTATGGGATCATGGGATGACTGAAAAACAAGGGTTTCAACGGTGATATGAAAAAAGTATTAAAGTAGCAGGTTTGTGCTTTCTGCTGAGTAATTATCTTGCTTTGGTCTTAGAGAGCTAAAATAGGAAGGGGAGCTCTGGTGCCTAGATCATGGAATGCATTGGCATTTTCATCTATGAGCCTCCCAAACGGAGACCATCAGCTGCCACTCTACTACCAACACCTTTCCCTGTGTCAGGCAATAGGTGAGAAAGAGTCTGATGGAGTTAACAGCACCATTTTCAAAAGCAGAAAGAAGATGAAGGGAATGGCTATGTGGTACAATGCAAGACAGTCTGGAGAAACCAAAACATTGTTTGAGATATGGCTCACACACAGGAAGAGACATAACTGAGCAGCCAAGCCCAAGCAAGCCCTTGCAGCCATCACCATCCACCTCCACAAGACTTTAAAAACAAAAAACCCCAAACAAACAAACCTCCAAAACAAACAAACTAACAAACAAAAACTACACAAAAACAAACAAACAAACAGCTTGTTTTTGCTGGAAAGGAAGAGGATAAGCATCCATATCACAGAAAAGCACATGCTTTTAGTTGAAGCAATTTTAGTCACAGCTCGATGGGAGAAACCACAACCTGGAAGCCTATGGAAAGAAATCTACACTCTGATAGAAGAATCCCTGCAGCTGGGAAAGCCAGCCTGTGATAAAACCCTTGGGTGTCCCATGTTTTGGTACTTTGGAGGGGCTGAAAGGAGACTGGATCAACAGCGTTTGCATAATATTTGCATTGTGTTAATTTCATGTGTCTGTCTTCCTCTGGTGGCCTGTCTGGGCAAAATATATTCTTTCTCTCCCCACTTTTCATACCTTAATTGTCTGTAGAATGAGAGAAGAATTAACACTGCCTGTAACCAGTGGCTCAATGCAGGCAGGGCAGGTTGTCATGCCTACCTGCACTGAACTTTCTGTTACCTGGCTGGTGTGTTTTCCACACATGCACTCAAGGTTAAACTGATCTCTGGATTCAGGGGCAGGGGATGTGTTCCACTGGTCAGACTTCTTAGAACCACCTGGGGTGGGGGGAAGTTTGGTTTTTTGCCCATAATTTTTCTTTCAGTGTTCTCGTTTTGGTTAAGAGGCTATTTGGTTTTTAGTAAATGCCCTACTGTATCAGCAATCTAGCATATTAATGGTGGTGACCTATCTCCCAGTCCTCTTCCACAGAATATTTTAATACACTCTTTATCTTATAATAGATCGTGAATTTATTGTAAGGGTATAGGTATTTATGTGATTGTTGTGAGCAGAGCAGATCAGTGAATCACAGAAACACAGAATCATAGAATGGGCTGAGTTGGAAGGGACCTTTAAGATTATCTCATTCCAACCTCCCTTCATGAGCAGGGACATCTTCCACTAGACCAGGTTACTTAGACCCCCATCCAGCCTGGCCTTAAAATGATCTATAAAATGTTCTGTAAAACCTCCCGAACTAGACCTCTAAGGCATGGTGGTCCTTCCCCAGGTGTGCTGCTGGGAGTACAGACACTCTTCTCACACCCAGCCACATCCTGCCATTTGTGACACAAGTCTCAAAACCTTCTTCTGTGATAACTAAGATGGCTATAACCTGAAATGCAGAAAAAAGAGATAATTTTAAAATACAAGGTTCATCCAAGTCTTCTTCCCCATTTGCTGAGAAGAGAGGCAATGTACTCTAACTTTGCAATTTCTTCTAAACAACCACAACTGCCATGGCTGGAGCTGTATTTGGCATCCACTTCATGCATCTTTTCCACCACTAGAATTCCCTCCTTCCCCTTGATTTTCCCATTATCTACAAGTATTCTGCCTGCTCTGTCCACTCCTTCAGTTGAAGGCTGTGACTTTTCTTCCTGAGATTCAAACAGGCTGCCACCTTTCATCAATAACAATTTCTCTTTTTCCTCTCCAGAAAGAATTGCCTCTCTAGCAGACAAAGGAAAGCACCTCTCATATAAAAGTGGAGCAGAACTAATGTATTTACTGTATTTGCCTATTTTATTATTCCCTGGAGATGTATTAGTTTAACAGGTTTATTTATGGTACGTGAAAAGTTAAATATTCCTTTGTCCTTGGGATTTACATAAACTGGTGCGGTGTGAGATTCTGGGGGTTCTAATGAGGTATTTGTCAAAATGCACTCACTGGCAGATTTTTTTAAATACCTTTGAGACCACAAAGGATCATTTTACTACAATACTATGCTTCTATCAGAGCCTGTGTGAGTGGCTTGTAATATCCTGTGGTTGTATTCCCTCTAGACATCTGACTTCCCTTTCAGAGCAGTAAGAGACAAGAGGAGCAGAGCCTGGAGGATGCCTGCCAGAACCTCCCCTGAGCCAGGACTGAGTGGGGCAGCACAAGCTCCATGCATCCTGCCCAGGTCCTTGGGGTCAGATCAGGGCTCCTGCAGAGCCCCCACCCAATGGCCACAGGCCCCCACACCTGCAGTTAAGACACACACCAGGCTTCATCCAAGCTGTCAGTGTAAAATCCTACAAACCAAGGTGTCTTCCTTGGTGGAACATAACATCAAAAAAGATCTGGAAGGAAATGGTGGTGTGTAGTTTTGCTCTGAGGAAAGAGCAGCCAACGTGATCTCTCAGGCTTTCAGCACAGGGCAGCCCTTTTCTTTACCATAAGGATTTTGTCCATAAGAGCTGGGCTTTACCATAAGGTCTGTACCAAAGGAGCTGGGGAAGACCCACCACTTCCATGGATTTCAGTGTTTGCCCCAGGAGCACAGCACCCCTCCTGAACTAGCGTGGCAGTGATGCCCAAGCTGGACAAGACGTGGGTTCCAGGGGGGATTGGATAGATGACCCATCCCTGATCAGATCCAGGAAGATGCAGCACACTTGCCAAAGCAGGAACAGCCCCAAGCTCCCCTGCCACCCGAAAACACATCCCACAGCCTGCACCCACTGGGCCATAGCTGGTAGCAAGCCCCAAGGGAGGGTTACCTCGGACAGGTACGTGGCCAGGCTGGAGAAACAAGAAGGTTATAGGGAATAGGCTCTGTCCTAAGACTGCAGCCAGAAGGGAGAGGGACATGGGAGGGAAATGGGAGTGGGTTATGTAAGTGGTGCCAGTCCCTCTGCTTAAGGACACCGATGGAGATGGAGGGAAGGAGACAATTATGTAACAACTTTATTTACAGGTCTGGCAAGATCCTTCACAACTTCTGCACATCCTTTATTGTGCAAAACAAACCAGGCAGGGAGTGAAAATTACAGCTAGTTAAGGATAACTTCATTAATTCATTTTTACTTCAATAATTCTTCTGCAAATTAGAGAAAGTTCCTTAAAAAAAAAGAGAGGAAGAGAAACCAAAGTAAACAAAAATTATCCCTCCAAACAACAAAGAAAGACAGAAACAAATTCCTAATTATCAACTTAGTAGAGTGAATCAATATTTACCTCAAAACATGCTAGCAATAACATACTATGTATAAGCACATCCTCATTCTTTCTCAGTCTGTGTGGGTGTTGCTCTCAGGCTATGGCTCTCTAGCATAACATGAGTAGTTCTGAACCGTGGCTGATCCCAGGGAGAGATCATGCAGGCTCAGCTTGCACAAGTCAGTTCTGAATCACATCAAATCCCCAGCCACTGGGGAGTGGTACAGAAGCCTTAGGTACCGGCTATTTCCAGTATGAAGCACTATCCCCAAGGACATGCAGAAAAAGGCTGCACAGGCAAGAGACATGGTTGGGATAGCTAGTTCCTTTTTGGGTCTCTTTTCACACTGGCATGTAGAGAAATCACTGCACAGGACTTTGACAATGACAAAGCTGTGTTAAGGTCCTTTCTTTGACATGGTTTTGTTATCTTGTATCTACGGGTTCCTTTCAAGCAAAGTGACAAAGAGCCCAGTGAAGATGGTCAGTCTTTCCACTGGC
Source organism: Chaetops frenatus (assembly GCA_013400775.1). NCBI lineage: Eukaryota > Metazoa > Chordata > Aves > Passeriformes > Picathartidae > Chaetops > Chaetops frenatus. The sequence continues at coordinate 110,560 of VZTR01022337.1, read as the reverse complement.
CTTTAATAGGCTTTTGATCAAGACCTACAAGATTAATTCTGTGAAGTTTTAACTGATTCTGAGTACCTTCAGTTCTCATTGAAATCATAGTGGTCAGCATCTCCAGAGGTATCTTATAGACTGGGGCTCTAGATCCATTATGACATGCAGTGAGTAATTTATTTGTTAAATTAGAGGTCATCTGAATCACATGTGACTAAATGGACAAGAGAGGCCATCTCTACGGACAAAAATGCCTCCTTATCCTCCTGTTGGCAAGAGAGGCAGGATCTATCATCAATGTCATCACAGTGACAAAAAATACCCTTCAGGTGCAGTACTACAGAGTCAGGTTTCTATTTACTGTAGGGCTGTTACAGCTCCTAAAATATTCATTCATTTTTTAATAGGTTATCATTAAACTTAAAAAAAAAAGGGGGTGAAATTCTCCAAAACTAAATAAACGCATTTGTTGAATGGAAGCTTTAAATTTCAGAGTGCATAGAGAGCTTTAAAAGCTGATGTGTATCATTCATTATTTATAACCACTTATAAATTTTAAGTAATCTGCTAAGAGTTATTACCCAACACTTACTTTTCAGTGTCCAAAACATACTTACTGCGTGTACACAGTTAGTGAGACTTTCAGTGGGACAGAGGAAAAAAATCTGACTATAGCCATGGTCTTCCAAGCATCCAGGCTCCCACCAGCCATCACTGTAATGGAGGTACAGTGCTTCTTACAACAATTACACCTTTTCCATCTGGAGGGGATACAACCTGTAAGCAAGATAGGTCTAAACTACCCCCTAGGTGCCTGCTACAGTCAAAAGAGGTGAACAAATCATCTTTTGAGAGTAGCTCACTCCATCTGAGGAGAAATAGGTTAAATTATTTGGGGCAGAAGGGATGACACGGGGATTCAAACGCTCTCCCGTCTCTTTCTGTTGATTGTAGGGGAAGTCTGGACAACTCATTTATTTACCCCTCAGAATTTTTAGGAGAGATTTGATTGTTTATAGCCCAGTCTAACCGGTATTCTTAGCAAAGACTGATGCAGAAGAACTACACTACACAGTGCCTCCAAATATCTACATGCTAGGGATGGGTTGCTGGGATGGCATTCATCCAGAGATACTAAAGCTCCCAGGCCTCCCTGCTTCACCTCAAACAATGTGCAGGTTGGGCTGATTGAGAAAAAGGACTGCAGCCCTGGACTTGGCCTTCTGCACATTTTTCCAGTCCTGTTCAGATTTTTAAATGCTTATTGCCAGTGCTCATGTAATCCCACGGGCTGCCACTTTGTCTCTGAGGGAGTGCAAATGTGAAGCTGCTGAGATTCACAAGGAGCTGTGCTGCCTTCCTCAGCTGAAGACCAGCACTGATATTCCCAGGTTTACCTTCTTTGCTCAAGGGGGAGGCTGGAGCCACGTATCATGGAGCCATGTGCTAGGCGCAGTAAGTAGATACCTTAGGGGATTAAGGGCAGACACAGTGGGAAAAAGAAGTAACAATCATGCATATCCTCACATCTTCCCAGCTGCATTTGTGCACGTGGCCTGAAAGACTGAGAGACCTGACTGCAATAAGGCAGAGCCGTGACTGTGGCAATAACTGTACCAACAACCACCCCAGATTGGACAAAAGGTTCAGTGGTGAGGGGTTTAGCTTGCAAAAAGGCAAAAGCAGGGCCTAGGAGTTAACTACTTCCATCCACTATCCTCTTTGATTGCCTATTCAATCCTCAGAAATATAAAGAACGTTATCTCCACAACTAAGTTTAAGAAATGAAGATAATCTCTTCCTCTCTCCTGTGTGCACTCCCTCCTATTCCTTTTTGCCTCAGTCAAAGATGTGAAAGTGAGCTTGAACTGCTGAGGAGAAAAGCAGCTGCTCTGATGTCAGAGCTTCTCCAAGGACATTTCCCAACAGGCCTGGAAAAGGATTACACTGTAGCTGGTAACAGTAGGGGATGTTGATTTTCAAATCCCTTTTATTCAGCATTTGTGTCAGCGTTTTCATGCGTGTTACCTCTGGGCTGAGCCAAACATAAATCTGTTCTTACCACTCTTCTCATTAGCATGCATGAAACAAACATTAGCAGACAGGGCATCGGCACCGAGCGATAGCAATCCATTTATATCGCTCTGGGAGGCAAACAGGAGGTGGGGAGCAGTGGAGGTTGACACATGAGCCCGGCAAGGCTGCTGCTGAAGCCTGTCCACGGTGCAGTGTCAGGTTGCTGCCTGCAAGGTGGGGCATGAGACATACAGCGAGTCAGAAGCAGGTACAGTACCAGAGTTTTAGTCTTGGAAAACAGGGGAGGTCCATTATTCATTTGTGGAAGAAAAATTCTTTCATACTAGGTTTGTTATCTGCTTTTACATCCACAGCCAGAGAAGAAATGATGTAGTTTTTTTAAATTTCTCAGCCACTGCCTCAAACCAGGTTTAAGGAAGGCGGTTCCAGATTTCCTTTGATATCATTTTGATGGTGGATGACTTCCATATTTAAACTACATGGGTGTCCTACATCCTCAAAAGCAGAAGGGATCACCAGCAAAACACAGAACGCTGAAGATTGGGAAGGTTTTCTGCTGTGCAAAACCCTCTACGCTGAACAAATGTTGCTTCATAATACAGATACATTTTTACATGTGAACACATGCTCTGCGTTAGTAGTCGTGCTAAAGAATAAGCATTTCATACATCCCTGTAACTGTGGTGGCTGGACTTTCTCTTTTCATGCAGCAAACTACTGCAAACAAGGCATTGTACCAGACTCCCCAGCAGATTCCGTGTCGCTAATAACATTGGAAGGCTGAGAAACTGGTGTCTATCAACAACATCCCTTGTGTTAAATTAATGACATGTACCAGAAGCAATGTAGGAAGATTGTTATTTTGATCCCATCTGGGTCTTGTGCTAGGGAAGCAAAAAATCATGGCATTTTTTGGGAGAAACATTTGGCTATCCAGTCAACCTTTCTTTTTCTTTTTTTTTTTTTTTTTTTTAAATAAGTCACAGCATAAAGCTCTGGTTTCTTTCCAATTCTTCTCCAGTCCTATTGGAAATGCTCTAGTAAAGAAGCAAAGAGTATTGCAAAGAGCATTGTTTTGGCATGGAAAAGGCAGTGTTTTCCTACACATCTGACTTGAGCATATGAAAGTGGAAAGACTGTATCTCCATTCTTTAGTGAAGTAAGAGTTTAGACATGGGTGGAAAATTCTTGAGACGTAGCATGTCAACCCAGAGACCTTGCTCAGCTTGTCTGGAGTGTCAAAGCCTTCTACCTGAATTGTGATGGCTTTGTAACTCCAGGAACCTTGGAAAGAGATGATACAACAGGATGCTAAGGCATCACTATTTATCCCTTCTGCGTTGTGGACAGCACTGAAGTACTCCATTAGGGTCTATCAAATTCTTGTGCCTGTGATGAACACTGAGTCCCTTAGAGGTGGGATGGCTGTCATTTAACTTTCTTGCTCCCACAGGCAATGTTGGGGAATCCAGGGTAGTGTCATACCCAAGTACCTCAAAATTCAGAATGCATTTTTAAAATCAGCCAGGTCTAACAGTAGACAAATATGTCCCTCAGAGCTACTGTCTGCAGAAACCTGTCCATCTTAGGACGCTGAGCCACCAGCTTTGTATTGCTTATTTAATCAAGCTTCTGTAAGGGGGATGCACACAATGCTCCCACAATTTTTTCAGCCAGATCATCAGCATTTAACCCCATTCTGTCCACAGGTTGAGCACAGAGCCTTACCCTTCCATACCTGAGCAGATTCTCAGTTACCTGACACTCGCAGCGTTGAGTCTTTCTAGCACAGCTATCCCGTATTTGGTGGGAACAAGTTTGCCTTATCACTTCCCAAAAGCATCTCTGGACAAAAACAGCCCCTCAGGCTGTCTCTTCAGGTTGGCCAGCACCCCATCAGAATCTGATTCTGCTTTTTCCAAGTCATGTGCAATACTCCCACTCTCCTCAGAGATTCAGGGAACTTGGTGGTTCTGGTATGCATGCAAGTGTCATGGTTCTGCTCCCTTTCCCCTTAAGTCTGCAAATTGCACTGGAGGAAACCTCCAGGCACTGAATGTTTTCCCTCTCCTCTTGTTCCCTGGCTGAAAAAGAACATCAACCTGCTGTGACTTCACCTACATTAGTTTTAGAGGTTCTTACCTGAAAGATATTTAAAGTGCCTTACAGTGTGTATTTTGTTATTGTATATTATCTAGTTATTGTTATTGTGTATTATCTAGTATTATTCTAGTTATGGGATCTCTTACTCTAGGAAATGGCCCAACATTCCAAGGAAAGCTCCTTTGTGGCACATCTGGACACCTCTGGATTTCAGCAGCAAAAGGCATCTACTGCTGGGCTCGGAGTAGGAAACTTCAATCTCTCTTTCTTTCCTTCATTACAAGTAAGTGATCTAGATGTACATCACATGCCACTACTCTTACTGTACTTTACTGTCTTCCAAGCACTGAGGCATCATCAAACTGCTGAAACTATCACTTTTCAGTAGCTTAATTGGTCAACAAGGTCTGCTTGTATTTCTCTCATGAATTATTCTCCTCCTTGTACAATGAATACATTCACTGACTAGGACCCATTGATACTGAGACTTCAGGACCATTTTGTTTTAAAGAACTGAGCTAGATGCTGAGATAGTTCAGACTCTCAGTGGCAAGGTGCATTCAGAACACAGCCTTTCAGAAAAGGCAACACAGGAGTGCTGTCCTGCTTTCAGGTGCTCCCAAAGCAGGCTGCTGACAAAAAGGGCACCCTTCCCTTCCCTTCCCTTCCCTTCCCTTCCCTTCCCTTC
>VZTR01022337.1:86873-105724 GCA_013400775.1 Chaetops frenatus | reverse complement strand
TGCTCCTTCCCTTCCCTTCCCTTCCCTTCCCTTCCCTTCCCTTCCCTTCCCCTTTCCTATTCCCAACTCGATCCCTTGTTCTGTACAAGTGTTCATGGGGCAGGAGGAAGCTGGAATGACAGGGATGACCCAGCTGAAAATCAACCCAACCAAACACAAAAGCTGGCTGTATGAGTGCTTGCACTGGCACAGGGATTGAAACACGCTGCCGGGGTGGAGTGAAGGGAGGAAAGGCTTCCAGACTCTGCTTTGGTCGGCTTCACCAATTAGGAAACCACAGCCTGACAGGAAACCACCCAAAGGAACTAATAGGAAATGCTGCAGGAAACCTCCCAAAGGACTAATAGAAAAATGCTGTGATTAAAGGCTTTTTACTGGCCTTTAGCACAAAAGCAGGAGGAAAAGAGGGCTTTTATCAAATGATTAAAAGCACATCTCAAGAGTAGCCTCTGCTCCCTTCCCTGCCTGGGTAGGGAGTCTGGGTGCCTCACACCATAGTGAATATCTAAAGTATTGGGTTCATCTGCCTATGAGAGTAAAGGCATGGCCTCATTCAGCTGTGCTGTGTTGCCCTGTGTGATTTAGGCACCCCTGCCAGGTCAGCCCCCTCCAAGGAGGCAGCTCTTCTTCATCACTTGCAGTGCCAGTACAGGGCCAAGGTTTGGAAGGCATTGAGCAGCTCACTGGCTTTGAGCTGCTGGACTGAACAGCAGGTTTGGTGTTTTACTGATACCTCTACAACTATGGTGAGAGTAAGGTTAGAGAAACACCTGTAGGATGTGAGTAGTGTGTTTAGGCACTGATAGTCTGCTTGCTTTGCTGAGATTTTTTTTGATTGTTTAATTCTACTTTTGGGTTTTAAATCTGGAAATGTTTTGCTAATATATGTAGAATCTAGCCACTGAAGATTAATATGATGCATGCCAAGAAAGATCTAAATTCCTCACCTCTTACAATTTTATAATTCTAGTCTTGGCATGCATGTATGCATAGCTCTCTTTCATTGGGGGAGAGAAAAATTAATTCTTAATTAAACAAGAAATATTCCTAGCTTGGTTGGTGTTGAATTTCTGGGTTTCCTTTTCTAGTTCACTCTTTTTTCTGTTTCCTATGTCTTAGTGAAATATCAATATGCTTGCCATGGAATGCATGAGTTTTTCTTCAGAGAAAAATTAATAACCTTCTGTTAATCAAAACAGAAACAAAAATATCTCTCTAATATTAATGTTTGTAATCTACCTTTAAAAATACATCAGTGCCCTCCCACATACACTTCCTCCTGATTCTAAATAAATTGCTGGTGCTAACAGTGCCATCTCATGCATGAAACCTAAAATGGAGTTTCTGACCATGTACAGTCATTGATTCCTGTAGGACTCTTATAAAGCACTGGCACTACAAATCTACACCTTTCCTTTCACTTCAATCTGTTATGGAGTTATTTGTCAGCTTTTAACTGAAGTTTTATAGTGCTAAAACTGTTGAGTAAGTGTTCTGCTTTGGAAGTGTCCATGCTGCAAGCTGAGCAACATGGCTTCCTATAGAACCTAATGGAGAATTTTGGACTGGGGAAAGATGGCATTCCATAGACAAGAACTGGGTGCTACAAATACCTTCTGAGTAATAGAAGGGGTCTTGCTGCTTGTAACTGATGAACCACCATGGAACCAGAGATCTTATTTTTAAATAAACTTCTGTAATTATAATGAAAGGCGAGTGCAAGTGAAAACAATATGGAAAGAAATGTTACTAGACCGGGAATTGCCTGGGCTGATGTGTTAGGGGCTGGGAGTACTCATTGAGAGAATAGCCTTCCCCTAAGTGCTATGCATGCTCGAGCAATAAGCCATCGATGTCCTTTTTGTCTGGAAGTATGAGCTAACGACACAAGATGTCAATATTGGAACTGGCAGGCAAAACTGATGCCTGAGTCTGTGCTTTAGTCACCAGACCATGTGGCTCACCACTGAGCAGATCTGGATCCTGTGAAGGAGGATGCTCTGCCTAGGTGTGGGTAAAGCAGCTCAAACTTTACCCTATTTGCAAAAGTTATCAGCTGTCCAGAGAGAATGGGGGTCATGGTGCTTGTAGTGTTGAAGAATGCTGAGGCCAGCCTGACTCACCAATCCCAAAGTTAAACACACTGAGGGAGAACAATGTTTCCTGACAGGAACTGGCACTGGCTCTGGTGAGAGTGTGGCAAATTTCAACCACAAGGGAACCAGCAAGTGATATTATTGATAATTTATCAAAAGCTACTGAGCTGCCATAGCACCATAGTTGGCCAGGAGACATAACTGACACTCACTTTGCACTATAAAACCCCAGTCCCACTTTTTAACAGTAGGATCTTCTAACATGCCCCTTCTCAGTGTGCGTGTGGAGATTCCTGCACTACATGGAGTTGTCCCTCAAGGATACTCCTCGATGAGATTTGTCCACTGTCATTGGTATGGGCAAGTGACATCAATCTCTAATAGTTATTTTGCTTCCACAAGTAGTGCACTATACTAGCAGTTTTAGCTATTCTATACTTTCCAGTAAATAATTCTGATTAATATCTTTTGGTCTAATCATTATCATGAATTTAAATCAATAATTTATTTTATTTATGTAAATATATTTGGTTGCTATACTTACTCCTACAGGACAAAGTCATAGACAGGATCAGTTACACCTCTCTAATGCTTTAGACAGAAAATGTTGACCAAGCCTTGGACTAAGATTGTATCCAGCTGCATGATAACCTGTTCCCTGAGAAGGAGTTTAGAAAGCAAGGGGGGATCTTTTCTGTAGCTCATGATTCAATGGGATGGTCTCCCTGGTAAACTTTCTCTGAAGCTTCCATTCTGCCCGGGACATCCCTTAAGAATGTGGGTGCAGCAGTGCTTAGCTGTTGTGGCCCTTGGAGCCCAGGCTCCTGACTTAGGCACCCCATGCAGTGTCTGAGGGAAGATAAATGGCACAGAAAGAGACCTGCAGAAAGCTGCTCATTAAGCAAGGGCACAGCTCAGGGTCAGCTGGCAACTGGCAAAACCCAGGCAACTGGGAAGTGCTGGGCTGAGCAAGTCCTTGTCCCTGCCCACACAGTCATTACACATGGTGAGGCCCATCTGCTTCTCTAGGACTTGCTGCTGAGAGTGGGATTTTACCGTGTGGGAATAACAGCAGGAATACTCTGTTGTGGAGCTTGCTGCTCCCTCAGTACTGAGTGTGGAACTTCTGCAGGTGTGTTGGTTTAAGGGCTGGACTGGTTTTTCTCAGGTCAGGAAACAAAAAGAGTTGTTTGCAGGTGTGTCCTGCCATGCCTGTCAAAGGAATAAGGAAGCAATTCTCTTCCCTTAATGCATCCCGAGGGGAGACTCACTAGAATAGTGCCATGGTCAGTAGTTGTGCATGATGTGAAGGAATCCAGGTTTAAGTGGCTTGTACCTACGTCTTCAGGTCCAGTCAGGGAAAGGTAGGAGCTCAGCACAGAGGTGTTCCCATCAGGCACGCAGAGAAGCAAAGCTAAGTTTGGAAATCCAAGATGTGCAGGTGTCACCTAGATAGGAATGAGGACATGTTCCCATCGTTCATTTCCCCGACGAAAAAAGCAGTAGGATGGACTTGTCTGTGGAGGGCTTTATCAAGCCCATAGCTTTCCACAAGCAGCACTGTGAACATCCTCCATGCTAAAGGCATCTGTGGACTTTTGGAGGGAGGTGAAGAGGCCTACAGTCTTGGTGAATGGGGGAGGGTGAGTGTATGATGGGAAAGGAGACTAGGGGTATCGAATTGCATTTTTAGATCTCTGCACTTCTAATTGCCACTGTAGGTGCTCCAGCCTATTACTGGATCTGCCTTGTCCCAAGTCTGCATTTCAACCCTTCTGGCAAGTGCTCTACTGCTGCTCTGTATTCTGCCAAAAGCTTATTGGATATTAATGGGCCTTCCTGTAGCTTGAATGAGCTGGGTCCCTTTAGCACATTTAGGAAATACAGGAAAATGACTGATCCAATTTGCTTTCAGCACACCGGACATCTTTGCTTCCCACTGAAACAGGTCTGAGAGCTGCAAATCTTCACGTCTCGATGCTTCACAGGAGACAAGTAAATCAGATGACCTCCGTTCTGACCATTGCCACAAGCAGTACAAAAGTTAATTATTGGGTGTGGTGTGCCTCTTCCATCTTTCTGCAAAAACCAGTCAAGATCAGAGCTCCAGGTAAAGACAAACAGCTGAGTGTGGGGTCTTTTCTTCCCCCAAAAGAGAGAGCACATCCAGTATCCTCTGTGAACCCAGCATGCACATGCTGCAGAAAGAGCACTCCTGCTCATACTTAGCCTCTCATGAGACCAAGCTCTGAATGCTCCTGGTTGCTTTTCAGCTACCAGTTTTCCCTTTAATAGGCCTGGTCAATAGATCAGACCAAGCTTTTGCTAAACTCTCATTTCACGGTTTCCACTGGGTTTCCATGCTGGGTTTGTTATACAGTGACTGCAGTTGTCCCAGAGAGATTTCCTCTTCATGCTTGAATCCAGCATCCAATGTCACAGTGACAGTGAAGCTGAGAGCTGTGTCTGTTGCAGTAAATAGAAGTGGAAGTGTAGCATGTGCTCACATCCTAGTGCTTGCTTATTGTTGGGAGTGTAAATGTCTGGTTGTGGTGGGGATGTGACAGTGTGAGCTAGCAGACAGAACAAACTGGTGCCTGGCCTTTGGGCCCAGTCTAGTGGCTAGGGCATTTTTATCCCTAATCACGTATTTTCACTGCTCTTTGGATCCCTCCTGCTGTCTATGGCACGGTGGTATGAGTTCTGCTAATCTTAAATATATAAACTAAATTGGGGGAACTATATGTCCCTAGTACAGTCTGAAAAATTCCAGTTTTGTTGGCTCTCACATGTATTTTCAGGACTTAAGTCCTTTCATGTGGGTCTATGGAAGGATTGGTCTGAGTCAGAGACGATTCTGTGAGCTGTGCAGTGTTTGAGTGCATCGGTGCAGAGTGGCTCATCCTGCCTTTTCTTTGAAATTATTCTAATCAAAATGGTGAAAACACTTGCCAACTTAAATATAGCAGTACTCAGAAACTGAAGGATTTGAACTTTTATCAACCCTCCATTTTCTCCTCTCTTTTAGGATAATTAATCATGTGTAGCTTAAAAGGATCTCAGAGCATAATACAAAAGAGGTATGCCCATTTTTAAAGTAGGCTGGCAGCAAGGGTGGGGTGAAGTGCTGCCTGTCAGGTCAATAGCAGAGATAGCAGTAAGACTTTCTTCTCTGGAACAATGATGCAATCTTCTAAGCACTATATCCAAGCCACCCTCATCCACTGCTGTAGTTAAACTCATCTTCAGTGAGAAGCTCACATTCTCAAAGGTTTGCAACAGCATAAATAATATGTCATATTAGGGCTGTAAATCAAATGCCATTTCCTTGAAACTATTTTAAGCAAAAGCTTCTGCTTTTTTTTTCAACAATCTAAAAGAGCTTTATTGATGTCCTGTCTACCATCTGTTTTACATATGAACCTTGTGACTCCTAGTCTTTCAAGCTTGTTAATTAGGCCAAGAAGAAGCATACCACAAGAGCTCTGAAATGCAGCTCTGAAATTAAATGCTGGTGGAAAATTTCTTTTCCCAAGTATGCTAGTGATGGGGAACCCTTCTGTGATCAGTCCCCTTTATTTCAGGGAGCTGTGCAGCAGTAGCTATTTACGTTTTCTCCTGCCTTCTCACCTGTTGCAGGAGAAACCTGGGAAAGAAAAGGGGTTTGTGTATTTTTCTTCCTTGCTGCAGCACAGGCTGGATTTTTCTTAGCTGCATCACAACTCCACTGAGATCATCAGGAGCTCAGTGCTTGAAGGCTGCCAGATATACAGGCAGTATATATAGCAGATATACAGCCCCCATCAGTGTGGGCTTCCACAGGCATTCACCTGGGTGGATTATGCAGGTAGTTGGAGGAGACGAAACTCTAAGAAACACAGGGCCCCATTTGGTATGCAAGCCTCTGCTGAGTGCAAGAGTCTCCTCTTATGTTTACTGGCTGCTCTTTCAGAGGTCCAGTTTTGGCATAACCTATGCATGAATATAAAACAGTAACAAAAGTGTAAGCATCTGCCCACTACTTCTTTTCTTCTACCTCCCCTCATCCACCACCACCTTGCAGTATAAAGCTGTACGTTCTGAGACAGAGACGCAGTTGCCTTTCCCACTGTGCCACCACCTGGGGAGGGATGCTGGTTACCAGGAGACTGCCACGCCTTCTTGCTGGAATAAAGGCAGGAATGGCAGCTGAGGATGCACTCCAAGAATTGGCTTGGATTTTACTTACAGGTGTGTGATAAATTGTCCCTAGCAACTCTGAGGCGTAAAATCAGTTGTTATCTCCCTAAACAGATGCACAAAGTCTTAAATTGAAAGTCTGTTCTGAAATGCCATCTGACAAAGCATGTTTTTTCCTAGAAAGAGACGTGTGGTCAGGCAGCTCCCTCCTCCCGTGCCTTCCCAGCGGAGGGAGAATGCTGCCCTCTCTTGGATACGGACACGAAGCCATGTTTGCCACCAAACTACCCCACAGGGGCTGGTGCTTCTGGCCACCAGAAGGACACCATAGCTTGCTGCCAAGGTGGGGCATCAGGATGTAGATTACAAGCTCCAAAGTGTTGCACTCCAGGCAGGTCATTTGATGTGTCGTATAGGGCTGCTGCCAGGGTATGGTACCCAAAAAGCTTTGGTGGGTTTCCATCCAAGTGGTCAGTGGAGTGGCATTTAAGCAAAAACTACTTTAAAAAAAACCCCAAAAAACAAAAAACAAAAAAAAAAAAAAAAAAAACCAACAACAACAACAAAACCCACAAAAACAAAGTCTTTATATCCTCCACTTATATATAATTGCCTGGACTGACCTCTGAGCCCAGAGCCAGGGTGAAAGCTACAGCAGATCAATTTTCTTCCCGTGGGTGAAAGGGTCTGGGACTCAGCTCAGGCCTACTGGGAAGGAAATGCTGGTCTTGTCTCCATGGACTGATTGTGCAGGGATGAGAACTGGGTTAATTTCCTAAATCCTCCTCCAGCGTGTGCAGGAATGGGCTGAGTGCCAGCACAGAACAAGAGATGTAGCTCTGCCATGCATAGCAGTACAATGCTGGGGCTTCCCAGGATTCAGTGCCAGGGAAGCTGCTCTACCTTCCACTTTACAGCAGAGTCTATGGTGACAGGATTTCTGTCCTTCAGCCCTTTGGGATCAGTTTAACTCTACCATCAGATCTTCCTTCTAAATGATTGCCTTCTACAGCATTCCTGGATTATGAGGGGTTGGAAGTCAACCAATAGAGTTTGAGCACTGCTTTGCTCTTTACCTCTTTTCTTTCAATGAGCTGCTCACAACCTTCACCATCCCTTCAACCTCAGCTGAAGAGTGCAGCTCCATTTACAGTTGCTTTCTTTCCTAAAATGCACAGATGCTAAATCATTTGGAGCCCCACTTTGAGGACAAAAGAGGGTAGACCAGCACAGTTGAGAGAGCCAGCTGAAGTTGAATTTATCACAGATGTGAGCAATCCTAATGTATCTCTTGTCGACTTGTGAGTGGACAGAGCCAGCTCAAATACAAGGCTATCAAATTTACTTACTCCTGTCCCAATCTGCAGTTAGATGTAGTTTTCCCTTGGTAAGGTGTGCTGACTCTAAGCATTCCCAGCATCTCCTAGGGTTAATATCTCCTTGGCTTCAAACTGGAAAGCCATGTGTTACTCAAAAGTTTCAAATTCATATTAATACATCAGTGAAGAACCTTCACTTAAAAAGAATTTGGAGTGCAATGCAGATAAGAGATCAAAGCTTGTACTGGGATATTGCTGTAAAACTTACTCTTTAAACTCAATCTGAATAAGATTAAGGAATCTATGAGCTATAGTCCCTGTGTGCAGGAACTAACTACCCCTTGGGTCCAGTGCTAGCTCTCAGAGCTCAACAGCAAGAAGCAACAGTGCACAGCTGAGCACAAAGCTTTTGTAAGAGGCAATGGCAGAGGGAACTCAAAGAGCCAGGATGCAGTTTTTCACCTTGGAAAGACCAAGTTTGGAACTCCAAAATTTGGAAGAACACCTTGGGAATGTCAGTGTCAACAGTTGTTAGGGCCTTGCTTTCTGAATGAGTTGATCATGGTGGAGCAGTGGCTCTGCAGTGATTCAAAAGGAACACTGCCATCTAGTGCACTTCCAACAGAGAATTTTCATACTATAAAAAACATGATTTGCATCCATTTGTGAAAAGGCTGGAGGCACTGCCAGCTAAGAGAAGGCATGGTATTTTTGTTGTATAGAGAAAACAGCATTTAACTTGCAGGTGGTCATGAAGTATGAAGAGGAAGAGGAATGAACAACCTCCTTCTAACATTCTCATTATGCATAAGTAATTCTTTTAGCTGGAATCTGGGCTTTATCTATGAAATAGGGCAGGAAGTGTCCACAGCCCTTCCCCTGTTCAGGAATAACTCTTTTGCCCTGGCATTTGAGATTCCCAGATGCTGAGGTGCAGGGTGGGAAATGCCTGCATGTGGCACCAACAGCAGGTGTCTGCCTGGTGGCAGACAGCTGAGCTCTGCACTGTGCAGCTGCAGGAGGCCAGTGGGGAATGAGCCTTAGGGACTGGAAGAATGAACTCTTCTCAAAAAAGAGTCACTCAAGCTCACTTTCAAACCTGTCAGAAACCACCCCTCGATTATTTCAGTGTGAGTCAAAATAATCTGTACAGAATTGTACAGATGGTTCAGTCTACTGCCACTGGGGTGGTTTCTGACATGCCCTGTTCACCTGACCTGTTGGTGACCAGTGCCTTCTTTCAGGTAAGGACAGTGAACAGTTTTTGGCTTTGCAGCCTCTTCCATGGAGGAAGAAAAGATATCTCACTCTCCATCCTGCTTAGATGAAAGTTCTTTCCAGTTGGATCACAATCCTTATGGGGCTGTAGGGGGGTTCAGAGAGAATTGCAAAGTGTTTGTTAGCCTCAAAATGGCTAATTAGTTTTAATCATTGGCAGCAACTCAGAAATTACAGCTGGTTCTCACACTGATGCCCTGGAGCAGCAAAGCTGTTGCCCACAGTTAAAGGTAGCCAGTTGTTCCTTCCTAGTGCAAATGCCTGACATCAGGGTAAACTTTCAGACTTTTTAATGTCAAGAAATTCACCCAATTCATTCTGCATGGCTGAATCACCACTGTGAGCATGCTGTGTGAACTGCTTGCATCCTGATGAGGCTGATAGCTCTGCTCCTACACTCATAGCAGAAGTATGTGCTTACTTAGCAACAAGCAGCTGATGAATTCATCTGATCTCTCCACTAGATGGGATGCAAGCACCATAATTTCTAAGCGTTTCTGGTTGAAATGTGAGGTTCCAGCACAGCCTGCTCAATGTAACTGGTTCCCATGCCAGATACTACTAGCCAGGGGCTATGAAAGGCAAAAGCGTTTAGTTCCAGTTCCTCTTCATCAGAAAGAGCACAAAAAGGGAAATGATTCAGTGCCCCAGAAACATGATACATAAGTGATTGAGGATGACATTATCCAGCTTTCGGGCAACACTGAGTCCTGCAACCCTCTAGGTCCTAACCTAGTGGGAACAGAAATGAGGGAGCAAGTCAGGGTTGAGACTTGTCACTTCAGCATTGTCACTAGCTTATTTTTGGAAGCAGAAAGAAAGTTAACATTTTTATAGATGTCTGACCTTAACACAATACAATATTACTCCATTACTGCTAGTAGACTAATGTCCACTATACCTCTAATTGTACTTATTATCCTAGATTAATGATAATAGATATCATGAGTAATAACTCTACCCTTCTTGCTTTATGCTTTTAATTTTTTCTGTAAAAGTTAGGAATATTGTTATTACTACTTTCTCTTGCAGGGGCGGGTGTGTGGTGGTGAAAGACACAATGAATAAATAATTGGTCCAAAAACTGTGAGCAAGTATATAGCACAACAAACAGTACCTGCATGCCCTGGTTACCAGCCTCTTGAACTATGTTCTGCACTATCAGGGCCCTTCATCACCATGAAATTCACAGACACAGTCCCTTTAAAAAGCCTCTTGGATTTTTATCTTGACAGTGCAGCAGACTAGACACTGATTGTGTTGACTCTAATCTTCAAGATACAATTTTACCAAAATTAAATGTGAAAATAAATACAATCTTGAGGTCACTAGGTCACGTGGTATATTTTTATAGTCAGGTTTATTTAATCTTTTTACTTTCAGTTTTCAGAATGCCAAACATTTTTGTCCTGGTACCACTCAAGACAGGGCTCATGTATTGGCAGTCCAAATTGGACAGTTGAGTAGAAAGCAACATGAGCTTGTGGGATCTGGGAAGGTGTAAGGAATAAGTAAGAATTCTAGTACGAGCATGAGTTGATTAGCAGAGAAATGATTATATGCTTTGTAATTTAATGCCTAGCATTATGTTCCAGAGTTAATGTCCCCTGGAGAGGAACTGAACGCTTGTAATTCCCCCCAAGCTAAAGCCTCGGAGGCCACTGAAGCAGTCAGGCAATACTGCATCAGGTACGTTCAGCTCATGCTTTCAGTGCTTCCCTAGGAAGGACTTGCACTCTGAAGCAGTTTCATGGAGAAATGATGGATGCTATTCCCGGGGACTTAGGGAATACCCTGGGCCCTTCAGGTTATGTTTACTTTGAGCTAATGGCCTCTTAACTTCATTTTGGTACAGCTTTGTTTCATTTATCCCTAATGGTGCAATTGCAACTACTCAAACTGTTGCTCCTTTGATATTCTTCGAGCATTGTCACATATCAGATACCAGAGGTAAGGCAAAATCTCCTTTGTTCTGCATGACAAAGGAATATTAGAGGGTCAGAAATGCAGGTACAAGTCTCCTGGAAGTTCCCTTGATGTGCTGACATCACTCACTTTTCAGCAACAAACTCAACTGAAAGGGCAACACCAGTGCCTAGTATGTGCCTCTGGTATGCCTGGAAGCAGCATTTTCTCACACTATTACTTTTGACTATAACTACTGTTGTTTCCCCACTGTCCTTCTCAAGAGGTTTACAGGTCACCTTTGTGTTCTACTATCTAGTTATTGCTTCTTGAGATGTGTATCATTTATGCTTTCATGTGTATTATGGCTTTCATATTTTACTGATGTTGGCACCATTGTAAGGGAACAGCACTTTACTCCCACTGCAGGCTTCCCCCGGCTCAGGTGATACCCACCTTGGCTTTGGTGATGGACCAGTTAAGACAGATGCTGGCCACATTGCCTCTTGGTAATATCTGTGTTCAGAAGCTGCATTCCACAGTGAGGTCCTCATTTAGCAGACAATAACAAACAGATAGTTCCCACCCACTGAGAGCTTGCTGCCTAGGGTTATGGAAAAATATATCAAGTGGAGGTCAAAGAATAGTAGAGGGCAATAGTAAAACACTGGCCACCCTGCTTTCCATGGGTGTCTTGCCTCAGGGGTAACAGGCAAACTTGCCTGTGTAGGACCAGCTGTCTCTTACTGAATACATACATACACACATGCACACCCACACCCATGCACACCCTGAGCATAAATTAAACAGACTTTAGAGTGCTAATAAAGAGCAAATGCTAAATTCAAGCCAGATGTGACCCACTTCCTAGACACCACCAAGCAGTTTTGGGCTGGAGTTTCATGCTCTTGAAGGTGACTGGGATTGCAGGCCTCATGGAAGGCTCCAGCACTTAAAATCCAGTGGGGCTCTTGAAGGTCTCACCTTTCCTCCAGCTTACAGGACTTCCTGCACCCAGGCTTCATCCCACAGGCAGGCTGGCTGTCCTGCTGTCCCTGCACTTTGCTTAAACACCATACTTCTGGGGAGAAAGCAGGTAAGGGGGGGGGGGTTATGCCCATGATGTTGGTTTAATTATGTTCTCATTAGACACTGGGAAAACATGGATGTAAACCTTTAGGGGCTGACAATCTAGAGGATCCCATTCCTACGTATCCCATTCAGTGTAGGCACCTTCAGGAGCCTACGTAATCCAGACTTTTCCTGCTAACATTACAGCTGAGTCTCCCATATCCAGTGTAGCAGGCAACTGAGTCAATGCAGGGCCTAGCAGGCAAGACAGAGCAGAAACCCTGCTGCAGAGTATCCCGATCCACGGCTTCAAAAAGAACAGCGAACCCGGAGAAAATATCAGCAGCCTTGGTGCTCACAGTGAATGCCCATGGGAAAAGAGCCATCAGACTGGACTTGTGGATTAGGAAATCACTTGTGAACAAGTCCAAAGCCATCCTGGAAATTACATTTTTTAATTTCAAAAGACAGCTTCTTCTGAATTTTTCCTTTTTGATTAACTAGGAATTGCATCAGCATCCCCATTATTTTTGCTAAATAAAACTCTGTTTGAGTTTCAGTCCATAAAGCTTGATCAAATGCATTTTACTATTGCTGTCTAAACATTTCATCTGGTTAATGTCTAACTCCAAGTATTTTTAATATTTGTACTTACTAAATTATTCGGAGAGAAGCTACTGATCCTAGGCCAAATGCTGATGTCATTTACACCAACAATTAGCCCAACATTGCCCAACTCCCCTCAGGTGCTGGCAGGGCTCGAGGTTCTGCTGTCCTCCCTCGTTCCTCCCACAGATGGCAGCTTCTTGACTCGGCTTTTTCCCACTCAGTTGCTGGGTAAAAGGCGGCAGGGAAAACGGCCTGGCTGCGTTTTTGCCTTGAACATGAAAGATTTTTGTCCTTCTTGATTTAACCTTCGCTTGTCAGACTTATGGCGGTGGGGGAAAGAAGCCAATCTCCAAAATCCAGAGAAAAAAGATGGGACTTCATGTTAATATGTGAAATATCAGGGAGAATCGCACAGTCAAAATGTCAGGAAATAGCTGTCAGAAAAGTCTGAGTCAAATGCAAAATGAAATCTTCACAGGAAAAAGAAGCAGGCCCAGATGAACCCCTCTGCTACAGCATGTTTTAGGGTACAGCCACCTCCTGCAAATACTTTTTAGAGACTTTAAAAAGCTCTGTGACTGGCTAAAAATAAGCCTTGGCACATTTCATGCAGACTTCGCAAAGCCCTGTTGCAAATAGGAACTAAAGCTCACCAGCCCGGCAAAGTGAGGTCCAAAAGTCTTTTCTAGATGCAGGAAGGTGAGGCAGCAAAGGTGGTCTGTGCACACTTCAGTATCAGGTAGAAGTATTTCAGCAAGGGGTGAGATTTTTATCTTTTTGTTGTAACAGTGCTCCCTGCTGTGCCAGCAGCTGTAATGGTACAAAGGTGTGCTATAGTGGTAAGATTTGCCCGACATGAGCATATTATTCTGATAAAAGTACCTGAATGCCAATATAGTCATATTAATTCTAGAGTCTGTATAGCTATACTGAACTAAAGTTGAAGCAGTACAACCTTGGCATATAGATAAGGACTAAGTATCTTATCCAAATATATGGAGCAAGAAAATGACTGATATGGGAATAGTTCACAGCAGTCTTCCTTCCCAAGTGGCTTTTAAGACTGCCCAAAACTATTCTCTTCACATTTCTTCTCACCCAAGGGTAACACAAAGCATCATTGTTTGTCAAAATGTCATGGTTTAAAAAGAGATGCCACACTCTTATTTATAAAACCAAGTGAAACAAAACATTGGAAAGTATTTGTCTCCTGTCTGTCCTTCTTTCAGTGACACCTGTAATTTTTGTGTTTGTTTCTAGAGGAGTGAGTTTAGCCAGGCCTGGCAAAATACAGATGTTTCTGTGGAATCTCTTGTGCTAGTTTTGGTTGTTTGGTTGTTTTTTGTTTGGGTGGTTTTTTTTTTTTTTAATGTATATTTACCAATGTAAATTTATTCAGAGACCAGCATATCCATCTGTCAAGTGAAAGTATGACAGTGACTTAACAGTATATATCTAGCTACTTGTAATATGTAAATTATTGGAAATGGCTCTGTCCCTGAGGAATTTCATGAAGCCGTGGATCTCAGGTTTCCTCTCCGTGTAGGTGTGGGGCTCAGCTCACTGGACCCTGAAATGGAGACAGCCTTAATAAGAGACCAACCAAGGATAAATGTGGTCTCCAAAGGGAAAAGGAAGCGAGGGGACAGGGGACAAGGAAAGGCTTGGCAGAGCTACCAAATATGATAATCCAAAATTATAATGGGATGTTCAGTAACACCAAATGGAAAAGGAAAATGGCCCTTCATTGGGGGAAGCAGAAGGGCAGATTCACAGCTGCACTGCATATGAAGGTTATGCTTTAGCTGTGCTGTTCTCCATTTGAGCCGCTTTATTTCCATGGCTCTGCATCCCTGTGTGAGCCACCATATACCTCAGTCTTGTAGCAGTTCAGATAATGGATATTCCTCTTATCCTGTTTAGATCAGCTTTTGCAAGTGGTCTTCCCTGCATGTTACACCAAAATTTGTCTTCCTTGCTCCCCATGCAAAAGCTCTATGGGCAAGGTGGGATGGCCATGGAGCTGCTCTCTCCCAAGGATTATCATGAAGCAAGACCAGAGAGCATTGATCATGTGAAAGTCACTAAGGGCAGCTGGAACAGGCACAGATGGCTCTTCAGCTAAGCCAGACTGAAAAATTTCAAGACAGTCAAATTAAATATTTCTGAGGTTCAGAATTTTTTTTTTCGTTTCAAACTTCATTTTTCTGTTGAAAAACTCTGTTAATTCAGTATTTTGGGACAAAAATTAATTTTGAATTATCTGGATTTCCCTTGGGAGGGAAATTCTGCTCTTCTTATGAGCTGGAAGTGATGTATCTTAAAATTCCCAGGCAACAATCTTATATTGGTATTTTTAATTCTGAGGACCATTCCCATGAGCTTCTAGTGTTTTTAAAGTAGGTCAAATTTTGAACACAAAAAAACCTTAAGAGTTATGCCCCTTTCATCTTTTCTTAGGAGCAATAAGCCTTTTTGGTATTATTGCTGGCTTAAATATTAAACAGGAAGCAAATTACATTTCCAGTCATTAAAGTACAATAGAACAGCTCTATTGTCTGAATCAGTGCAATATTAGGTCAGATTGTCACAAAATGCTCGAAAATGAAGTCATATTGAAAGAATGCAATAAATTAGGCTTTTTATGCTTTCACTGTGAGCTCTGTCTGATGAGGGACTATTTCTCCATTCCTGCCAATTAAGGTAGGGTATTCAGCCCCCAAAACTTGAATTCAGTAAACATCTATATGGTATTTGATATTCACATGCATAAAGCTACAACAAAAATGCAACACATTTCAATGTTGCTCTTTACAGGAGTCCAATCGTACTTCACCAATAAAGGCATTTGCTGGCAACTCTACTGGTGTGAAAGGAATCGTCCCCGATGTGATTCCAGCTCAGGCAGCACAAAGATGTGGAGCTACAGAGTGGCCTTTCATTATAGCGCTCTCCGAGTCAAACCCCTGCTCATAAGAATGTAATGCTAGGACAGACCTGAAGGGTGCTGCAGGGACACAAGTAGACAACACTTGACAGTGTCTGACACCTCCCAGAGTGTTGTCCTGACTGTATTTGTAATCTTGGATTTGCCGTGAAACCCACCGACAAAGCTAAGCAGCAGCTGGCACATGATGCTGCTTAGAGAGGCGACATGCTACCATGGAGCTGCCTGGTGGTATCACATCTTCAGGAGGAGCGGGAGCTGCTGGCTGTTGCTGAAAGACCTGGGGAGGTCTGGGTTGTTTCTTGCAGATCCTCTGTTCTCAGTGCTGCAGTTCCTAGCCTGTTCCAGCAAGACAGCATGCCACTCAGGATCTTCCAAGGCTTTGCTGCCTTGGACAACTGCCCAGAGGGCAGTTGGCCTTGGACTGTAGTAATTTTAAAAGCATCTACCATAGGGATCCTATGGCCTCCAAAGACTATTACAGTGCTGAACCCACAGAAGTTTATTGCCGGAACTTTGTGCTGTTCCCTTCATTCTTTCTTCCCCTTTCTAGACTAAACAAATCTAGCTTCTTTGTTCTTCTTTTGTAGGCCATATTTTCTAGGACCCTTACCATTGCCAATTCAAAGATCTTAGTCTCTGATAATTATAAATTCCTTTAAATGCAGTTTATGAAACCAAACACAGTATTTCAGCTGAGGCCTCATTGGCGCTGTTATAGAAGAACTATTTCTCCCTGGGCTTACTTTTGGTATAACTCTTGTGTTTGGATACTCTAGCATGAGATTTGTCCTCTTCACCCTTTGCTTTTTATTTCACTTGTGATTTAGCCTGACCCCTCTAGTCCTCTTCTGTCATCTTTCTGCCTCCTCAAGGAGGAAATTTCTTAACTCCTTCTATATTTGATTTATGCTTCTGTATCATGCTAAGCAACTCTATTAAATACCATGTTGTTGGTTGGATTGCTTCCTGAAATTAACTCAATTGGTTCCCATCACAGCTTCTGAGAGGTTTGTAATGTATTTGAGCATCATTTCTAACCATAAATAAGCCATAAATTTTAAACGCATGCTCGCTGTCCTACAATTATTAATGATGGCATCAAAAAGAAGCAGACCCACATCACCACTGGAAATGCTGTTCCCTCTTGTGTGAGGAAATCACTGATAACTTGCTGGGCATCTCATATACAGCTGCAATTCCCGACAGCCTTACAAACCGTGGTGGACAACAAACGGTGTTCAAGGAGAAGAACCTCTTCTTCTGCAACCCTTTGAAATCAGTGCCCTGTCCCTCCACAGCGTGCCTCATAAATGTACATCCACGTATTAGCTGACTGCCACCTCCCCACCGTGCTACCTGCAGCTGCTAGCTGGGAGGTATCTGCTCTCTAATGGCCACGTCATTTCTCACTCAGTGAAATAGCTCAGCCACAGGAGCCTTCAGCTCGTTCTTGGTACTTAGTTACAGACTCTGAAAGATTTATGTATATGAAGTGTGCTCAGTTTTACTGTCATGCGACATTGTTTTGACAGCCTAGATGAAGTTCCAGGTATGACATTATCAAACAGAATATGCCCTAGAGAAATTATTTTTCTGAGTATTTTATTTCACACTCTGTCTCATTTTAAAAATGCAGAACAGGCCACAAGAAATGAGAAAGAAATTAAAGCTTTGATTCGGCACAGAACCTCAGCATATGCTTATGTTGAAGCAGCTATGCAGTCAGAACATGCCTGGGCTTAAAATCCAAGTGCTTCACTACAATACTGATCTGAGTCTGATGAGGGTCTTTACCTTTTTCTAGAACCAGATTTAATTTGCTTATTCTCATTATATTAAAAAAAAAAATCCTCCAATGCACAAACAGCTACATAGACTAAAAAATAAAGAGTATGTTCTAATTGTTCTAATTGGGCAAAAGAAATGTAACCCATGAAAGTGGAATAAAAATAAAAATACAAAGGTAATGCCTTGTTCAGGGAGGTAATGGGTGAGGAAGAGAGATGGCCTTGTTTTTTATACACCAGTTCTGAAATTGAATGTGCGAAGTGAGTGAGGGCTGCTTCAAGAGAAGCCCCTGAGAATGATGAAAGGAAAGAAGCCAGGCCCTGTCCTGGTAAGGACCTCCCACAAACCCCACCTCACGGGACACAGGAGCTTTCTCCAAACAGGTAGCGGAATCCCCCGAGCTCACGGCAATGGGACACGTGGTTGTGCAGGAAGGAACACAGCAAGGGACATTTCCTGGAACACTGGTGACCAACTTTTGACATGGAAGATGGAGCAACCATCTGGAATGGGAGTGCTTCCCTGCGTGGCTCCGAGAGGCTGTGACAGGAAAGTGGGAAGCAACTTGGGTAAGGGTGGTAACTTTATGTTGGGTGATGCATGCAAACAGAAGGACAGAGAAAAGCAAACCTAACCAATCCCTAGGAGGACAGAATTGGAGAAGTGTTACGTTGGATCACATAGGAATAGTCCAGGAAGAAAAAAGGCAAGTAGGAAGCTCAGCGTTCTTCAAGGGAATGATAACCACCAAATTTCAACCAACCTGGTACACAGGAAGGAAGGATAGTAAGCAAATAATTTGGATAAAGTGTGAATTTTATTTGTCTTGAAACAAGAAGGAAGCATGCAGAAAGGGGAAGGTAGGTCAGATGGGCAGAGTTCTGAAAGAACAATGCAAGCATCAAGCACTACAATCACTACAATCACAAACACCAGCAAAAACCAGAAAAAAACCCCCCAGGGATGTTGAGAACAGTTTTTTCTGTATTTATTCTGTATTTACTCTGTAAATACAGTAATGATGTAACAACTAAGGAAGGCCTGGGCCTTCTCTTTAACGGCAAAGGAGGGAGACTGAGACAGGCCGCTGCCCTGCGGCCCCTCCTGGAGAAACCAGCGCTCCTGGGGCTCAGGGAACGCTCGTGCCGCTCCTGGCTCTGCACCTGGCTGCAAACCCAACACCGACAAAGCTCGCCTTTGCTGCAACAACACCTGTCGGCTCTGCCCGAGGGGCTCTGCCTGAGGGGCTCTGCCCCAGCCCTAAGGACAGAGGTCCCACAGCGCCCAGGCGGGGGATCCCTGGGCCAGGGCAGGGAAGAGAGAAGCGCTCCTGGGAAAACGCCTTCCCCCCGCTTCCCGGGATGAGCGCCTCAGCCCGGCTCCCGCGGCTCCTGCGTGCGAGGAAGGAAGCGATTCTGCGTCCCTTCCTCCCCCTCCCGGGACGCCCCGTCCTCCCCTCCCACCTCCCGTTCCCTGTTCCCTCTTCCGTGTCCCCGGCCCCCCCCGGGGGACGCGCCGCGGGCTCCGCGCGGGGGCGGGGGCGCCGCCCCATTGGACGAGCGCCGCCCATCTGCCGCGCTCCCATTGGCCCGCGCCGCCGCCGGCCCCGCCCCGCTGCCTCTCCCCCACTGGCCGCCCGCTCCCGCCGGGGCCCGC
>VZTR01022337.1:56621-86235 GCA_013400775.1 Chaetops frenatus | reverse complement strand
CTCCTCCTCCTCCTCCCTCTCCTCCTCCTCCTCCTCCTCCAGCCGCGCCGCTGGGAAAAGTTGGCGGCGCTCGTTTGTGAGCCAGGGTCGGGGAGGGAAGAGATGCTCAAGAACCGTCTGGGCACAATCCCGTGCAGTGTGCTCTGGGATGAGCCTGCCCGAGCAGAGGTTGGACCGGATGACCCTGTGTGGCCCCTTCCAGCCTTGCCCAGGCTGTGGTTCGGGGGTTCTGAGAGGGCAGGTCGGGGTTATCCCCCAGCAGCGCCGGTGCCCGGGGTGCCCCGCGGGATGCGGGGCGAGAGCCGAGCTGGGGAGGAGCTGCTCGTCCTCTCCCACAGAAGAGCCCAGCTGCTCGGGGTGTGGGGGGGTTTGGGCTGGGTTTGGTTTGTGTTTGACGCCGTCCCCGAGGGCTAACGGAGCGAACCGATGGTTCCCCGTTGTTCCTGCGGAGGCTCTGGCAGCGCGGTCCCGCCCGAGCGCACTGCGCGTCCCTCAGCGCTGCCAGAGCCCTCGGTGCCTTGTCCTTCCTCCCAGCGCCTGTGCCGAGGGGACAGGGTCGTGTGCCCAGCTTTCTGTCTGCCTGTCGGCAGGGAAGGGGCTCACGCTTGTCAGCCGGAGCGCAGGAAAGAAATGGATTGTCGGGTTGAGAGGAAGCGGGCTGCCGCACTGCCCGTCGTTTTCCCAGGCTTTGCCTCCTTTTTTTAGCCGAGCAAGTCGGTGTTTCTCAGGCTAAAAGCCCTCCTGTCTGCCTTGGAGCCCTCTGTGCTGAATGGCAAATGGGGAATTGTGAGAAAGCAAGACCCAGTGTCGAGTAAAGCAAACTAATGTGCAAAAGCCTGAAGCTCGGCTCTCTGAGCAGAGTAATTATTTAGGAGCAAAAAGTATCTCCATAAAAGCTGTTATTGTCTACAGCTACTGGATCACAGTCCTGAAATCCGAGCGCTTTCCTGGGTCTTTCTGAATGCTGGGATGTACTCTCGTGTAGGAATGATGTCTTTGGAATTTACGGGGTTGACGTTGTAGAAATGAAGAGCCATTTCGCATCTGTGGGTCTCGGGGTGCTGTGCAAGAAAGGGTAACTCAAGACAAAAATAAATCTGTGATAGGAAAGTACTCTTATCCTTCACTTACACGCACTAAAAACCCTCAAAGGCAAGAGCTCTTTCAGCTGTTCAGAGGATGCAGTGAGGACACAGTATTAGAGCTGACTGGGAGGATCCTTCCCTCCCCAGTGGAAAATGTGGTATTTGTGAAGTTGCAGTTTTCTGCAAGAAAGTTCCAGTTTTACTGGGAAAAAAAGTTACATTGTTCTGCCCGGAAAATTAGAGTGACCGTTCATGGCTACCTGCTTTGCAGACTTCTGTCAATTCTGCTTACAGGGAGAAAGCTCAGTTAACAAAATCTTCCCCTTAGAGACTTCCCCCTTTCTTTTTCTTTTTCTTTTTCTTTTTCTTTTTCTTTTTCTTTTTCTTTTTCTTTTTCTTTTTCTTTTTCTTTTTCTTTTTCTTTTTCTTTTTCTTTTTCTTTTTCTTTTTCTTTTTCTTTTTCTTTTTCTTTTTCTTTTTCTTTTTCTTTTTCTTTTTCTTTTTCTTCTTCCCCCCCCTCCCCCACGTTGTCCCCTCCGTTAAAGGAATTGATTGGAATTTTTATTCCACAAAGGACGTGAGAGCTTTACTTCTTACCCTGAAACACAACGAACTATTTTTTCATAGCATGAAAATTCCAGTATTTGGCCAGCCTGATTCAAAACTTCTGGAAATTTGGGGCCAGATCTTTGGCTTGTACAAACTGGCTAGTTCCATTGTGTTTAGTCCACAGAGGATTTGGCCCTAGTTAATTAATGGTTCACCCGAGGTCATGCAGCAAGTTGATTTTTAAAGCTGGAGACTGAATCCAGAGCTGTTATTATTCAATCTTGTCATATATCTTTAAGTTTACTGCACAACATTATATTTTTCTTAGACAAGCTGGATTAATAAGAGGCAGAATCCACGAGGCTCTGATTGCAACTTTTCTTAAAAAATCATGTTCTTAAAAAATCTATTCAATCGTGATCTTACTAGAAAAGCGAGTAAATATGTTGTAATTAGTGCATAGGTGACACTGACTACCGAGGGAGAGAGAGGCCTGAAAAACTGCTTTTGTTATTTAAACCTTTCTTTCAAAGTACAAAAGCATTTGATTGGCACTTCACTGATTTAATAGTCCATTTGTAATGCAGGAAGAACATTACAGAAAATTTTAGCATTATTTTAAATCTCATCATTTAATCTGTAGGTGTTTTAAAAAAAATCCTCATTTCTAGGAGAAGAAAACTTTCTGATAGCATGTGGAATCTGTGACTAGTCAGTTGTTAAAGATATGAATGCCTTGTATCTTCCAAAATGAAATGGTCTATGAGTCTTAAAATGTATCCTGTATGTTGTGTTAGCACAAAAGTAAAATATAAAAAAAATCCTTCTGGCTGAGGATTTAATGTTTGGTCTTACTATGATGTAACATTAAGAATGGAACCCAAGCCCTCTGCTTTAAAATCAGGGTTGCCAGCAGTCGTATTAAAGAAAAGAACAGTTCAGATCCTGTGCAGCAGGAGTGCCAGATGTACGAGATACCAACTAGCCCATTTGATCATCCAGATTTACAGAGGTGGTCTTTCACCTGTACTTGCATAAAGATTACTTTTTGAAGGTCGAATTTTTTTCTGTTTTATGTGTGAGGAAGATACAAAAGCCAGAAATCCAAACAGACTGGCTGCACACCCTCCTTTTATTGCTGATTTTTCAGGGGAAAACAAGATTTAATAAAGTTCATAAAGGGTTGTCTCTGTCTTCCAAATGTTTGAGGAGTGGCTTCATTGCTAAAACATTATATGCTAGAAAGACTCTGAATTAAATAGCACTGAAATGACTTCCCAATGTCAAAGAGCAGGCAGTGACAGAGTTTGAACAGACCTTCTGCCTCCCAGGCCACAGCTGCACCTATTGGCTTCATTGTCCCATCCCTCCTACGCACATGCATGCCTGGCATTGTTTTGGAAATACAGCAGAAACTTGATAATTCAAACTGATGACTCGGAGAGCCACTTGTGGAATAAATTTATTGGGTAAATTAATGACTAGATATTGTTTTAGATTTAAAAAAAAAAAAAGAAAAAAAGAAAAAAAGATGGTGTGTCATAGTGTATGGTTTGTTCTATTACCTCAGTGTGATTTATTTGTCATTGCATGAATTGAGTATCCTGGAAAATATTTAGTTAGAAATTTCATAAGTAAAGTCTTAAAAAATCTCAGCATGGTTCAGTTCTTGTTATGTAAATCTGTGAGGGGAATTGGGTTTTCAGCTCTTCAATGACGAGTTATAATTTGGGATTAGAAATTAATCCATAGCACCTATTTTGTGGCGTAGGATTTATAGCATGCCTCAGAGGTTAAACCATAGCCTTAGTATACTGATCTGTGCTGTAGGCTTATTTGATTTCGGCAGGGCTGCCTGCCTAAGACAAATAGGATTTGATCCTTGCTGGGTAACCTTGGTCAAATTCCAGGCGGCCCTCAAGACTTACTATTTCCATCTTGGTATTAGAAAA
This sequence comes from Chaetops frenatus, assembly GCA_013400775.1. Taxonomy (NCBI): domain Eukaryota; kingdom Metazoa; phylum Chordata; class Aves; order Passeriformes; family Picathartidae; genus Chaetops; species Chaetops frenatus. The sequence goes on along the minus strand of VZTR01022337.1, from coordinate 82,649 downwards.
TAAGTGTGTTCTTTCTGTTTATTTTTCACAGGGCCTCGGTATTGTTCTGTATAGTTTGTCATGTGAGGCTGTAAATCCCTTCTAGCGAGGTGGAATTTTAGATTTGCAAACTGTTCCCAAATGATTGCATGTGTTTCATGAAGGAAAAGGCAGGCCTCTAACCAAGAATGGACAGAACTTACCGAATTTAGCTCATTAAGATTCTGGAGTGACTGCAGATATTAATGTAGAAGATGCTATGGGGAAAAATAATTATTTTTAATTTGCTCAAAGTACCAAATTAATGTTAAGTAAGCAGAATTCATCTGTAATTGCCCAAGAAATCTTACCAGCAGTTTAAGCTCTCTGAAGAGGTATTGCAGAGAGTGTGCACAAATCATTACAGTATTGATAAACAAACAAAAAAAAATATGGTGTCTCAAATTGGCAGCTATTAGTAAACTTTGCTTGTTTACCCTTACATAGGCATGCTGACCCTTGGTCTTGTGTATCAGAGCAACCCAAGCAAATCAAAATTCAGTTCTTTAAATTTCATGAGCATTGTATACACTGAGATTACTCATTGAGCATTCCTGAAACAGAAGAAAATAGTTGCCATTGACCAGTTTTCACAACCAGAGGTGATTTTGGAAGGTCTGTGTTGCTTTGGGAAGTCCTGTGTTTCTGGCCTGGTAAGGTGAGCAGGAAAAAAAAGGATTTTGGGGTGTGGATCATTTTGTGCTTACTGATACCAATGGATCTCAGATTGTACTCTGATTTTCCCAGATATTCATGAAAGATGCCTCAAGGAATACCAGAATAAGGCATTTTGTTATCAAATTTTCATATAAGAGAAAGTTCTGATTCTGACTCTTTAATCGCTTATTCAAAGAAATAATTATTCCTTCACCTTTCCTTATTTTTTTTTAATTCAACATGGGGTCCAACCCCGTTATTGCTTCTTATGTGTTCTTGAAAGCATATTGAAGACTGAGTACTTGTTTGCTGGTTTGGGCTCCTGGCTTAAGACTTGGGTCTCACAAAGCTTTCTGCTCTGCCATGAATAGCATCTTTGACTTTAGGGAAAAATTGCTCAGTTTTTGTTTCCTATCTGTACAACAGGAATAATACCATGTGCTGTCATCACGAATATTTGCAAAGGTATGTACATGGAGAATTCCAAAATGCAGCCATCAGGGTTATAAATAATATCTAAAGTAATAATTTCAGATGGCAGGTGCCAATTTTTCCATTGGCTGTTTGGTTTGACAATAAATGCCAGTGTCAGTAGTTTTATAAACTTTGGTGTAGTTATTCTGGGTTTGCATCAGAAAACAGAAGGTGGCTTAGACATGAATTTCCTCTTTGAAATAACTGAAGTGACATCAGTGGAATTATACAGGAATGATTTTGGCATTGATACTGCTGAAAGACATAGTGCTCTCTGAGTGCTTTGGCCTCATACTAAGTGAGCTGTATTAGTAGTACAGGAGTTCAAAGCTTCTTTGGAATTGCAGTCTCTTCTTTACCATTTTAAGTTTTCAAGTACTGCAGCTAGCAAGTACTGTTTCTGGAAGAACTTCCAGGATTCAAAAATGTGAATGTATACTAATAGTACACACTAATTACCTAATTTCCCATATGACTTTTAGCATATCCATTTGACTAAAGCTTAAGAAAATAGAAGTTTTAAAGCATTTTTGTAACAGACTCCAGTCAGACATCTAGGCTGCTTTTCTTATACATAACACTTTCTATTTCCAGACACTGTAAATATTGGCCTTCAGAATAGCTTTATGCAGTGTTTACCCACATCACTTTATGGAAGATGAAGAAAGCAGAAAATACCCAAATGTTTCCAAAACTGGTGATAATTTTTAACTGCTTGTAATTTTGTATGCATCTTTTGAGACCCTGAGGCTTTATTTCCACCACCACTGGTTCTGTACACTTCCCTCTCCCACCGGTGCTGGTTGCAAGTTGCAGTCATTAAGCATAACTACCTCAAGGTAGATATAGAACACTGTCAAAACTCATGTAGAAGTTATGGCTTTTAGGTGCAGCAAAACCAGGGCAAAGTTCTGGGAAACACATTGGAAGTGCCTGATGTTTGGGCCTCTAGAAAAGTTGTCATTCTTCTCTATTTTTAAATGTAGCAGAATGAAATTAGGGATTGAAATGGCAGGTGCTGCTGTTCTTCTGTTAAAAGCAGCAATATCTGTTTTGTTAAGCAGTTTTCTCTTTCATAACTGTAAAGTAAATAAATAAAATCTTTGTGCTGTTTAGGTGGAGTTTAAATGTGGGGTCCAGATTGTCTCCAAAACAACTTGTAGGACTTCTCCCCCATTGTAGTGTATGAATAACACCCACTGAACTCAATGTGAGGGTTTTTTTATCGTGTGGCTGAAAAGAAGGGTCCCTATTTATAGCATTCAAACGTTGGCAGGTGCAAGACTGGTGAGAAATGTTAGTCTCACACATACAAACTAGTTGTTTAGGAGAGACTTGTACGTGGTGGGAGCTGCTCCTCGCTGGGCCGCTAGAATCAACAGCGTTGCTCAGTGGCTGTCTTCTTGTTGAGATCAATCAGCTTGCATTTCCAGGAGGGTGTGTAACGAAGAAGGGCCTGATGGTGCTGATTGCAGTAATATACTTAGCTATGGCAGCCTTAGCTATTATTTATAGAAGTGCTAATTATATCAATAGAAATAGCAATATTAATACTGTTAAGTGTCAGAATCCACGCTTGACAGCATGAACTAAACACAGCTACTGTGAAACAAAGCAGCCAGCTTGTCTCCCTTGTCAAACCACCAATATGCATTTCAGGAAGAGTACACACCCACCTTAATTGCTTGGGGTCTCACCATTTTTGCTCATCTTGTTATATCACTATCATTTCAAGCTGAAAACTCACAAGACCGGCTGTTCCCATGAAGTGTAGACTGTGTTCAAAGTCAGTCTGGAAATTTCAAACTGTGACTAAAAGTGTTACAGTAGATTCCAGTTTAAAGCTGTCATCCTACAATGCTGGAAACTGCGAGTGTCTTGAAGTTCAGAATCTGACCCAAACTTTTTTATTTTTCTTTTAGTCTGTATCCTACCACTTCTTGTTTACAACATAGTTGGTGAGGACGCACGTAGATTTCAGTACCCACAGTTACCTTCAGACTACGTTATAGCCAGCCTTAATTGGCATCTTTTAAAGGGCAGAAATCATATTACCAAAAAATAAACAAAACTAAAAGAAAACAAGAGCATATTGAGACTTATTGTCTGGCTGTTTTTTTTTTTAAACATTTAAAATATGCTTGATTTCCTGTCACAGCTCTTGTTACATCTGCCTACCTCTTGTGACAGTGTTTTAGACTGACTTCCCACAGGAGCTTACAAATCAAGCAGGTTAATGTCTTCATTAAAACTGAATAACAGCTTACTTTGGGAAAAAAACATATTAAATATTTCAGGATATTGAACACCAAACTACTATTAAGTTTTAAGTAATGCATTTACTTTGCTGACACTTGCTCTCCGATGGGACGTGTAGCTGAAGTTAATGTCACTTGAAGTGATGTTTAAGACTTCATGAGAAAGTGTTTCCAACCCCTTCTAGATGATTTTACTCTAATTCTATCACTCTGTACTTGAGAAAAAGTTTTAAATAAGTTATTTCAGCAACTTGCCATCCTTATTTTGGAAGTGTACTGGGTATAAATGTCTCCTTTAAAGTTTTAAATAATCCTTTCTATGTCCTAGATACATGTGGTGCATTGTGTAAAGAGAGTGACAGGCTGTTGGCCTCCGGACATATAAAGAATGTCCTTAGCATGCTTTGCCTTTGGGAGGAAAATACAAAGATTGTTGCAAACAGAAAAGGTTTGGGTTTTGTCACCCATGACTGCGATCTACCGTAAGGCATGACTAACTTAGTGGATCAGGGGGATAGAAATGGAGGCATATGGCCAGTCGGTCAACGTTTCTCAGCTGGCAAGTGGAGATATTCTGCGTGGGCTGCTGTTACTGCAGAACTGTGGGCTTGTGTCATTCTTGCTCTCTGCAGAATCCATTTGCAGTGATGCCATGTGGGACACAGGGGCATCCCATCACAAATAGGAATGGGGTTTGTTTGGGTTTCTTTTGTTCATGTTGCACTGCAAATTCTGTTGGTGTAATTTGCTTTATCAGCTCTTTTGTTTTTGTTGGGATTTTTTTTGACCTCTTCATTTGGCAATCCTACAGTTTACTTATCTATTATCAGAGCTATGTCAGACTGTGATGCGTCATTCTTTCTGGATCCAACTGCAGCAGCGTCCCAGTACATGATGCAATCAAACAACATTCCTCCACTGGCAGAATTAGACCAATCTTTTTGAAGTTAGTTAATGTATCCAAAATCAAAGCCACTTTCAGTTCTGTGCTGTAAGAATACTGATACTGTGTTGTAACCTTTCCCGTCGTTGGTCTGTAATAATCCTGGAACTCTTCTGACATCCCTTTAAACTCTGTGAACAGGTGATCTGTGAGTAAATCTCCCTGAGGAGTTACAAACTTTCTTGAATTATTTACATCTACTGTAGGAATTCTGTCTTGCATTGCATACTGGGCTGATTGCATAGATGGTACAGAGTGATGCAGAAAGAAATGGAGGATGTGCCTAGAACATAAAGATATGCCTTAGACTCATGAATATATTACATAAAAAATAATTTCTACTGTAGTGCTGCTGTCTTTTGCTGCATTAACTTGAGGGAAAAAATTGTCCACAAAACTTAGGATCTTGGTTATAGCCATAAAGAAATTGTTGAGAAAGGTGAATGGCTTAGAGAATAATTTATGCACTAGGACAAAAGTAAAAAGCATGGTTTAACTACTAGTGGGTATCTGAAAGACGTCATTGCTCAGTGATGTTCTGGAATATAATGAGCACTAGCCTCATCTTATTCAGCAAACATGGTAATTCCTGGTAGGACAGGAGATAATTAATGAGTGCACATGGAATTTTTATTTATTTTTATTTTTGCTCATGGTCACAATGCATTTAAGTTCAGTAGCGTAGAAAAAAAAATACTAGTTTTAGTAGAATAATTCTGTGGGGCACTCCACCTTTTGAATAAGCAAATACAGATCAATAGTTTCTTGAATTTATTGGTCGTGGACATTTATTCAGTCTATTGTCATTCACTCCCTTTAAGTAGTTCCACATGTCACATTTTTGGGCATTTTACATTTGTGGTTTGAAAACAAAAATTGTCGTGCCTAATCCTGACTTGCAAGATAAATACGACAGACCTGTTTTTGTTACCACAGTGGCTGAGTACTTGTACTCTTGTGGTGCAAATACATACTCAGCTTCATAATTTGCTTTCAGAAAGGCCTCGTGGACATTTGTTAAGGCTTTGCATTTTGTTCCGGTAAAATGTAACATTTTGGTCAAAGGGTGTCGACTTAAATTGATTAGCTTGACTTACAGTGAAGTTACCAAGAACCAAGGACTGAGATGAAAAGGGTTAATAATTCCCCTTTTTTTAAATGATGGCTCATCTTGGTGCCACTGGGAGCCACTAACCCAGCCTTGCTGTCCTGCCTCTGTTCTGTGGATGCCCCTCGCTTGGGCTGATAGCGTGGTGCTTTTTACCTAAGCAGCACAGCTCCTGGACAGCAGGATAACCCAAACCTGACCTGATAAGCATGTAAACTCCAGATTCCCAATTAGTATTGATGTTATTTGCATGTGTGCATTCTAACAGGAACTGGGGAGTCCCAGATGAGATCGGTGCCCCATCCACTGCTGCTGGGTATTTTGCATGCTGTAAAAGAAAAGCTTTTAGTTAAAAAGGCAAGTCAGGAGACAGGTGAAGGAAACAAAATGTTAGAATTTCCACTGTTGTGATTGCAGACCAAGACACAGGGAAAAATTGGATTATTTGATTGGGATAATCTGGGGGAAAGAAATAGAGGTTTTCAGAGGCAAGTAACTCCCACTAAAGCAAGTATGGGAGTGATGTGCCAACCTGCCATTTGTGCCTTTGAAAATTTCCCCAGGGAGTCTATTGTAGAGCCAAGCATTGAACTCTGATCTTCAGTCCTGCACCAGACAATCGTTACTTTCTGCTTTAAGTGTTTTTAATTGAAAAATACCATCTGAACAGTGTCTGTAAAGAATTACTTTTCCTCAGAACATCCAAAAGAAAAGCAAAATGATGTGCTGCAGCAATAAATTAACCAGGGATCAAAATAAAAACCACAGTCTTGTTATGAAAACCAGAACTGGTGGGTAAATACTGTGAATTTATGACACCACTGGAAAAATAAACCCACTCTGGTAAATGTTAGTACTTTAAGAACTAAAGACTTTTGGTTTAAATATTAAACTATTCAAAACTCTTCTAAGCAGACTTTACATGTAAAAGCTACAGAATGTTTAAAAAAACATACAGAAGTTCATCCCTTGCTTTTCTGCAGGCTCTATTTATATCTGTGTTGGTGTTTGTTTCAGAGAAGAGAATAAAACTGAAGTCCACATGACCCTATGTTACTCTCCCCAAATAGCAGTAATACTTTTCCTTTCATATAGGATTATATGTATATTCACTCACACATTCTCATTACTTTTTTAGGAGGTAGACTCTTTTCCCATTTTGCAGGTTGCAAAACACTGGCAGAACTCAAGGTTACACAAATCCAGAGAAATCATGAGAGTCAGATTACGCTGCTGGAGTGACCCATGTTCAGGCCACTCCAACACGTCCCCTAATAATATTTTACAAGCCTGAGCCATCTGTGTGTGATGAGATCAGAAGTAAGGAAGTCTGTAGTTGCCAAGAGAATTTTAGCAAGCAGAACTGTACAACTACAAAGAAATCCTACAGCATCAACAAAGGAAGCTCAGAGAAATATTCACACTGAAGTCTTTTTGACTCTTTTATTGGAGACTGTTCTTGTAAAATTTTACGGGTTTGTTCTTCCTGTTGCACACCTAATGGTTATTGACCCAGTTGTGACCTTTGCATGTGTTATTAGGAGTCTCCAAAATGGCTAATGCCATATTTTGCAAAAGCAGGAAGATACTACTGCTGCATCTCTCTGCACTTGTAAGGGTAGCCAACCCCTACCTCTTGGCTGCATCCCAGTGGTTTGGCTTCCTTCCTCTCACAAACACGCAAACACACACATGCTCAGAAGTACTCCAAACAAGAGACCCCCCGAGAATTCCCTATCTACTACTGATTCATGGACTTCTTGCCATGTGTGGACTTCACATTAGTGAGATGGGCTATTACTTATGTCTTCCTTCTTTTACTTTGTGTAAGATGAACTTCACAAAAACAAATAAATACAACGGACAGGCCTTTCAAAAGCTGCCAGCATCAGTTCCACTCTTCTCACTTTGGTAGCAACTGGGACTTGACTTGACTTGAGGTGGAATTAAGCCCACATTGAGCATTTTCAACACTTGCAGTCATAGAAGAATTTATAATACTACAAAAGGGATTCTGAAGTTCTTCAAAGGATATGAATCTTTAGCTCTCAAGAATGGTTCTGATTCTGGAGCAGAAAGTCCCTTGAGCTGCTTTCTTGGTTACTATGGGTTAAGTGCAATTAGGCTTTCTCCCAGTTTGTTTTATTAGAAAATTGTACTTGTTTGACTGTGGTATGCTACCTAAAATTGTTATAATTTGTTCCTTTATTTCCATAAACATTTCTCTGTTTGTTTTGGAAGAGTGATTACTTAAAGAAAAAAAACCAAAACAACAAAGTAAACTTAAAAATATATATTGCTTGTCTCCCATATCAAGTTTTCTCTAGTAACCAGTGTATATAATTTTCTTATAGCACCAATCTAAACAAAAAAGGCAAAAAAAAGAGAAAAAAAAGGGAAGAGAGGCATTAGAATCTATTTTCAGGATGGCATATCAGACCACACGCACTTATGGGGTAGAATAGATTTGTTATTTTGGGCAGTACTGTGGAACTTATGAGAAGATTTCTTTTTTTATACAAAGTTAGTTCAGAGTAGATTAAAGTTTATTTCAAACTCAGCATATTTGACCTCAAGCATCATAAGAGTCATGTAGAATTGGCTCATGCTATTAAATTCCTACAGCGAACTCCATAATAATGATTAATTTCTTTCATAAACTCTCTTCATAATTAATACAGGTTTCATTGTGGGCACTGCTATTCTCATATTGATTATCTCTACAATTTAGATTGGACTCGTAAAATGATGTCTTTGTTTACTCTGATGGCCAGACATTTATTTTACTTGGATAACTCTCATCATTTGCAAACTGGACTGGGGATATTGCTATCATAGAAATTACAAATATTTCAGACCTTTTTCATGCAAGAGCAGGGATACTTTTTTGGCACCTGAGATTAATAATACTTCGGTGTTTTCTGATGCTTCTCATCTGAGAATCTGAGTTCTTTATGAACAATTAATTAAGCTTTAAGACACCCTTCTGAAATAGGAAAGCATTAGTAGCCTCCTGCACTGGATAAATGCATATTTAGAGATGCTGACTGACTTAGTTCAAGTCACCTGTCAAGTTGTCTACATGCAAGTTGGATATAACCCATATTTGCTGACTGCTTATCTTATCCTTCAGTTCTGAGTTTTTCTCACCTAGTATGACAATTTTTGATGTGGCATAGTTCCTTTTGGCAAAATACACATTTTAAAAAATTATAAAAGCTGGGTGTGCTTTAGCTGCTTGAACAAGTGTAGACCTTTCTTGTTGCTTGTTTGTTTTCAAAAATAATTTAATTTTATTTCTAAGAGTCTTTCATAAGCTACAGTTAAATCAGTAAACTTCTAAGAATCTAATAATCCCTTGTAAAAAAACCTCAAAACACGATCTTCATGTTTCAGACGGACTTCAGAAGAAGCAGCTTTAATTGGAAAAGCAGAACATAGTGAATGAGGGTATGGAAAAGGTAAAGAGCCACAAACCAGATTTTGTAACCTTACCCTGTACACTCCATGTAATGTTGTGCAACAGGTGAGCCTCTCTGTTGGTCAGTCTCATGTATGTTAACAATGTAAATCCACTTTATTGCAATATTAAAGGAAACCCTTCTCATATAACTGAGAGATCTCAAGGATGGGGGCAGTATATTTTGTTTAGTTCTGTTGCCCAGATTCTGGAGGGTCCTGAGGCCCATGGGAGCTGCTGGGCTCTCCTTGTTTTATTAACTCCAGAGGATGCTGGTGGGATGTTGCAGAAGTTAATCTTTGGTACGCCTTGGAGACAAACAGGAATTCCATTTTTTGAGCTGAATTCAGCCATCCTGCTGTTGCCAAACCTACAAGCAGAAGGAAATGTGGATGTAAAAAACAGCACGTATATACATATTAATGCTTCCAGTACAACATCCCCCATGCCTGAGGACAGTAAGTGCAACTGAGGACATAGTGAGGTTTACAAGAGTACCTCACATGTTGATATGCTTTATAGTCCCCCCTGTGAATAGCCTAGCGAAAACCATATGTGAAATATAAATATACTGGGACTTAAAAATGGAGCCGCATTCCAGCCTTTTAAGTTAATTTTGTAACATGCTGCATCTGAGGGTTTAATGTGTGTTGTATCCAATGCTAGCTGAATGCTGCAGGGCTTAATAAATGCAGTGTATACTGGAGACACCAGAGGGTCTGATGGAAGACGAGAGAGGAGGAGAAGAAGATGGCGGAAATAGCACATTTTAGTGAAAGAACAAATCCGGTTTGAGCCAACTGCGTGCTTGCTTCCTTCAGTCCGAAGGNCTTTTAATATTAATAGGCCCCTAAATCATCTGACGTTACCATGCTTCCTCATTAAGTTCTACTTTTTTAATTATAAGATTAATAATCATACAACTTCCCAAAGAGGGAAGTACAGTAATCCCAACTTGACTTGAAATTCTCAAGGAAAAACTTTCTTAGTATGTGATTCTCTCAGTTAAAAATAAGTTAAAGCCTTTTGTTATTTTCCACAGGATATTGGCATAGCTAACATATGCTCACAATTGTTCAGCTGAGGTATGTGTTCTCTGTTGGGTGTGGAGAGAAAACTTGTGTGTGGAAACAGCAGCCAATGTATCAAAGTTGAATTTTTCTCCCCAGCATGACTTTTTATGGGTTTTTTCTGCAAAAGCCTATTGGAAGAAACACTCACATGCAGTATTTTATCCCTTGAATACAAAAAGACACATTACCTAAAATGCAAAGTGTGTGGTTCTGTGCTTAAAAACAAGAATATCTTCACAGTCTCTGTAGTTTATGAAAAAAATCTAGGCCTATGAGGCTTTATATCTAACTCTGGATATTGGTGCACTTCACCAGATTCTTTGATTTTAGCACCTAGGCTGTTACACTGTTTCAATGAAAGTGATATGAATAAACTAAAAATGTGTAAAAGTGATGCTGAGTTGGCTGGACAGCAATGCATCTGTTCTAAAATCCAGCATTTCTAAATTCAGCCATCTTGTCTGCCCTAATTTAACATCTGTATTTTCCACCTGCATGATTAAATTAATCGTGTTCAATCAAATCCATTTTTTAATCACATATTGAGGGCAAAATATGTATCTTCAGTTTTTAATCTTAGAATGTTTGAGGTACCTGGAATATGTTCAATGCCTGTCCCAATGTTGACATCTTATCCTGGGTTTAATCCCATCCGTCTGTGTTTCGAATCCATCCTGGTGGCTATGAAATGGAAAGCTTCCAGGAGTCTTTGAATAATTTTTTAATTTTGTTCTTCAGTGGTTCTAGTTCTTTGTTGTTAATTAGATCAAACCACATTTCCACTGAGGCTGTAACAGTAGTGTCATCAGCCTGTAATCTGTCAAATCCCTCTGAAACCTCCTTCAACTGCTTTTGTAAATTTAGTACCTCTCTGTAAAGTTCCTTGCAGAGAAAAATGTGTGCTATTTTTTGATCAAAGTCCTTCTTGTTCTCAGTGCAAATTTCAAGACACTTGTTGATGCAAATGCAGAATCACGTGCTCCTGAGAGAAACACCGAGTGTCTCTGGGAACCAGGGGCACTTTTTCACTCAGGTAATCCTTTTTCACTCGAGTTATCCAGCCTGCTGGTGATAGCAGATTTGTCTTTAGGCTCTACAGTACAGGTTTGGAAAAGTTTGGATGTTACTTTTTCACTTAGTGTGGCTAAAATACAGCAGTGAGCATACGCATATCAGAAGCTGAATAAATAGTTTTAAACATTCTTGTTTCAAATTTGTTTTTTCTGTCTAACCAAATAGTAAAGACATATTTCTCATGTATTTCTCATTGCTGGATGGTATCTTTGGTAACACTGCACCAATATCTGTGGTTTTCATTTTTTTAATAGCAGCATACAAAGACATACATTTCATTGTCCGTAAACTTGTGGTCATTAGGAGATCATTTGTCATGTTCAGGTAGCCAACTTGCACTAATGTCACTGTTCAATGCTGTTACTTTTTTTTTATTATCCTCCTGTTTCTTCTTTTGGAGATTCTTGTAGTGGACAGCTGAATTTACAAGTCTCTAAAAGAAATATTCCAATCACTGCTATCAATTGCTCCTTTTGTGTTCCACTGAAGGCAATGTCATTAAGACAAAATAAGGTTGCATCTCTCTTGTTAAGCAGAGCTTTTCTTAACAGCATAATCATCTGGTAAGCTTATTTCTGGGTCTCCAAGACACAAAGGTGTGTAATGTTTAAGAGCATCTAGGAGGTTTGGAACACATATTTAAAATCATCATTACAGCCATGTTTAATAATGATAATGGCAGCATTATAACATCTCACTTTCAGGATCATCAAACTAATCAGAGTCCTGCTTCAGTAGTTTCACTTAAAAGAACATCTCATCTCGAAGAGTCTACAAAAATGAATTGTCTGCATTTTTTGAGATGGATATGAAGTCATCCTAAGTTCTTGAACAATTTTGACAATGCCTACACTATACTGTTAAAGAATTATCTTGGGTTTTTTACTTTGGTAAATGCATACACTTGGTGCTTTCTCCAACTTCTCTTGAAGTCAGATAAATGAATATTTTTATGTGTGTTAACCATTAAATTCCAGTTTTTAACATTGGTATCCTTAATATTAACAGTAGAGCAAGAAGCCTGCAGTCTGGATTTAACAGGATGGAAAACCTGTGTGAGAGTGCTGGCTTTTGTTAGACTTGTTATAGAAAACTCAGATTACTTAATGAAAGTGTTTAGATACTAGAACTATTGTATGTTCGTGTTCAAAACTTGTTTTATTTATTACTTTCTTTTTACCATCATTTGAAAACTTATTCCATTGCCTAGCAGCATCTCTCTCATCAGGCTCTGAAAGCATTATTCCCCATGTAAGCAGGAAGGCAAGAGTTTGTTTTTTGCTTTCTTTTAAGAGGGACAGAACTGCTTTACTCATGTCACTTTCCTGTTGAGTCTTAGAATGTTTAAATTTCTCATTTGCAGATAGAAATTAGAGCCTGATTTTTCAAGCATCACTTCTTCCTATTCTTTGTTATTTTCATGTAAACATTTCTAAGTGTCAGATCCTGAATAGTCAGCACTGGATTGTTCCTGTATCTGACATTGTAAATATAGGTAACATGACTCATGAACTCTTGGCAAAACTATATATAAGCAACCCCTGCAGCAAAATGTAGTAACATCTTCTCTGGGTGTATTGTGAGGGGCTGAGCAGGCCCCTTCTGTTTTTGAAACCACCTCTAGCTTTGTCGGTCAGGGCTCTGTCTCACCAATCACATCTGTGTGAGTTTTGGTTTGACGTTTACATGGGAGGGCATGGGGAGTACCCCTCTAAAAGCCAGTGCAACTCAGATGCTTTCAGTTGCCGAAAAAAGACAGATTTTCCAGTACCATACAATTTGTGCTGCTTTTGTTCGTATTTATCATATTTAGTGGTCCTCTATAGTTTATTGCCTTTTTTTTCCTCTGGGGATTTTTTGTTTGTTTGTTTGTTTTTTCAGTCTGCAAAGTAGTGTGCATCCATGTGCCTCTAGTGTGCAAAGCCAGGTTGGGTGAGGCTTTGAACAACCTGGTCTAGTGAAATTTGTCCCTGCCCAAGGCAGGGGGTTGGAACTGGACGATCTTTAGGGTCCCTTCCAACCCAAACCATTCTATGATGCTATGATTACCTTCTCTCAGGCAACTCAGGTGTAGTCCTCTTAGATGAAAATCTAGCTATCAGTTCTACAAGTAACTATTTAAACTGTTTATTGACGTTTTCTCAAAGATGGAAGTGCATGTACTGCTTTAAGAGTGAGAAGGACGTATTGGATACTGCAGGAAATTCCAAGAAGCTTTCTGTGGGTTGAGAGCGTGGCCACAGTGGGAGAATTTGTGAAGTGGTAACTGTGTGGGATGGTTGGCTCTTTATCCATCAAGTCCTTCCTTGTAGCTGCAGGGATGGTCTTAGGCCCAGAGCTCTGCTTAGAAATTCCCAGGACTTGATCTAGTCTTGAGTGCATGTGAGACAACTGAGGACTGAAAGGCTGAGTTAGCAGGGAGGATTTGGAGAATGAAGGTGCTAAGAGGAGCAGGGCCAAGGGTGCAACTCAACCAGGGTGTGTTACTGTACTTCTTTAATCACATGCCACAATCCACTGCCCTTCCTGGACAAATGCAGATTTCCATGATAAGCCTAAAGACTGCTGTAGAAAATATATTTTCAGCCCAACCAGTATTGCCTTGGAATATTTTTTTGAGCAGAAAGATTTCAGTTTGAAGTAAAACCTGTGATGCCAGGTGTGCTTATGGCTACTCCTAAAACACTCAAGTAATTTCTGGCCATTTAATTGTGACAATTGAGTAATTCATGGTGCAATGTTTTACTTCCAGCTTTATGGTCTGCCTTTACCACAGTTCTCATTCTGCTTCCTAGGCTTTAATCTACACTTCTTTTTAGCTGTTAGAAAACAAATTGGAAACATCTTCTTTTACTCTAATAGGAAGTTTTTTTATACTCCTTGAGGAGACTGAGATAACTTTATGCATTTTTCCCTTACTTTATTCCCCCTTTTGCTTGTCTCGTTCCTTGATGGCTTTCATTCTTTGATCAATTCCATCAATTTTAATTGGAATTTTTTTTCTTGTCTTCTCTTGTGATAAAAAGATATTTTCAAGTAATCTGTTTCTTTAGGCCCAGTGGTAAAAGGGCTGTCTTTGGGAATTTGGACATCTATTTTCCATTAAAATGAATGGAATGAAGTGTTAGTGTCTTGCAGGGATTTGAACACCTTTGAGCTATTGTGAAGCAAGTATTCTCATTCCTCTGAAAGTGAACTCTTGTAGATAGGGATGGATAATCTTAAGCTTTGAGACCTGTGGATGGTGTTGGAACATGGATGTGGATAGAACCTGTAAGTCAAATTTTTGGGCTTTATTTGTCTTGCACATAACTTTTCTCAGAGGAGTAGCCTGTGGTTATCCCAAAGAACTTCCAGCTACATTAAGTACCTAACACTAAAAATTCATAGCAATTGTTATATCTTGTCTGCTCCAGAAAATGATGTAATTTATCACTTATCTTCATATTTTGAAACAGAGGTCAGACTGAGTTGACTTTTAGCAGTATGGTGAAATGGTGCTTTTGCTCCCTGGTGGTTGACTTCTTGTGCTCCAAAATTACAGCTTTAATTTAGGACATAAAAAGCTTGTAGCCTGCTTGACTGTGAAGTTCTAATTAAAGATTGCATTAGATGTGAGCTGACACTTGTTTGTTTCCAGTCAGTCTCCTAATACAAGAATTCTTGGATGTGTCAAGCAGTGTTGACTCTGAAGACTATTGTCAGTCATTTAAATGTAGAAACTATTTACTGCTTTACTGTCTCTTTTTTTTCTCAAGAAATAAGGCAGGAAAAAGAAGAGATAATCCTGTTACATAGACCTTCAGCATTGTCACATTTTGATACTTGGAGCCCAGGGTACTGTTTGTATTGAAACAGCAATTTGGGAGAGTAATGCCCCATAAATTCTCTTCATTATAACCCTGTGGCTACTTTTCTTATACCTCTTTTAAAGATGCTTACATGAGCTGCACATGGTACCTAAACAGGCAGTCCCAGCTCTCATGACTGAGAATAGCTGTGCTGCACCAGGTAGCCGTTAACAGCTTGCTCACAGTTTGCCTCCATAATCCCACATCTGAGAATCCCCAGTGAATTTTTATGCTACATTGCAGCTTTACTCTGAGAATCCCTAGGAATTTCAGGTTGAAACTCATTTGCTTACCCAGTTGGATGGATGTGTGATATATAGTTTGATATTTATGTGGGATTTCTATCAGAGATGATTTTCTTCCCTTGCTTGGTGCCTGGCCCTCAAATGGTTTCCTGAAGCTAGTGAGAATTCCATGTAGCTGTAGTGGTAGTACCTTTGTTTCTGAAACAGAAAGCTTTAAAGGTGTACTGGCATTTATGGCTGTAACATCTGTGATGTTATCATAGTGTGTTAAAAACAAATGGCTATGCATTCTGAAATTACAACAGAGACTACTTGGAGTCATATTTGTATCCTGATTCTTACCAATATTTTGTTGGCTTCAGGACAACTCAACAAATGGAACAGTAGGACAGCAAAGTACCAGTTAATATAAAGTTATCTTTATTCCAACTTCTGTTTATTTTGCTGAGTTTTTTTGTTGCACATTATCAAATGGTTTCACAATGTGACCTCTGACTTTGAAACAAAACAAATTAAATGTTAGTTAGTACTGATTAGTGCAATGTTAACATTGATTCTTTATTTACTCAAAAATCAGGAAATTAACGTTCCTCTGACAAACTTAATTATGCCTAATTGCACAGATATTACAAAGGGGATCTCTGATTATATAATCATAGATAATCCTGGTAGCAATACCAAATCTTACACTCCTAGCTAATATTTGCAAAGAAAGTTACAGAAAATGAGGCCTTTGACCATAAAATGGTATCTGACTTGGGCTCCTTACAAATCCTGACTGAAGAGTAGCACTGAAGTTGGGACACTTTGTTTCTATTACATCATTTTGAAAGTGTTATGTCACCTTGTTCTGTATGTTCTAGTTCTGTAATGAAAGGCCCTTTGTTCAAACACAGGCAAAATAAAAGAGTTGTTTGTCTATAGGATACCGAAGCTCATTTCTGTCAGACTTACACCACCACTAACCTTGCTAGATCTTCCAATTTTTGACAGGTTTGACTGAGAGAAAGGTTCTTATCTCGGATTTTGTGTAAAATAAGACTCGAGGCTTAATTTTCAGTTATTACAACATTTTGCTTTTAATTCTTTGGCTTTAAATAATAAAGTCTCTCATCTATTCCTTTCAAAATGAACTTCAATTAATACTTCAGGAAAAGAAATGCACCTCTAAATGTGTCCTTAAAAGCAGAGCTAACTGTGTTCACTTTATCAAAAAATATTCTCCCTTAGGCTAAAACTAAAGGACTAATTGGAACCAGTCTAGTTTTTCTATTAGAACTCAACTTATATAAAGTAAAAAAAAAAAAAAAAATTGAGACCATGACATTTCTTTTCTTTATGACATCTAGTGCATCTTGGTTCTTTAATCTTCAGAAACATCTTTGATTAAATGTTTCAAAGCTGAAGAATCCTGGCCACATACACACAAAAATAATCCTGAGGTGGTCTACACATAATCAAGGTTTGTGAACATGAAACTTTTATACCTAATTTTGGTGGCATTGCTGTTAGTAAAAACATTACATCCTTACTAGTGTTTCCTGTGTGTTTGATACAGGGCTCAGCAGTTAAGTTGGTTGTTGGAGTGAGCTTCTGATGCTATCAAGGATGATGCTTGATGTTTTACTCATTTCCTTTGCTTTGCTGAATGGTCTCACAATATCTAGTTAGCCCTGAAACAGAATCAGGCACATTTTATACTCACAGGTCACAGCCACTTGGCCTAAATGCCTCCCAAAGTTCCCTGGGCTTTATGTTTTCTGTTAGTTGGCAGGGGGATTTTAGGGGCACAGATCCAGAAGCACTAAGCACAGGGATTTAGCACAAATTTGGGCCAGCTGAAACTAGGTCCTGCAGTGAAATTTTGGGCTGAACTTTTTCAAAGTGAGAAACAAGCCTAAGAAGTTTGAGCAAAAGTCCAGCCTTTTCAGTAATTTACAACTTCAGTTGGCCTGGTAAATGCATCGGTTTACCCTTGCCTAGAATACATGGAGAAAAATCTCGTAGAAGAACCTTCTCACAATGACTGCATTTGAGGAAAATAATCCTATATCCAGTGAAGGGACATCATGGTAAAGTATTAGATGAATAATGGCACTTAGTGGTGCTTCTTTTAAATATTACACCATTATTGTACATACTATGATTTTTTTTTTTTGAGTCATATATCCTTAACTTTAAGAAAATACATAAAGAAATTTTTAATAATTGCATTAAAAAGATTTTAAAATACTTCTAATCATAATAGAGATTAAAAAAAATCCCTGGCTTTTAAGATAAGCACATAACCTTTAGCGCCTGTTGAAGAGCTTTTGGATGTTCAAAGTTTCAACACTGTTTGCCTCTTTT
This sequence comes from Chaetops frenatus, assembly GCA_013400775.1. Classification (NCBI taxonomy): domain Eukaryota; kingdom Metazoa; phylum Chordata; class Aves; order Passeriformes; family Picathartidae; genus Chaetops; species Chaetops frenatus. The sequence goes on along the minus strand of VZTR01022337.1, from coordinate 65,139 downwards.
TTGTAGAGAAGTTTTTGTCCACTTCATGTATAGTCAATAAAAGTTCAAGTATGAAATTTCCATCTTTATGGATCTGATACGCTTTAATTGCATTTTTGTTTTTATTTTTTCCAGAAATGGCTATTCATTTGGGGGGCAGTATTCTCAGATGTGATATTCTAAACTAGGCGATAATTACCTCTTGAATGAGTAGCATCTTTAAAAATGCTGACACAAATATTTTCCAGGTAGAATGGATTCACGCTGATAGGCTTATGAAAATATTCAGTTGCACCCAGAGGGTAAAATAAAAGCTTCCAAAATATTGCTAGTGATGTGTCTCACTTTTTCCCCCCATCTAGACCAGATCTTCATTCATGATAAACTTAGTGCATCTCAACTGCAACGACAATCACTAGAGTTGCAGAAGTTTGTGTTGGTTTGGGCTGTTTTCCCCCTACAATTTAAACAGGGTAAATGTAGATGTGCTGGCCACCTTGAGCTTCAGAATTTTCACTGTGGTTCATGTCTGAAATCATTATGACAGCAATCAAATCCTCTGCATGCTCCTTAACTTTCTGTGGCAAAAATAGAAATCTTTGATAGTCATCCCAGTTATCTGGCAGAAGAGAGTGATGAATGTGCATCCTGATTTGTTTGATACCAAAGCTCCTTTTAGGTGGTAAAATTACTTTTTACTCTTTGTTGTTCCATTTGGGATGGATTCAGTGTGGGTTTTCATAAGTAATTAATCAAATTTCTAGTCCTTAAATGTTGGCTGAACTGCAACATGTCTCCATAATGGAATCAGAGGTAACCTTTGGAAACCATATAGTTATATAATAGAGGGTGCACCATACAATGCAGTGGGCTATGTAACAAGATCCGATTTCATTGTAACTCCCCAGCTTGCATGAGGGCCTGGCACGTTAGCTCAACAGCTAAATTGGTCACTAGTGGCCTTCCCGTGCAAATAAAGGTAATATCCCAGCACCCTGTAAGTGGAGAGGAGGAACATATATCTATAGCCAAGGCTACACATAGCTGCACCTTGTTAGGAGTTAAATAATTGCAATGCACTCTACAAATCCAGGACAGAAAGGTAATAGCACATGAACATCCCAAGTTCGTGTGCATGTATTTCTGAGAGCTTTTTGTATGGTTTTGGTTTTTGAATTGGAAAATGGTATGTTGGTATGACACTGTCTTCTGGAGTTGATGAGGACTCTCTGTCCCTGTAGGTGGTGATTGATATACACCAGTGTTGACGAGTATAAAAGCAAGGGATTGGCCTTGCTGGGACAAAATTATTTATGTTGTGAGATCTCGCTCTCACAATTTACTGATGTAGCAGTAACATTTACCCAACACAGTACTAGAGAAACATATGACATGGGATGAATATGCAACAGAAACACCATTTTGCAGCCTTAATGCAAGGTGGCCTAGGTGAACAGTCATTGTGCAAGGTGTTCCTCCACTGAAGTACAGGTAGTGTCATCACAGAGGAAGGTGGGTACCTGGTACACACTACCTGCACACAGATTTGCACAAATCTATTTAAACTGTTGGAGACATGTCAGCTTGCATCTGATTTATTATTCAGGACATTCTGAAACAAACAACAATAGAAAAGCCAGTTCTGGTTCAGTAAGTGCATCCCAGTCTTGCCAATCAGTTGGGTTCTCTGAAAGACTGATCCACAGAGACAACATAGCCTGAAGTTCTGATCGTGAAAGGCCAACATCTCAATCTCACTTTCTGTTTTCAACAGGGTGATTAACTCTTTCCATTTATTTTTTTGCTATCTGTAAAAGGAGGATGACAGTAGTTTTGTTGCCAAAAGAAGTTGTGAGATTTGATTTGGTTTTGATTACTTGCACCTGAACTATGTATGATGAATCAAAGTTGCTATATTAAAGGAAAGTATTACTTATTTGGAGGTCTGGCAGTAAGTAGTGACTGCTGAGATGGGAGAACAATTGAGATTCTTTGCATATTGAAAGGCATCAGAAGTGCACTGTATTTCTCCTTTCCTGTCTTCAGCATCATCACCAGTAAATCTGCAGGAATAAAGAGCTTTGTGTGGTCCTTCTACGTTTTTCGTTGGCCCCTGCTGATGTAAATCAAACATCCTGTCCTCCTGTTATCTTCAGTTTTAAAAAACCTATTCTTAATCACTTCATACAGGTATCTAATTTGAATCAGCCTGCCACGCTGCAGGACTCTTGTGCTTTTTTAATTGGAGTCTCTCTCATTACATTTGCACAAAGTTGCAGAGACACTGCAGGACACCAGCAGAGAGATGTGAATCACCAATCCTGTTGGGCTGGCAACAAGATGGTGTGATACGCCAGGGGAGTCTCAGAGACCTGTGTATGTGGTTAAGGGGACTGAGTGGAAGCAATCAAGTTCAGACATGTTGCTGTGACTGTTTCTAGGTCCTGCCTATACCATCTGAAACAGAATTGTGATGGGAGCTTGCCTGGGATTTTTAACAGCAGTATGGTGTTTAAACCAGCCTGGTTTCTAGGAATAGTTCCTGGGATCCTGGTAATGCAGAGCTCCCTGAAGATATTAATGGAAATTTCACAGGGCGAGTATCTGAAGTACATCAAAACCAGTGTTTTAGCCTATCACAGGGATAGGCAAGGTACCCAACCAGTTCATGGAGTCAGTCTCACTTAAATGTCTTCAGAATTTGAAAATCAACCCTTAGGTATCTGCTAAGAGGCTAATATTTTGTTTTCAAAGGAAGTAGCTCTTATCCTCAGACATGTTTAAATGATGCCGTGACTCCTTTTCCAGTTTTGGCTACCAACAAGGTATGTCTAAACTTAACATGTTGGTGTGCCTGGAGACATAAAATGGAGAGGAGAGACTAGAAAAGTCTAGAATATGTTAGTTGGCACTAAGTACATTCCTTCCCTCTAAGTCCGTCATCCAGAATCTTGTCATTTGCACCAAAGTCTTTCACAGTTCTGGTGGGCACTTTGGTTTTCCCTATCTTCCCCTTACTACTGAAAATCAGACCTCTGCAGCTCTCTGGCAGAACTGGAGATGGGTGCCCTGGCTGCACCAAACACGACAATTTTTCTCCTACATTTATGGTCCTAGTATTTTTTTTTTTTCATTCTTTTGGAGGCTTTGCTAGAGGAATTAGGACTCTTTTGCCTCCCTAATGACAGTAGCTAGAGACTAACTCTGAACGGAGAAGACAAGTTTGCAGAAAAAGAAAAGCAGGAGTATCATCTACCAGGTAGACCAACATTGCTTGTTCTTGCGTTCAGGATGGATAGTGCAGCCATCCTGCTGCTAAGCCAGATACTAAACCAGCCAGGACCCCTTTGTTTCAGACTCTTTCTCATGAGGTGACACTGTGTGTGGCATAACCAAAATTTGGTGTCTGTGCCATGGGAGAGGTACAATGCTGGCACATGGCAAGGGCTTGCTTGCCTGCTCTGCTGCATGGCCAGGTGTCAGCCAGCTGTGTGACTGCCATGCAGGCCCTCACTGTCACACGGCAGGTCTGTGTCCAGTCCTGACAGAGCCAAAAGCTGCTAGCAGCCACACGTCCTCCTTCCTCTTCTTGCAAATGAGCCAAGTACATGGCCATTGACCTCCTCATGTAATGGAGAGGAGGAATTGCAGGCCCACAGGAGTGGGATGGTGAGCAGGCATTCACTGAGCATTTTGAATCAAGCAAATGGGCAGTTTTATGTTGGCAAAACATTCAATCAGGATCCTCCATTCAAACTGCACCATTCAGGTTTGGTTTGTTTTTTTTTTTTTTAATGGTTTAGATGGATTAAATGATTAATAAGACAACACAGAATCAGGCCTTTGATGGTTAGGATCTGAGTCGAAGAAAGATTTTCAGGCAAGGAACCAGTTGTGCAAATCACATCTTGTGGGTTTTTTCATTCAGATTGGACATATATTTGGATTTTATAAAGATTATGGTTAATTCGATTAATTTCTGATTGAGGGCCAAAACTAGCTGAAGTTGGAATCTACTCCATATTTGCTTTCTAACAATCTTGAGGTTTGAAAGTGTTTGGTTTAGTTCTATACCTCTGTGAGTACACAAACCCCATGCAAGTTTGGAAGGGGTGGCTTTGGGTTCCAGTTTGGAAGGGGTGGCTTTGGGTTCCAGTTTGGAAGGAAGTTTTTTTGGCCCTCAGCATTGTTGTAACTGAGTGGAACTGGGCTCAGGTCTAGTGCTCTTACTGAGATTCAGACTTCCTCAAAACATGAGGAAATTTGCCCTCCCATCCTGTTCAGATGCATATATGACATTTCTAGAAAGTTAGAAGGAAGTTAAGGATCTAGATGCCTCCCAGCTTTGGATCTGCATCAATTGCAAATCTGAACATTTTTTAAACCTTAAGGTTTCTGACTCAGTACTCAGATTTCAACCTGAATGTCTTAAATTTGAAGGGTTCAAGTCTGTTTTTTATCCAAAGTTGGTACATTTTAAATATCTCTTCAGATTTGTATGCGTAAAATTGGTAGGACAAAGGAATTAATGTTAGTTTGGGGTCAAATATTCCAGGCTGCTAAGAACTTCTCACATCTGATATCCTCATTTTGGTGTAGACCTGGTTTTTAAATTTTAAATTCAGAGACTATTCCTATTATTTGAACTGAATATAAGGATATGAAAACTTGTGATTTTCATCAGCTGGCTTTGATACAAGTCCCCTTGACAAAGTATTTCTATTTTTCCCATAATATTTGCCATCGTAAAACTCTGAGAGATGCCAGGCCAAAATGGGAAGAGTCTTCACATATTTACAGTACCATCTACTCATGGAACTACAGTTGAGTCTGTTTTACAGATGGAAAAACTGAGGCAGTGACTGCTCAATTGGTACTTACACAGCCAGATCGAGTTACCACAGTTAGAAGCAAAGTCTACAAATGCCCCTTCTGCTTTCCTGACCTTACGTACCCTTCAATAAGGTGATTATGGTCATAAAGTCCAGAGAAGGAAATATGTAATATAACTAAATTTTTGTAATATATATTTGGAGTAACTTAGAGAGCTGCCTCTACATGTGCCAGGTGTGTACGCAGCTAAATATTACAGAAGAAGTTGAACTAAGTCATCTATTAGAGCTTTTTACTCTTTGTATTTTACCCTAAGGTAAGAGAGGCTGTTTTGATGAAAAAACTAATGAAAATTAACCTTTTGAAATAAATTACTTAATCCTTCTGTATTTACTGTACATCTGGATGAAACCGGAATGTTTATAAGCAAAATACAAAAATGTGTACCATCTACCAGTGAACAAAACTAATCAAATTCACCAGTCACCAGGCTGGTTAATATTATAAAGACTCTGTGAATCATGAATATCCAGCCTGCCTGAGGGTACAAATCCATGAATCTAGGAAGTTTACCTGTCTCTTTTAGTCAGCAGGCTATCCCTTTTCCATCACTACAATTTAGGCATATATTGCCTAATAATAAATGTGATAATAAAAATGTATTTTGGGAAGCAGGATGTTGTAATAGAGCTTTAGATCAAAAGTGAGATTCATTTTACTTAATTTAGCCAACTACAAGCTAGATGCTTAGCCTAATCTAGTTGTGTAGGCTCCCTCCTCAGTGGGGAGAGAGAGAAAACTGGGAGGAATTGCTTTTGGGAGGTGCCTGTCTCTCCACTGACAATAGAGGGAGCCTACACAACTGGCTTAGACAGGACACTTGACTTTTAGGTGGGCATGAGTTACTCCAGGCAAAGTCTGTTTTGCTCCAGGAGATTTGAATTCTCATCTGGTTTTCTGCTGATTTACAGCAAAACCTTGGGAATATCACCTAATTTTTTTTTTTTTTTTTTTTTTACCTTGGACCTAGTTTCTCCATCTAAAAAATACCCTGTGGATAAAGTTCTTGGAGAACCTTTGCCAAGGATGAAATACAGGTGCAAAATGTTTTTTTCCCTACTCTTGCTACTTTGACGTGTCTGCAGTTGTCATTAAAATAAACAGAATTTTTATGACAGCATATGTTTACGTTGATGAGAAGCAGGGCTGAGTGAAAATTATTTTAGAAGTGGCATACATCTTCTTCAGATGTGACAGAATATAGTAAAAATAAAAATATAGTAACTGGTTACATGTATTGTTTCTCATATCTTTGCTTCTTCTTCCCATCTTCCACTACCTGTCCATTCCCTCTCCTCCCCCCCAGCAAAAATATATAGGGAGTGGGGAGAATATTCTTCAGATTAGACCTGTATTTTAAATAACCTTGGCCTGTTTGCAACTGGGAAAATGTTTTTTTTTACTTGAGAGATTTATTTCTGTCCTTGTAACACCATGTACTATATGCATTGCACCTGTTCAGACATAAGCACAGCACATTATTATAGCTGTAGGGGTAGAAGCTTCCCAATATATATATTTTTTGAAAGGAGGGAATGCTGGGGAGAATAGTCCTCTCTTTTCAATTGTTTACTGAGCAGTCTCTTAGGAAGACTTCTTCCTCATCAAGATCAATTTTCCCTGCTCCCCTATTGTCTGGGGAAACCTATCTTCAGGAGCGTCTTTCTTGAAAGATCTCATGACTTTAAAATCATCAGTGGGCTTTGTGTAGTCTGCCTGTCAAAAGAGATATGTTTACACCTTCCCTGCATGTGTTAGAGCTATAAGGTTACGGAGCAGAATGACTGATACGTTTCAGCGCTTCATGCTAATATGCACAAAAAATGTATTTATGATAATCGTATGGACTGTCTGAAACAATGCATTCCAACATCCTGTAACATAAATAAGAAAGGTGGAGCCAGCCGGCACCGAAGTGTTTATTTGCCAGCAATCCTGCTCAGCCCCGTATACCTTTGCTAGGCTGCCTCAGCCTGGCAGTATTGAACCTGTTGCTGCATTAGCCGAGTTGTATTTTGCTAGATAGGGGAAGGAGGGTTGTCTGCTGTCTGGTAGGAGGGCTTTGTCTGTGTGCGCCTTTCTCTCTCTCCCTCTCTCGCTCTCCCTGTCTCTCGCACTCTCGCTCGCTCTCGCTCGCTCTCTCTCGCTCGCTCTCCCTTTCCCGTCTCTGTGGTTTGTAAGGTAGGTTGCAGTGTGTGTATATACACAACATCAAGAGCAGGAAAATGGACTCATTAGGGAGGCAGGCAGTCATTACCACTCACACTGTACTTCCAGGGAGACAGCGACTATGAGGAGACAAACTGAGGACTGGGGAACAAGGTAGGCCAGTCAACTTTTATAAAACATAAAAGAATAAAGCCTCTACTCTCCTTAAACCACCAGCAGTTCTTTATTCCCCCCCCCTCCGCCCCCCCCTCGATTTTTAATTTAGAGATGTAAGTTTGCCAGACCTATTTGCTAGCTTAAAATTCGGAACATCTATAGAAGGCCTTACCCTCTACAAATGTTCCCCCCCCCCCTACTTATTTAAGGGTGTGCCCCCTTATGATTCACTTTAATTACTTTTTTTTTTAATCATGAAGGAAACAAATACGTTTGTTTTCCAACACTACTTCCAAGTAAATCAATATCTTTCACTCTTTTTAAACAGCTCTCTCCGTATGTTTGTGGGTCTCTCTGCTTTTTCTTTTCTGTTTATGCAGTTCCATCTGTCCGTCCATATATCATGTTCTCCTTATTTACTGCTAAATGGGGGTTTATTAGTATTTGCCAATGACTTTTAACTGTAATGCCGGTGACCAGGGTTAACGGTGACTCTCGTTCTTTGTTTTCTATATATATGCACACTGTAAGTTTAAAGTCCATGCTTGGCATACAGTAAATAAAAGCAAAAAAAGAGAAAGCAGGTTCCACTCTTCCTGACAGGATTTTTATTCAGAGATTTTGCTGTTTATCTGTTTCGGTGTGGGGGCAGAGGGGGTTAATTTTGGTTATTGTACGTGTACTTTTTCCTCCTGGATATTTTTAACATCTATTTTTCATTATTAGTGTTTTTGCAGTTTCCTTTGCTAGGAAGAAAGGAGAGGTATATTCTAACTTTTATGTTGCTGATCTAATGTTAGAGGCATTATAGAGGCATCACTGGGTTAATAAGAATTCAAACTTTCTAAGAGGGAGTTTGTATCCTTGGTTGCCCCCCACCCTCCCACTTTATGCATGGTTATGCTTGTGTTTCCGTGTGTACTGACGGGGAAGGGAGGGGGGAAGGGAATAGATATTTTTTACAGTGGTGGCAAATTATGAAATCTATCGAGCCATTTTGTCCAGAAATAGTAACTATTTATTTACCATTTTTCATTCCACAAATATGCTGCTTATTTGTATTTTCAAACATTGAAGCGTTTCTCTGAATTGATTTTTTTTTTTTTACTTCTTTTTTCCTTTTTTTTTGTGGGGAGGGATTTGTGATGCATTTCATAGCCCATTTAGCATTGTCGAGTTTTTGGAGCCCAGATTTATCATGGGTTCTAAAGACTGCTTAAACTGATCCATTTGAAATGGTCTTTTTATCTGAGCTCTTGTCATTTCTGTTGGAGAGTAAAACTGCTACTCTGCTGGTAACCAAAAAAAAAAAAAAAAAAAC
>VZTR01022337.1:0-56604 GCA_013400775.1 Chaetops frenatus | reverse complement strand
CCAGAAAAGAAGAAAAGAAAAGAAAAGAAAAGGGATAGTGGAAGTGAGTTACATAAAATGTTCTGGAGAATCCTAAGTAATTATATAAAATGGACGCTGATCAGTGGAGATCTCTGAACAGTAACAATCACCTTTTTTAATAGAAAATTATTTATTTAATAGCAAGAGACGGACTTCTTAAAAACATGCATTAGGCCTTCCTTTTAGCACAAAGAAGTCCATAATGCAATATTCCTAACCCACCTGAGACTGCCTAGGAGATTCTCCAAAACCTTCAAATCCTTTGAAATGTTTCTTAAAAATCCATTATTTTGTAGCCAGAGAGAACTTTTGCTGCCAACAGGTTTTTTTGCTGTTGTTTGAGGTTTTTTTTTTTAGCTGTCCTTTAACTTACAAGTCCCCATTTCCACAGAAGTGCTTCCTCGCTGAACAAACTAAGTTAATTGAAATCCAAAGCAGTAGATCTATTCATTGCCACTGTAACTACAGAAACTACTTGCTCCATTTTATTAGCAGCTTTTCCAGAACATGAGTGAAACTTTTCAAGGTTTTATATATCAGTGTGCCAAAATTTGGTGGCTTGTCTCTTAGCTGGGGAATGACATTTATTGTTTACCAGGTTTTTTTTCCCTCCACGTTTTTATTTAAACTTATAAATTAATATTTTGTTGATAGACTTTAAATGTATTTGTTGCTCCAAATGACCTGTTAACTGTAGTGAGATATTTCCTCCTCTCCTAAAGTTTGAATCTCAGGCTTTGAAACTCAGATTGGTCATAGAGGGGATGCTGAAGTTATGCAAAAAATGTAGAGGTCTTAAAGGTGGGGTTGCTGATGCCTTTAGATGGTGGTCAGCCTGGAGTGAGGCAGCAGGAGTGTTCGCAGCTGGACTCCTCATGGGATGGGTGAGGGGTTTTCAGGCACCTGTCATTTTCTCCTGCACCAGTGCAGGTGTATGTTCCTCAACAGCCCAGGTTTTTTGTAGGAGAGCACGTGGACCTGTCCTCAGGATTCTTGCATGTACTTTTAGCAGAAGCCCAGACTCATCTGAACATTTTTGAAAAACTTAAAAAATGACTACAAGATGCCTCTTGATTTTATGAAAACTCCGATTCAAGCAGAGAAAGAGAGTCACAGTAGGAGAAACATTTTTCATTATCCAGTAGGATTTCTTTCTAACAGTAAAACCTCTTTCACTAGGAGGATGTAATTTTCCTTGAACCCCAACTATATCCAAGCCAAAAAAAACAAAAAAAAAAAAAAAAAAAAAAAAAAAAAAAAGGAAAAAAAAAAGAAGATTCTTAGCCTTTTCAACAGCACAAAGTCCGTTTGCAATCTGGATATAGCAACAGAGGGTAAAGTATGCCTAAGTAAACTTAAATCGGGCATATGGTGATGTAGCTGGAAGTCAGGGAATGCCAGCCCTGTTGGCCAGGGGTCTAGGGCCGGGTTTGCTGGCGCGGGGCAGCGCGGGGTGCTCCAGGTGCCCTGCCCGCTGCCCGGGCAGCTGTGCGGGGCAGGGCTGGCGCTGCTCATTGGGTCACACTGTGCTTTATTTTAGTGTTGGAGCAGACAGTTATCTAACACACCCACATGAGGAAGTGCTCTGGAGCAGTTATTTCATGCCTTGCCATGCCCTGTAGCTAGAGTAATTTTGGGCTGAATGGCGTGTGTATGTGCCGCTCTCACTCCTGGGAGACGAGAAGCAGTGCTGTTGGGGTTTTTGTGTTTATGTTTTTGTGCTGGCGTTTTGTTGTTTTGGGTTTTATTTGTTGTTTTTTTTTTTACAGGACCAGGAATGGGATATAAGACAGTTAAATCCAAATACCAAACAAATACCAAGACAAATTATTTTTAATAGTGGAGGATTTTGCTTTTCTCTTAAAGGAGGAAAAAATATCTATCTTGTTTATTTTGATAAAGACAGTTGTAGCAATTTCCTGAGTTGAATATATCATTATTATAAATATTACTCACAGTTTTCCTATTTTCACATTTTCTTCATAGGCCCAGCTTATTCATAAGGGAAAACAGCTGCAAAATATTAAAAAATTTGTAATACTGTTTATATAAAACTTTGATGTAAATAGGGAATAGTGTCCCCTGCTAGAGAATTCTGTGGGATGGCTTACAAATCCCATACAAGAGAGATTACAGTCTTAGATAAATTGTTATTTAAATAGTTTCAAGAAAACCTTGCTCATTTTTGCAGACCATATGAGGTTTTAAGTAGAATAATTTGAATAAAAGTTCTGTTTAGAAATTGATGGCATGCTGTGGCCTTATAGATTTCGGTTGGTTTCACTCCAGTCTGTTTTTATAGGACTTTTTTAAACTGCGATCTGTATGGTAAAGAGCTTCTGCTGAAAGAGATTCATAAATCTTAATGGGAATTTAGAGACTGAAGTTTAACTTCAAGTTACTTAGATTTTTTTTTTAACAAAAACTTTTAGAAAGTCCAAATCCTTTATATCCAAATTTTTTTTAATTTTTTTTTAAATTAAACAATGCACTGGAAATAGTTACTTTTAAGGAATAACTTGTTCCCTCTGAAGGGTCTGCCGTTCACAATGTGTTGCAGAGGGCAAATGATGGCAAAACAAAGTGAAATGGACTTCACTGTTCTTCACTATTAGTTTGGTCCAAGAAAATTTCAGAAAGTAAACAAACAGTATCAACTGTGAAAAATAACTTGGATTTTGAATAATCTATTTATGCCAGTTTTCTCTTGGTGAAAAGAAGTGTTTGACCATACACCAAGTTTTGGGATACTTTTGTAAGATCTGTGCCGTTTTAACTTTTTTCACAGATGTGTTAAAGTTTCAGTGAGGAGTAAATAGAGGCAAAGGCTTTTGTCCAGGTGGTTTTTCCTTTGATAGTGTTGACTACATTCTTGGTTAGTATTTATCATAAAAGTTAATATTTAGTTCTAACGGCACCGATCCAATTCTCTTCTCACAGGAGAGACTGGCATTTCAGAATGACTACTGCTTGTGTCTTTCATGTTTTCTTACACTTTTGTACTTAATCCTCCAGCACCATCATGTGCTATGACGGCATTTTGACCGGCCAGCGCTGGCGGGAGTTCTGTTTGCAGATGGGTCTTGTAAAATGGTCACCAGAGGCGCAGGGCCGTGTGCCACCTCCTCTTCCATAGCTGCTGGGGCAGCCGGGGCTGCTGCTGCCTCAGGGCAGGTTGCTACACATCCCTGAGGTTTGCAAGAAGAAAGAAGTTCAGCTTTTACCACGTGCAGGGAAGACTATGTATCTTGAAGTAGACAGAATACAGGAATGGGAAATTTGGCTAATGGGATAAAGCTGTCTCTAAAGAAAAAAAACACCACTGTTCTTCTGACAGCTGGGTGTTGGAAAGGAGCGTGGAGGGTCCCAGGCTGTTTGACGGGGCAGGTGTTCACCTCCCAGAGAAGCGAGCTGCTGGCTGAGTTGGCACTAGGTAGCAATATGGGAGGAAAGGCCGTGGACTCTTCCAGAACAAAGGCTGAAATCCTTTCATGCCAAGAATGGCCTTATCCCATCAGTGACAACCTGCCCCGCCAGCCCCGTGGAAGGCAGATTTGCAGCCTGTGCTGCACGTGCTGTTCTCAGGTACTGCTCCTCAAGATCTTCTATGGCAGATAGGGAATCTAAGACAAACTACTTCTACCTAATTCAAATACTGGCAGCGTCTGTAGGACTTCATTCTTCGATACATCCTGTCTTAGTTCTTTCCTTGTGCTTTTCTGCAGTGGGGGGACAGAGATCGCTAGGCAACATTTTATGTCCAGTTTGCACGAGTGTAAATGACAGTACCAAAGGTAATCAAGAACCTGTAGGGTCTTCCAGAATCTTTGAGCTACTATCAAACCAGCAGTTATGAAAGTCTGAATTAAAATTAGTCAGTAACTACGGCAAAAAAGAAAGGAAACTGAATAGGCAGTGCTTCCAACCCTCTGCAGAGCACCTGTAGGAAATCCTTTGCAAGACAGACATGGTTCTATTCTGTAAGTTATACCTCTAGATGCCCTCTTAATTTTAGACTTTCAGAGTGAATTTATCTTGAGGTTATGGTAGAGCTAAAAATGCAATCAAGAATAGTGTGTCATTTGATTCGGAGGTAAATACATCATGGGAATTACTGATTTTCCTTTTTTTTTTCTTTTCAACTAGAAGACATGCTTTCTAATATCTTACTTCTAAGATCATCAATAGCTGTGTGATGAAACCCATGGGGATACAAAAGTAGGACTGGGAAAGTCGTCTTATGGACCTCAGAGTTGTCCTTTCAGCTGACTGAAAGTTAATTATTGATTTCTATTTCCTCCCCAGAGATCCATATACCTTTCTTTCTGACTAGAAAGTTAGTGGTCACAGTGCAGGAATGTGAAAGTAATCGTCATGTGGCAGTACGAGATTTTATGGGCAGGATGTCAGGAATGTGTAAGATGGAGGTTGACATGGGGAGAAAGTGAAGAAAGACAATTAGGTGAAAACTTGTGTCCACTGTCATTTTATGTGGGTTGGATGTGGAGTCTGCTATTCTCCATGGCTCTGGCTCCTAAACTCCCACAATTTGAGAGCTAAGTGAGTCACAGGCATTAGTGACAGAGGAATGCTGAGAATAAAAACAAAACAACAACAAAAAACCCAACCAAAAAATCTCATTGTTTAGGCACAAACACAAGAAAACCATGTTTAATTGCTGATGTGCTCCCTCTGCTGGTTCTTTAAAACTAACAAATGCTATTCCCAGGAGACCAGGCCACACCCTCTGGGACACTGCCTGACAAAATTTGTGCCAAATGAACGGCTTTGAGCTCTCTTGCAACGAGTATTACTAACAACAAAAGAAGTCTTCTGATGAAGTGTCTTAAAGCCTTGGATACCAGGCATGACTGCTGAGAGGTCATGAAACGTTCAATCTGTAATTCAGCCTTTTTTTCACCCCAGTTTTACATTTGATAGGTGTTCCTTTTCCTGTTATTTCCCAAAGTTTGTATTTTCTGTTTTGCTGTGGCTGCTTCTAGGATTTTACCCATCTAAAGGGGTTTTATCAAATGTTCTCATTGATGCTTTTAGTTTCAATTTCAGAGTGTGTAGTATCTGAAGAAGCCCTAGCGTAACTTAGAATTTGGCAGCTTCCAATTCTTTCTGTCACTGTCAGTTAAATCTGCTTGTCAGCTTTATACTGTTGTGCCCACTTCAGCCTGTCCTTTGGCTTGAATACCGACTGTTTTTTCAGGATACTCTTGAACATCCTTCCTCGTTGTGATGAATCTGTATTTCTTTTCCAAACATAGACTGAATTGTTTAATATGTTCCCTACACAGCATATTTCCCCAGTAGATAAGTTTTTAAAGTCCAGAATTTTGTGCTTTTATGCTGTGAAAAAATATCTGAGTCCTGGGTAAGGTTGTGTACTGGAGAGAAGAAACTGAAAAAAGCTGTATTAATTTCCACAGAATATTTGGAATGTGTGGAAGATTTCTGACATAGTAATTATTGAGTAAAAGATGGTCCTGTATTTCCCATATTTTCCACCTATGTGGACTGTCATGAAAAAGAGCTTCATCTTGCAGCCGTTGACACACCAGTGGGAATCTGCTGTGCAGGGCTGTTGCAGGACTGGGCTGAAGTTTTCCATGTAGAGTAATGAAAAGTTTCCTTTCTGCAAGTCTCATGTTTCCCATCTAGGTGACTGCTTATTAAATCTTTATCCAGCAGGGACAATAAACCAAACAGCCTGGTGGGTAGCTAATTGTCTGGAGTGACTCAAGCCACGTATAAATCTCATTTGTACTCAGTACGTTGACTCTCTCTGGCCTCATCGCTCTCTCAAGTATTCATTCATTTTGAGACATCTAGAATGTAATGCAAAGAAAAGAATCCCTGGTCCCTCTGTCTCAGCGTCTGGGAGGATACTTGTAGACTGATGCTCTGTTATTTCCCTTTCACAGGCCCTGCAGTTTGGGATCCCACCTTTCTGAAATGTAGTGCAGGGCACTGGCCCCCGTGTGGGCAGTCACAGCAGAGACAGCTCTGAGACCTCATCACCCTCCTCTCACCAGGATGGGAGGAATTGCAGCAGGGCTTGGCATCTCTGTGATAGCCTGCCATCCTGCTGTACCTGCTCTGGGGATAAATGGAGAGCACAGTGCCTGGGGCTACCAATCTGGCACCTTTTGCTGGTGCTAAACTAATACAAGTGATTAGAAGCGACAGGAGTTCCCGGCGAAGGCCCAGCCTGTCCTGGCGGACCGTTTGAAGTCCAAGCCCTGTTTTGTAATTTCCAGCATTTCATGAAAATGCTGCTTTTACTTTCCTCTCCAAGCCACTGCCAAGTTTTGAAAGCTTCAAAGTTTGCTCCAATTGGATAGAGAAAGTGTTTTTAAGATGGTGACAGATCCTAAATGAGCTGGTTCCTTCTGAGCTATACCAACCTCAAATCATTTATCCACCAAGTCAGTCAGGCTCGTCCTGAAACATTTCACTGCTGTGAAAGCAGCTGCTCCTGAATGAGATTAAAAGCCAGTTGTGCTTTTGCAGTACAGTCAGCTATGCACAACTTTGTGTCAGACAAGAGAAAGCTCAGTTATTTTTCCTTAGTGCTGGGCATTACTGGATTCTTGAATTAACTTGCTTTTTCTGCTAGTCTCTTAGTCTCTTTTTACAGGGGTCTGGATCCCATTCCGAACCTTTCTTAATACTTTCATAGGCAAACTTTTTAGTCTTTTTTTCCAATGTGTTAACAAGGATCTTAAATATTTTTTGTCAGCACAAAGTTATAGTGCAGTTTCAGAAATTTTAATCAAATTGCAGTGCAGTCACTACTGTATGCAAGGTACTGGTGAGGATAAGCCATGCATTTGGGAAGCAGGATTCAGAGTTTGTTTCTAGTTTTCTGTGTTGTTTTCAACCAGTCACTTCATTTCCCAGTGTCTCAGTAACCTGTCTTCAGGACAGAGATAATGACATTTATCAGTTTCTGAAAGCAGATAGGAGCTTGTTATAGCTATACTAAAAAGTTTTATCCTTCCCTCTTGAGTTTGTGCCTTGTTATCACCCTAAACTGCATTGCAACTTCTTTCTTTACTCTAATGGCCTTCTTTTATCCTCCCCATGAAGTTTTTGAATACTTGTGGTCTTTCTCAGGCATGTCAGACTGGAATTGACACCTGAAGTCTTGGGGTTTGGGTTTTGGTAGGGTTTTTCATTTGTTTTTGAAAAGGTTTTTACTACATGGAGGTTAAGAGCTAGCGTTTACTTTGGTAAGACTGTTCTGCCCTGCTCATGCAGGCATTATGTTGGATCTCAGGTGAATTTTGCCTATGTTTTGAGCCATGTAATTTCACAGCTTCCAGCCCTAGGTTGTCTTGACCAAAATCCTATTAATAATTGAGCTAGCTCAGTTAAAACTCTGTGCTGGAGTGAGAGCCCTCTTGTCTACATCACATCCATGTCCAGCCCTGTGATAATTTATTCTGCTACCAGAATTTATTTAATTTTCATTCTATATCTTTTGTAGGTTAAAAAAAAAAAAAGTTGAAAGCAAAAAGGAAGTGAGCTAAAACGGACTTTTCTGGAGTTTCCTGGTGAAGTCTGCTTGTGCAGGAACACGGTTTAATAGACTGTAGGCTGTTTTAAAGTTCTTACAATCTGGAGTGATGTTACTATGGAACACTGGCGTCAGTGTGGTAGAAGGATACAAATGGAGCATTTAGGAAGGAGGTTTGGGAAGAACGTGAGCAGCTAGAAGAAATAAAAGCTGAGATGCAGGCAGGGGGCAGAGCTGTTCAAAGAAAATGAGGACAGAAAGTCTGAACTTCATGCAAAAAGAGGGGCTAACTTGGTCCCACTGGCAAGAGAGAGAGAGAAAGTTTTAGCAGCAGGATTCTGTATGAGTAGGACCAGAGAGGGGTGGGACAAGGCCACAGCCCTTTCCTTTATCCGTGTGAGCAGTGAGCTGGAATAATCATCATACAATAATCATCTTCAGAGGACTGTGCTCTTGGGATAAGAAGTTCCACATGAAATTTCTGAATGTCTGTGTATCTGTTAAAATGTTTATGGGTCGTATTTTGCCCTGTGTTACATTTATATAAAAGTGGACCGATTTCATGAAATTTAGAAGAACCAACCTTGAACCAAGAGCTGAATTTAGCTTTGTATTTCTCCCTACTGGCCACAGCTGGCATATGTCTGAAGCAGTAAAGATGATGCATGGTACTCCACAAGTGATTTGTGACCAGGAGAGAGTTTTCTGTAGGACAGTGCTGCTGCATTTGACCTCATTTCTTCTGTGTTAGATACTGTCTCCCTTGTGGCAGCATACATAGGTGTACTAATAGGATTCTTTCCAGATCTCTCCTTGAAATCTCACAGAGTTGATGAAAAGGCTTGCTTTTACAAGGTGTTGGTGATTATTCTCATAATGCTTAGGCAAAGGCAAAGAATTTAGCATCCAAAATGATGCCTTTTTTTCTCATCTGCAGAGGTTTAATGCTGAGACCCTGTGTGATTTTGTTGTTGTTGTTGTTTCGGTTTGTTTTGTTCTCATTAACCAAAAAAGTGAGGTGCTAGTTCTAAGTCTTTCCCAGGCTTTTTTAGGTAAAGGAGTCACACATGTCCTTCAAAACAAAGAACAGTTATCAGCTGAGTTCAGCAGGAGGAGGGAATGCTCACAAAAGGTTCTAGGACAGTTTAGCCACAGATAGCTGCTGGTACGGATAAATAGCACTTTGCATTTCTGAAGGAACTTATTCAAATATCTTACAGTGTTTAATGAAAGTAGTTAATTTAGTTTTGTGTGATTTCAGTAGCTGAATCAACTTTATTATTTCCATTTTTTAATCAGAAGCAATCGAGGCACAGAGAGAAGAAGGAAGTGAGGCTTTTCTTTCTTCCTTCCTCAGTGTATTGTCCATGCAGATGGGAGTTGGAAAAGTAAAGACCATGTTCTGTGGACAAAGGAAGCTCAGATGATTCTTTGCTATGTTAAAGACTTAGGTTTCTTTTTTTTTTTTTTTTTACACCATTGTGGTATTGTAAAACATATGCAACTTCTTTGCCATTGAAGTCTTGTTTCTACTTCCAAAATGAGATACAAAGACTCTACAGTAACTGGAAACTGAGTCTAAATACGTTTAATATACCAACATGTCAAGAAAGTCTTTAACAGCAGAATTTTTTAAGAAAAAAAAGCTTTGTGGTGTTTTGTTTGCTTATTATTTATAATTAGTCTCTTAACTGAGTTAAAGTAACTTCAGTTTTTTTGTTTTCCCATGGCTGGGTTTCTCTCAGCAGGATATATCCTGATGAGCTCCAGTGTTAGCTTTGTCCAAGAAGTAGATGCTCAAAAACTGGACCAGTCTGTCACCTCTTTTTGTGCAGTAATAATCAAAGGGTAAAGTTATATCTGGCTGAAATACATAGTGGTGTTGCTTGATCCATGAAACAGTCATCAAGAGAAGACAGGAGCTCCCTATCACATATAAAGACAAACATGCCTTCAAATAATTGCATTGTTCTGAACTTCTTGTGTGTACGTCTGCTCTATGTGCAATGGCTGTTAGCGTCTAAGAACTGCAATGTGGAGAGAAGAAAACAGCCCCTAAGAGTTCTTTGGGCACAGGCATTTAAAGAGGATTGTTAATTGTCTGTTTAAACTTGTCAGTGGGGACAAAGCCTTTGCAGGCAGTGATGGGAGTCCACAAGTGCTGGATCTGGGCAGAGCACAGGTGTGCTGCTGCTGAGGCATCTCTCAGAGAATGAGTGGTGGGAGGAACTGAATTACTTGTATATTCAACCTGAAAATTGTTCAAGGAATAGCTGCATTTAACTTTCTGTTACTCGAGAATGAGATTCTCAAGATCCTGAGATCTCAGTTCTTGAAAAGTTGCAAACGAGTTTTGAGTTTGTACCACTCTCTATTATTTTTTCACTTCCCGAGGGCCAGTTTTAAAATGTCTGTTGATGCTTAGAAGACCAGATTGGAAGGACAACAACAGAAACTTTTATTAGCCAGCACAATTAATACTTTCTTCCTTGAGAGCCAAATTCATCTAGTGTAGTATGTTTACAAAAGAAAAAGCTGGAATGCACAATAAGGTTTTGCCTTTATCAGAGAAATATGGACCCACCATCACTGGATATATTTGTGAGACTATAACAAAGAACACTCCTCAGGCATGTCTCACATTTCAAGGGTCGAAGGGCAAATTGGATGAATGTCCCTCCTAAAAACTGGATGAACCAGCTTTTTCATTTGCAATTTCCAATTTCGATAATCCTCAAGAAGCTTATAAGAGCCAGGATGGAGTCAGTAAAACCTTGTCTTATTAACCTCCAAAAGGACACAAAGGGGTTTGGATCTCAAGGCTGGTCGGGATGCCAAGTACACCTCTTAAGTACTCTTATACTGTCTCAGCCTGCTGGAACTTTTGGCAGACAAAACACAGTAAGGCTCACAAAGCAGATGAGTACAGTAGATGGAGACCAGGCTTACTGGGATAATTCCCACCTGAGAAAGGCAAGTCAAGCTTCTTTGTACAGGAAGGGCAGTAAATATCTTTCCTTCCTCTACATCCCCTAAGTAGAGGTTTTTCCCCTGTTCCCCTTTCACATATATATGACTTGTTTTTTAGATTGAATGGTCTCTCAGATTCATTCTACTGATAAGCACTGATCCTTTGAGAGATCCTCAAGTCAATTGTATTTGAGTCCTCTTTGTCTTTGGGATACGTGTGTCCACTTTAGATGCAAAATTCAGACACAGGGATATTCTACAAAGGTCTCCTACTGTGCAGTTGCTTCTGCATGCTGTTGTGGTAGTAAAAAATGGAAACTTTTTTCTGTCATTAAGCACCCTCAGTGTTATTCATTTACTTTAATAAATCAGTTCCTGGATTTGTTTTTTTTTAACTTACTGGGGTACAACTTTTACCATATTTAATTGGGATGTGTTTGGCCTTCAAAAATGCCAAAGCAGTGCTTTATAGGACACACCATTTTTCCTTCTTAGTGCCATGAATCGTTATGTATCTATATGGGTTCGGGGGAACAATGAGTTAGAGAGTCAACATCTATGTAGGCATTAAGTCAGCAAATCTGGAGGATACTTACTTCTTAACCATTTTATTGAACTCACATCTTTGTGTGGCCCTTCCTTGGTTTTTGATAAGTATCACTGATGTGTTTAAGGGGAAATGCTGCTTGGGTGTCCTGTCTTCCTAAGTTTCAATGTGCCTAACAATCAGTGAGGTAGGAACACAGCATAGACTTTGGAATCTGGAAGAATGCCAGGCCATGGATTTCTCCAGACCTTCTGGGAAGCCTGAGCAAATGCACTGAACTTCTGGGTAAACCTCTCTTAACCAGAACTGTTGAAGCTCCTTGCCTTGTCAGATAGAATTTTGCTTCCTCTCAGAGGAAGTAATTCTGCATGATTCGAGGGAGACTTTAATGGTCTATAGTCTATTTTTTAGGAAATATGCAGGGAAAAGCTTACTTTGTCATATGCATAAAACTTTAAAGCTTCACATCTTTATTGCTCTTTGCTTATTCTACGAATATTTTACTTTTCTATATCCTTAGTCTGAACGCCTGTATATTTAACCTTAACAAAAGAAGCACAGTAAGCCGAGCAAATGGACTGGTGTTCAATTTGCTTCCTTATTTTCTGCCTCAGCAGGTCAGGAACCTGCTCCTTGTGGCAGAAGGGGCCATATGCCATGGTTCCTGCTCTGCAGTGTAATCAGATCTGCTCTGTGTGTGCACAGTAAAACCCAGCTGGGCAGAATTCAGGCAAGGTGCACCAAAATCACCACTTGTGTGCAAGACCTCCAAAATAATGTCCATGCTCAGGAGCTCCAAAGCTTCCTGGAATCACTGGATTTACCGAGAATTCACCATAATTGATTTGGATGTTTGGGATACACCCAATATATCCCAAATTTGCTTGACTGAATTCATGTTAGTTTTCTCTGCACTGTGCTGGGTTATAAGGGAGTAGGTTCTTCTGGATAAATAGCATTAGGAGAAGGTCATGAGTGAGATAAGTACAAATCAAGGTTCCTGAGTACTATCTTCAGATACTGATTTTTTTTTTTTTTTAAATTCAGGTACTATTTTAATGAGCTTAGATATGGCATGTGTAAGAAGAGAAGATGTGACAAATGTAAATAAGATTATGTTTTGGGTCTGCTGTAGACTTTCTTACTGATCTGGATACTTCACCTTTGCTCTTCTGTTCCCTAGCAGTGAACTAGAGTGATGGGAGAACCTTTTGCATGCCTTAAAGCTTCATGAACAGTTTGTGAAATGCTCCGAAACCTTTAGGTAAAAAAGGCTGGGGATAATGCAGTAATTATTGCCACATTTAACTTCTCTTGATCTGAGAGGAGTGAGCAGAAAATGCAAACACATGTGTTACCATGAGAAATAAAGATATGTTCATTTCAAAAAATTTCCCAATAAGGAAACCATCTCCCTTGGCTTTAATAATTTCCCTCTTTATAGTCTTTTGCCTGATGCTGTCATCAGTGGAAGAATACACAAGTGGAATAAAGGGTAGTAGGGCTGAAAGGCAAATTTTGACACCTTGTATCATACTGATGTCAATGAAAGCTTTAATTCCAGTTCAGGGTTGCAGTTCTTTCCAGAGCTGCAGAAGATGAGCAGAGGTGGGAATTCAGGCAGAGAGGAAAAGGACCAGCAAGTGTCCACCTGGGTTCTGCAAAGGACCCAGTTGAGAGGCTGATTCCTCAGTGATGGATGAACATGGCTTTGGCATGATGGGCGATGCTGATGTAGTTTGTATCTTAATCCCTGGCAGAGAGAAGGGTTCAGGAAGATGAGACTTAGAAGTAGGATATAGGTGAATCTAAATTAGATGGAAACAAAGGGTGAGGGAGAAGAGGAAGGCACAGTTCCGTAGTGGTGTGCAGATTCCTGGATTTGGTCTGGAGTTTGTGGTGGAGCTGAATGTCACCAGCAGCACAGCTGCATTTAGTGTGCTCAGTGTAAATAGAATTGGTAAATAGTTTTGTAAAGTGTCAGGATTTTGCCTGTGGATTCACTCTTATGGTGACTCTTGCCTCTTGCCATTTCTTTCCTTACCTTGTTGGTGGGCTGAAGTTACTATTGCTTAGCCCAAATTCACACGTATGAATATGCTTTCATCTCTTTCTCTGTTGCTTTGTTTATCTGTCTCTGTCTATCTCTCTGTGCGCCTGCTGCTTGTCTGCCTGCCAGTTTTTTCTTTGTCTCTATCACTTCATCATTGAACCCATCTGTGTAGAAAATGGGATATTTGGCTGTCTCCTATTTTTTTATCGTTATTTTTTTTATTATTTTTGTCATTTTGTTCCGTCAGACCTACGAGGATGAAACTCGCACTCCTGGGGGTGCCAGGCATTTTAGATCTTGCATTTAGGAGGAGCCGTGATGCTTTTTGCGTCTGTTTGTCTGTCCATCTGTCTGCTGGTCTATAATAAGCTGTGCAGCGAGACAGCAGCTTACTATCTGTGTGTGTGAAATTAGCTAATTGGTGTTAGCAGCAATATTTTCACATGTTTTATAAGCAAAGTGCAGCAAGGTATATAAATGTAGATATGATCCAGAGACACACACACACACAAGCGCGCGCGCGCTCATGCAAGCCTGTCGCTGCTCATGCATAGACGCTCAGAAGTAATTAATGTTAATAAGATTTTAATGTGCTTGTGAGATCATAATGAGGAGAAATGAATGCTCTGATTAGAAAAAGGTAACTGTGTGTGTGTTTTGGCTTAGAACAAGATTTCCCCTCTTTTTTATAAATCACAATTTCAGAACTTGTTTGTGATTGCATCAATCGGTTTTTATTTTCAAATTAGAGGTCTGTTTAGCCATTTGAATGATTATCCAAATAAATGGGTAAAACCCTGATCATAAGGAATCGTGCAGATTTTTTCATTTTCCCCTTAGAAAGCTAAGCTACTGCATGACAGGGCTGGGCAGCCTCATCCTTCTAGCATTACATTTTTTTGATACTGCTTTTAAAGCCTCATCAGCAACTGCTCTCAGAGACAGTGCTCATTTTTTACAAATAGAGATGTTTATCTATAGGTGTCTGCAGTGCATAATCAACCACTGAAACTATTGTGCCAAGGCAGATTCCTGTTCATCAGTAATGATGAATCCTCAGAGTCCAGGTGATCACATGATACCTTGATTATATTTTGAAGTAATTAGTTTAGGAAAGCAGAACTTTTTTTTTTTTTTTTTTTTTCCTTTCATCATTCGGTTTCCAAATAAGAGGGCAGGGAAAGTGTTTGCAGGAAATATTTTACAAGCCAGGATGTTTTTTCTCCTAGACGCTGTGTAGTCACCAGACCCCAGTCTGGCTGAAATCCAGCTGGACACTAGGGGTCCTTCTCTCCAGTAAATCAATGAAAATATTGTCCAGAGGACGTAACTTCCATTTGCATACTTTTTTTTGTTATTAATCCCTTTGGGATTGGGATTTTTTTTTTTTTTTTTTTTTTTGTCCTTTGGGTGTAAAGGTTTTTTTTTTTTTGACACTGAGAGGTTAGTTACTTTGTTTTAAAAACATCTAGAAATGAAAATGCAGATTTGAACAGTCCATGTTCCAGTGCATTCCGTGTTGCCTGCTACCCACTGGATTCTGGTGGTGCCTGGCTTGAGTGGTGTTTTAAAGTGTTAGATCTCCGATTGAATCCATGGAATATGGTTCATTTCCAGAAAGTGCTGGTGTAGAGCAACAGTGGTTGTGATGAGAAATGTTAGAGCATGGTGATAAGATTGCAGTTTCCAAATTGTGCTGAACAAAAACCAGTGTCAGTAAATACAGCTCTGACATGATTTGAAGTCTCTA
The DNA here is from genome assembly GCA_013400775.1 of Chaetops frenatus. NCBI lineage: Eukaryota > Metazoa > Chordata > Aves > Passeriformes > Picathartidae > Chaetops > Chaetops frenatus. The sequence goes on along the minus strand of VZTR01022337.1, from coordinate 41,732 downwards.
AAGATGATGATGTTCATTTATAATAAATGAATTTATTTTGGGTAAAGGAAACAGCAGGCATTATGTATTTGTTTATTCCTCCAAACCCTCCTTTCAGCTAGGGAGGGTACAGTAGGGCCTCTAACACTAGTTCATCATTCTGATAGCTCAGTCAATGAACTTAATTTTATGAGGTACCTTGGGATATTGTCTGTATGAGTGTGTGCACAAGTGTGTCTGTGTGAGTACACTCAAAGCATCACTGAAGCCTGCACATCCATGCAGTAAGGCCAAAACAAACTGTTCCCCAACTACTGCCACCATCCAGGTAAGTTTTAATGACCCTGGATGGAAGAAGGACATCTTTACTTCTCCTAAGTGCTTATAGTCTGAGAAATGCTTTACATTGTGACCAAAATAAAATACCAGTCTGAGCTCTCTCAGGAAGGAAGCAACTAATTTCTCTCAAAAATAATTTATCCTTTTTATAGGTGATTTTATTAGAATATTTTGAGAAATATCAACCCCACTTTAGGGATTAGTATTGAACTGAATTAGTATTGAATTAATGGGATATGATTCATTTCCAGAGAATGGTGAGGTACCACAACAGTGGTTGTGATGAGAAACAGTAGACCATGGTGATATGATTGCCATTTCCAAATCATGATGAACAAAACCAGTGTCAGTAGGTTATGACTGCAACACCATTGAAAGCCTCTAAAGAAGATGATGCGACATTTTAAATCCCACTTTGGCATTTGTATCCACCTGCATTACTTTCATTGCCTGTTTCTGTTTTTCCCTGTATGTGTGAATGTGCCAGTTCCCAAGAACTGGCTTCCACAAAGTTGAAGAGAGTAGAGGCAAGGTAATAAACTCCAAATCCACTAAATTGTCACCTTGTAGCAGAAAGCAGCTAAGCAATGCAAGGAATTTCTCTTTAATTTTGGTGGGTTTTTTTCAGTGTTCTAGAAATAAAATGTTGAGGAAAACTCAGTTTGGTGTTCCCAGCATTGGAGGTGAAGTAGCCAAGCTCGTTTCAGCTGTAGGCAGAAAACTCTAAGTCTTGGGGAGCTCAGGAAGAGATGAGGCAAATTGGTTAAGTGCATGAAGTTAGTACGCAGAAATGAGTTGTGCTGAGTCCCTGGGGGACTGCTTTAATTCAGGAGTAAATTAGTCTTAGACCAATGTAGCTTAACTGAACAAGGAGCTACAGGGAGCTTTGCTGTTGAATTAGAGCATCTACTCACAGCTTCAAGACAATTAAATGTGTGCACATTGGTGTCAAACCTTTAGTTGATTTGCCTTAACATTCTCAATGTCCCCATGCAGGCTTGGCTTAAGAGATAGATAAAACTGTCCCAAGCAATTAATTCTGTGCTGCGGATCCAAAACAAAACAAATTTCAATAGCTTGTTTGCTTTGAGGGAAATATCATAATGCCAACTATTGTATTGTTATTGACAGAGCAGTACTGATTGCCCTCCCTCTCCTTAGACACTGATGTTTTCCTGTGCAGTTGTTGAAGGGTCCACAGGTACTGAAAATGGCTTTCTGTTACAGTCAGTTTGTACATACAAAATTCCAATAAAAAACATACCAAAGTTAGAGATACTGTGTATTTGCAATGAAGTGTAGAATTATTACAAGAAAAGCAAGTGTATTCATAAGTTCTCTTTCTGCTTTACTTACATTTGACTACTCCAGTATAGTTCAAAGATGAGAAAGAGAGTTTTGAGATGGGTTTGTTTGGTTGTGGTGGTGGAATAGAATATGATGGGAGTGTAGTAATGACAAGCTGCTTGGGAGAAAATCATTTCCTCTTAAAGAGGCCTATGCACAGTGGGAAAATAGGAGCTCATAACTGTATGTTGTATGTATGGTCTGAATATTCTTTTAGACTACATTTGCCAGCCTTACTTGTATTACAGCTGTTTAATTTGACTTTGTTCCTAAGTACACATATAATGTTAAAATGCTGTTAATTCATAGATTCCATAATTAATGAATAATTGTGAGTTAGTTGATAAAATCTCCATGCTAAACAACATTGGATTTCCACAGTGAAAACCCTTTGCATAAGGATGGAATTTGAAAATATCTGTAGGTTCTAGTTCGATCAGGCTGGTACAGAAAGTAAGTAATCAACTTGAAAGCTTCTTTGGAGATAGTCCCCTGCTAGCATCAAAGAGGGGGTGTTTGTTCAAGTATGCTAACTGCTCTGAGGTTTTTTTCATATGAAAACATACATCCTAAAACTGTCAAGACTTAAGCTTTGAAAGAACTAATTATCTCATCTTACTTGCCCAGTTCTGTATTTATGTTTCTAAATAAGTAGCTGCTTTTCTACCAAAGTTCTTAATGCCCAGAAGCACCTGCTGAAGCTGCTGGATGCAGAGAACTTCTACTGGTATATGCATTTAGAAGAGCAATTTTAGATAATAGTTGGCCAGAAGGCTCTTAGGTCTAGTGAGCTTAGAAATTCCAGATAAATGGCGTGACATTTCTGCCAAAAATGTTGTTTTAAAAAGTTGTGTAATTGAAGAGTGTGATACTTACATGAAAGTAACAAGTATGGCTATCTGTAGGAAAGCAGGAACTGTCAAAGAAATCAAGTTGTTTGAATGCTTTGGTCACCTCAGCTTCTGAAAGTGCCAAACATTTCTGAGGTATGTAAGGAAAGCCTTCTCATGAGGAAGTCTGGAAAAAAATAGCCATGGAGGAAGTTCCTGCCTTACTCTGTCATGGCAAATTTGGCCAAGTCTTTGAACAATGTAGGTTTTCAATCAGTTTGAGTTGTTTGACTTAGTAATGGATATTCATACTTAGCTATATGAAAGAGATTTTTTTTGTTTGTTTTTAATAAACTCTTCATCTCGCCATTACTTTGCACTAGATATTATGCAATCTACAGGTTGATTCACACTTGAAAGGAAATGGCTTAATTTTTCTGAAGTTTTATATGTGGATCTTGGGAAAGTTGTTTGGATATTTGAGGTTTCAAGGAGTGTAGGAGCAGACAGCAGTGAGCAACTAGACAGAATCAGAAACATGAATCACTATGGTGTGGATTTGCTTCCTGGTATTTCAGTTTAGGTTTATTGTGGACATGTGTGTCTTGTCATTAGCAGAAGTGGCTTCAGTGGTTACCTGCAGCCATCACAGAAATACACAAAGTAGTTTATATGTGTGCTTATTCCTACACTTACTGCCCGTGTTTACTAGTAGTGCATTGGGAAAAATTCTGAATGTGTAAGAAGTACTTGAAAAAATGAGTTTGGGTAATGGTTCCATTTCTTCGAAAAATGTTGAAACTTAATCTTGTTCTCATTCTCCAAACTGTTCTGCCACCACATTAGTAGGAATGTGCCTGTATTTGCTATTCAAAAAGAATTTCAAACTTCCTGTGTTTCCTGAGGCAACAGATGCTATGTATTTATGTCTCTTTAAGACATGATTGTTATTTTATAGCTCCCTGTCAAGTAGGTGGACTTTAATCGATGGGAAGAGCCTTCATGTTATTTTGTGTGAAGGCCTTTCAGATCTGCAGGGCACTGTGAGGTTTGGGACTTGCCCGTGGGGTCACTTTTTTCATTACACTTCTCACTTCTCACTTTTCATGCTGTGTGCAATCCATGTGTTGGCAAAGGCAGCACAGCAGCATCTCCTCTACTCTGGGTCTCCTTATTTGAGATGCATCAGACCACCCTGCTGGCCAGCTGTGTCTTCTGTGTGTGATCCTGGGAATCAGACACCATGGTGCTTAGCAGTATCTGCAGGGTTTTATGCCTCCAAGTGAACTCCTGAGCTCAGGGAGATCTATCTGCCAGCAGGCATTTTGTCTGGAGTGACAGCCCAGGTAACACGAACTGCTGTGTGAAGTCTTATTCATTGGGACAGCTGAGGTGCCTGTCTTCTAGGCAGGCAAAAAGCTATGAAGTCTGACTTGGGAAATCATTTCTCTGCAGTCTTCTTTCATGGTATTTGCCACAGACTGGAGCAATCCATTGAGATATTTGAGCCACTCAAACAGCTACAAGCTCCCAGCCCTGCTGCCAAGATTCTTATCTGACCACATGATAAACATTCTTCCTCAGGTATTTGCCCCGAACATCTGAAAAGTGCTTCAGGCAAGTAATGGGGCAGGTGGTAACTTGCTTCTCTTGGTGGGGGTAACCCAGCCTGCTCCACCCCAGCAGCTGCTGCCAAAACACTGACCCTGGCAGGACCTGCACCTTCTCCTCAAGACAGAGGAGGAGACCCAAGGCAGCGGGGCAGGGCCGTGGGGAGCAGAGCAAGGAGTGCGATAGAGGCAAGAGGAGCGAGTTGGACCCTGGTTTTACGGTAAGGAAGGCAGGGAGGGAATGAAGCAGGGACCAGTGCCATGGGATTAGCCATGGCAGAAGGGCGTGGACAGTGATTTGTGTAAATACCTGGTGTAAGTAGAATCTGCGTTAGAAGGAAGGGAAGGTGACAGGCTGGAGAGGTCTGTTTTGAAGGGAAGGAAGGAACAGTACAGACATGTCTCCACCTGTGCACACCTGGAGTTCCTCACGGAACTGGGAGATGTCATTGCCAGTGTGTTGGTACCAAGAAACTTCATTGCTTTTGGAAGAGTTTGAAAACATTGAAAGTAAATGGACTTGAGGCCTACTTACTAGATTTTCTGCTCTCTTATTACAGTAATACAATATTCATGAATGTGTTTTTAACAAATTAATCAAGTTTTTGTTAAAAAAACAAAACACTGTACCCTGGTGCAATTGATTTCCAGCACTCTACCTTTGCTGCTGCTTTCAAGGAGCTTCATACCTTTTATATTTTTTCTTTCCCTGATAGTGAGCAGACGACCATTTTTTTTGTAATTTTCTGCTGCTACTTTGGTGAGACTGACTGATGGCTAGTGGAAAGGTCTAGCAGGTAGTGGATTCTGTTCTAAAGCCTTTCTATTAATTTTTAACTGGGTTTTTTTTGTGGATGCTTCACATCTGCTTTGAAAACACTATCCATAATTTGTCTGCTTACATCCTGAAACTTCCCCAAATTGAATACAGCTGAATATCCTCTGTCCTTGGAGCTACATGTCTCTTTTTACAAACCTTAAAAAGATGATTGACTCCTTGTTTGGCAAATACTGCTAATATATATCAAGCTTATAATTCACAGGAACTCTAGATCCTTTTCTGAAAAACTGCTGCCTGCTCAGTTATCACCATCTTGTATTAGTGTCATTAATAATTTCTGCCCAGGTACATTACCTGTAGTTTTGTTGAATCTCATCCACTGCCTCTTGAGATTTCTTTTATTTGCCAAGGTAATTTTGAATTTTATTCAGCCACTCAGTGCCCTCCTAGGTTCATTTTTCTGCAGGTTTAATAAAAATGTTTTCTATTCCATCATCTAGATTATTAATAAAAAAGTCAAATAGAACAAAACTTAGGGCAGAAACCCAATTGATGCATTCTTGTATTTTGATAATTACTGCATGGATTCTCTTATCCAAAATAGATTTGCGTCAATGTGATACCATTGATATGCTTGTTTTGTTCCTAGCTTGCATATAAAAATATATAAGATGTCAAAGGCCAAAATAAAGTCAAGGTACATGACATTTGCTTTCTACAAGGTTTTTTTTTCCTGTTGAGAAGGAAATTAGGCTGTTTTGGCATGATTTGTTCTTAAATCAGTGTTGAGTGTTACTCATCTTTTATACTTAGGTGCTTAAAAGCTGGTTTGATTCATTGTTCACTAGTTTTTCTGGGAATTAAGCTTAAATTCTATGGTCTGGAATTTCCCCATTCTTAATTTTTTTCCTCCTCTCTCTTTGCATGGTGGATATTAGGTTTATTCTTTGAGTCTTTTGTTGTCTTCTACAAAGTATCAAAGTCTGCTTTAGACAATTCTCTAAGGAGGCCAGGATGAATTAATATACCAATGAGTTGAAAAATACTTAACTTAGCTTAGTACTCTCTAATTTATTTGCCATTTCCTCTGGAGCAAGACCATATCTCTCTTTATGAGTGTTAAGTTAGAGGAGAATTATCTATGTCTCTCCACTTGAAATTTTGAATGAATGGTGGTAAAAAAAGGTGTTAAACATTTCAGCCTACTCACATCATCTGTCAGTTGAACTTCCTCTACATTGATTAACAAAGCCACATTTTTCCTCATCTACCTAAATGTGCTAATAGAATGGTTTCTTGCTGTTCTTGACATTCCTTGTTAATTTTGTGCGTTGAACCATTATGAGTTTGTCTCTACATGTTTGTGTAATTTTTATACTTACGTATTCTGATACCCTGTTTTCTGCAGGATTTTTTTCCTGTCTTGGTAGCAGTAAAGAGTTTGTACCTTAGTGATGTTAAAACCCTGCTATTCTCTTTCTTCCTATTCTATTCTTTTTTATTAGGATAGCCTGTGCTTTTATTAGTACTAGATATATTATTATTATTGTTGTTGTTGTTGTTGTTATATTTCATTATAAATTGTTGTTTATTCTTAGCTGTTAGATTTTTTTTTTCCAACTGCCCATTTTAGTCCTTGTTAAAAGACGTTCCAGTAGGTTGGCAAGTTAGTGCCCAGACATCCTCCTCCTTCTGTGTGAGGTGACTGTCCTCTTGTCCTTAACCAGATTTCCCATGGCCAAATAAGTAAAATCTCTCATTAGAGGTACCACTTGTATCCATGTGGGGTGATTCTTCTCTGGTCTTTGTGTCCTTGACTGATCCCTGCCTCTGCTGTGGGGACAATGAGGAACACTGATTCCTTCAGCCTTGCTTCTAGAAAATTGTAGTCACTTTGGAGTCTTGATATCCTTCAGGTGTTTTTTTGTATATATATTTTTTTTAATATTCCTTATGATCTCTTTGTTTTACCTTCTTCCTGCCTTTCCTCCCTGAATTGGAATGTTCAGAAGAGTACCCTGACCCCACTTAAAAGCCACCTAATTCTTTTGTAATTTAAATTTACTGACTTTCTATTATCATTGTATTACATTTGTTATATTTCTGGTTTCCATTTTCTTTTTAACCCCCCACTTCTTGTCCTCTTTAAAATTATTTCTTTTCTCTTAGCTTGCACATTCCTTGTGGCAAGTGTTTGTGTTTTCTCATGTCAGCTATGTCTTAATAGACTCACTCTTCTCTCACGTTTCCTGAGAAAAAATTTTCTGGAAGTTTTTGGAAGTTTTGCAGATCAGTGCCATTGCAACCATATGGTTCCTTATAATTGTCCTCTAAAACTAAACTTTTTTGCCTGATTTCTGTCCCAGGTTTGTGTGAGTCTTCTCTATTGAGTAACTTTGTTCATGCTCATTTTCTGTTCAGCCTGTTGTGAGCCAGGTGAAGGTTGAATGCTCTTTCCCAGACTTTAGTCACTTAATAGCTACTTCAGAGCATTTGAACCCTATCTCTAAAGGCAGTGACAGATTTCTATCATCCTGAACCTGTCATGTTGCTACAAATGTTCAGAGACTTGTATGGAAGGAAATCTTCCATGCAAGCAGATATTCAGTAGTCCTTGATTTAGCACTTGGAAAGCTGGTAGGACATCTGAATATGAATCTGTAAGTTTTTCCTTTTTTTTTTTTTTCTTTTTTCTTTCCTTTTTTGTTCTTTCTTTGTTTGTTGCTTGCTTGCTTGCTTGCTTTTGTTTTAATACCAAATAATTGGAAAATTCCAGAGAAGATAATATTTAAAGTGCCTGCACAACCTGATTGTTTGTGTTAATTCCTTTAGAGACCAGCTGCTATAAATGGTGTTTAGGTACAGGTTACTCAACTTTAGTCATCTTCCAAGGAAAATGCAGTCGAGACAGCTGTTTAGTTTCCCTTTGCTATCAGTGGAGAGGAGGAGAAATACCTCTAGAGAGCTATTCATCCTAAATATATTACAGTTTTAGGATGGGATTAATAGCTCTCTGGAGATGATTATGGTGGCTTCAGTTAGATATCTAACTTTCAGGAAGATAATAGTTAGATTTATATGCATCTTGGTTCCATGCCTGATCAGATTTACCTGAAGAATATTTCTACAGTCCCAATATACAACACAGAAAGCTACCCTGCTTTGTCTTCTTTTGTAGAGATTTTACATGCTGTAGTTTTCCAGAGTTGGGAAGAGTTATATCTATGTTGAAATATTTCCTTTTCTAAATGTTGGTTTGTCTCCTTACCTCTTCCATTGTAATTTGCTCCTTAGTTTGGTTTGTGGTGAAGAAACTGGATTCTTTGTTTCTGTGGGGTCCCTTTTCTGTGGGTCCTGTCTTTTGAGACTTCCCTTCAGCCATTTGCTCTTGAGTATTGCAGGTAAATACTTTTCCATGTCACCTTCCTCACAGATGACATGAGGACTAATTAAACATGGGTTTGAGTATACTAAGCTCTTGTCTCTGACTTAATATTTTTAGGTGAATATTTGTACTTGTATTTCAGAGTATTTCATGATGCAGCCACTAAAATAAGTGATCCTGAACAACAGATTAGACATATTTGTTGTTTTTTGGGGAAGAGCTAATGTCATTTTGGTGTTGCACAAGTTTCCCTCTTCATCTCTGTACAGCCGTAAGGTGTCCATGACACTATTATTCTGACCACTCTGTTGCCAAAAACTTGTCAAGGATTCAGTGGAGAATTCAGAGGAGAGCAACAGAAGTTAAGAGGCTGAAGAGATTGAAATATGAGCAAAGATTACAAGATTTTAATATGTACAGTTTGGACTAAATGATGACTAAGACATATGATAACAATCTACAAGTATTTGAAGGGTGTAAAATATTAAGACAAAAAAGGAATTATTTTAAGATGTTCAAAGGGGTAAAACTCAGCAAGGAAAAATTTCAGCATGAATCATAAAAAACTTCCTGGGACTTGTATGAGCTGAAGTCCTGGAGTGCATTCTCCATGAAGGTGGTAAAAAGCCACAGTCTCACACAGTCCAGAGATCACATACACAAGTGCACACAAAAGCTCTCCAGTCTGGTGCCACCCATTTCATGGAGCTGCTGAGACCAAGTGATGCTTCAGTGGTGGCTGTTGGACTCTGGGCAGGTGGGTTCACCTGTGTCCCAAGCTGGGCTTTCCCAAGGGCTCCTGCAGGATGAGCTGCAGCATGGAGGGTTCGTTCTGGTGGCAGCAAGCTGCCTTCAGCTGCTGTTCTTATGGAGAAGCCCTTTTTCCATTGTATGGCTGTACATGCACCCATCCATTTGATAAGCATAGGCAGAATCAAGCTGTCACTAACAGAATATATGCAGAAGATTCAAGGAAATGTAATGAAGAATAGCATTTTGGAATATCCTGGCAAAGGATTAACATGACATGTTAGGTGTTTTCTTTTTCCTTTTATCCTCTGCTTTCATCTCTGTAAGTTGGTGCAATCAAATAAAAAACTGGTTTTTTCGTAGACTTTTCCCCGCAACTCAGGAGTCATCAACACGTATTATTCATTCTGATAAAGGCTGCAAATTTAGACTGTATGTTTAGTTTAGTTAGGAGGTTGTGGTGAATTGTAGTGGACTAATTTAAGTCTAAAAATATTAAACTGTCATGACCACTGTATAATTGGGATGGTATTTTTGCTAAATAGGGACTTCTTTACTGTTTACAGCTGGTTTTGCACTCGTAACAGATACAGACAGAAGGAGCGAGGACTACAGTTCTTGCTCCCCCCTCTGCCCTCTGTTCCTCATTTTTATTTTCCTGTGTACAAAACCATCCTGCATGCCAGCTTGGGAAGCTGGCATCCCTCCTGTTAAGACCAAACTTGCTCTCTGTTGCAGTATAAATAGTGCTTGCTTCCAACTTCAGAGCAGTACCCATTATTGCATGCATGCTGTAACTCACTGGGAAGCAATAGCTCTGTTAAAGGGTCTTCTGTGCATAGAATGAGTTTATGTTTGTGGCTTTGAATTCACAGGACAACTCTGAGTAAACATCTGGTGATAGGCCCTTAAGCTTGTGTGATATTAGGTTACTGCAATATTTTGATTCTGGAGTGGCTGAATATAAGGAGGTCCTACTTCACAGGTATGTACAGGAGAAAACAAACCAAATGCCATTCTTTATAGTACTCCAGATACAAAGCTGGGAGCACATCCAGCTTCAGTTATCCTACATTATCTTTAAACTGCTGGAAGCAGAGGGGGGAATTGCATCAGGTGAGCCAGGTGTATTTTGAAATTTCCTTTAGTTTGCTAGACTGGGGATTTTGATTTCATAAAAGCACCTTGTTCTGCTTTGTAAAAGTACCTGGCTGGGAAAAACAGGAGACTGTTTGGTAAGACAGAGGCCACAGAGGAAGGCTGTTGAGGGAAGGCTGAAGTGATGGGCCATGTTCAATTATGGAAGAGGTTAGCTCTGCAACACCACTACAGTCTTTGCTGACAGCACGTGAGGTTTTGCTGTGACCTGTTTAGTCCTTCTGCTATTGAAAAATGTCTTTGAAAAAGTTACATGATAGAAAGCAGTTGCTATTTACCTTAGGCTCACCAGAACTGATACCTTCCCAACTGAAAATGCTGGACAGTCTGCCCCAGTCATACTCTAGGGAAGAGCCTTTCCCTCCTTAGCTGTGTAGCACATGTGGCCACTTACAGTCTAAAACGTCAAGAACAAGAATTCTTTTAACCTTCTGTCAGTTGTTTCGTTTTCCAAGTGAGGATGAGCCGCTCCTGCACCATCAGCCATTGTTTAGCTTCAGCCTGGATGCACCAAAGCAAGTGCTGCCGAGAGGGATGCTGGGTTTTGGGGTTATGCTGTGTTGCTACAGATCATGTCACCTCAGTGGGTAAACAGTCCAAAAATATAACCAGCAAATGATACAAAAAGGAATCCAGTTATATTTTTATATCTCATTAAGTTTCGCTCCTCCTTCTTGTTTTATTGGCAGAGATATCAGGGGAGGGTATATCTCCATGGGAGAAGAGGTGAAAAGATTTGCAGTAAATATGTGGGTGACCGCCTAAATTTTGCATTAAATTTTGGGGTGAAACCTCTTTTTTTTTTTTTTTTTTCCTATGGGGATTAAGTGGGAAGGGGTTTAGGATCTCCCACACCAGTCTCATTTGAGGAAACCCTTATTTTATCATGTTTAAAAAACAGCTGCTGATTTGAGATCTGTTACTAGTAGCCTGCCTGGGGGTTCTTTATTTAGTTACTTGGCTCAAAGAGCTGCTGTCCCAAGCTGTCATTTAACAGAGAGGATTGCTTAATATTGCTGTGAGCTAAAGGTATAGGTGGGTAGACTGTCTTTTGAACCCTGAACTTGCCCTGTGTGGTAGTGACAGATGAGCAGGGGTTGAAATAAAGGTGAGATTCCACCAACACGGGTTTTGGGGTTAACATGTGGTCTGTCCCCAGAGCTCTGCATGACCTTAATTTATGACTGCAGAATACTGGCTACCATAGCCTCTTCTCTTCAACCCCATATTTCAGTGTGAGATTAGTAACTAATCAATAATGTTATCTTCTGTTATTTTTGGGGTGTCCCTGGTTGCCTACTCGTCCATTTCTGGGTGATAGCTGAGATTTGGCTGGATAATTTTGTTGGAACTCAACCTGCTTTCTCCATCCAAACACTTAGTGCAGCCTAAGTCAAGAAAGGCAGTAGGAAAGAATATTGCATGCCTTTGGGTTTAGTACACCTGGGCCCACTGAACATTTCCTTACATACCGTGGGGGGTTTTTCTTGTTGTTTTTCCCTAGCTTTGTGCTCCAGCATGCTCAGCATGTATGTGGTTAATGGTTTTTCTGGAAGTGAATTAATGTCTGTCAGGATAGCTAAGGCCCTATCCTGAATATGTTTCCACATCATGTTTAGAGTTCTTGCTCAGATTGTGGTCCAGCCAGATTTTGTTGCTTTTAAGTTGGAGGGGACAACCTTTGTCTTAGGTTCATCTGTAGTAAATGTTTGACTGCTGTCAGATTTTGATCTTGAAAAAAATTGTTTTTCAGACAGTAGCTACAAGTTTGATAGAATGGGAGTTATTATGACTCTCTTTATAGCCATAATCCTGTGCTGTAAGAATCCTATTTGTCTCATGTCCCCTGTTTAGGATTTTTATGTAGTTATTTATACCATGCCTACTGGATCTGAGATGCACACGGAAGAGGCATGACTCCCCAGTGTTTGGATCTGCAAACATGATGGTGCAGGGAAAACTGTATTTAATGAACTTCTTCATATATTCAGTATTAAGACATTGCTGAGAATACAAGCCTTGACAAGTAGAAGTATCAGCTTTTTTGTCTCTTTTCCCTTAATACTCAAAGCACTGAACTTAAGCCCACTTGAACTCAGTAGCTAGAGGAAAATATGCAATTTCCTTAAAGTAATTTCTGTAAATTGATATTGTAAGATGGCCTTTCAAAGGCCAAAAAATGAGGTATTCCAAGTGAAATAGGTAAAAAAATCCCCATAATTAAAGAAATCCTTTAGTATGTACAAGTTGTGACTATTTTTTCTGAGAAAATACCATTATTTCTGTCACTTCGCAACAGGTTTCTTTGTACAGTAGACAAAGAAACATAAGGAAAATAAAACACATTGCATCAGGGATTTTTAAAAACCCCATTATTTTCTTTGTTCCAACTAATCTATACTATTAATTCTAAAAATGAAATAGAATATTTTTCTAAAAACTTAGTATGCAGTTCATGCATTTTCATGGAATGTCCTTAACTATTCACTGACTCACTCCCTATTCATTTATAGCTAATATATGGTACTTTTATTGTGGTTTCTAAAGTATGGAGGTTATGTGAGTCAGATGCAATTTAGAAGAGAGATTATCTTTAAATAATCAAAAACATACTTTGCCAAAAATACTAAAAAAAGGAAAGAAAGCATTCAGTGTTCTCAAAATATGAAGTGCTTTCTAAAAAGATTTTTTTTCAATAAATAAGAGAGAAGAAATGTTATGTAAACTTAAGTGTTTGGCAGACATCTGTTTACTTCCTCCAAGGAGACGAGGGGTTTTAGGATTGTTTGAGCTCATGAGAAAGGCACATCCTTGAGTTCTTGCACCAAGGACGTGATGGAAGCATTTTTCCTTGAAAATTTTCAATGAGAAGACATAAGGTTAGAGGTGGTATGAATGATAACTTTCTTGAAGAATTTAATCAAGGACGTTATGGAGAATGTGGGCGTTTGGTTCTCTCCTTCAAAAAGGGGGGAAAAAACACAACAACCAAATACCCCTGTGCCTACTCTTTTTTTTTTTTTTTTTTTTATTTATTCTTCTTTTTCCTTCTTAAGCTGATTCTTGTTCTTACAGAGTTTTTCATTAATGATACAGTGTTAGTAAGGGCAATTGTTAGGTTTTTTGCTGTGACTTTGAAGTTCCTTTGTTGTGACAGCTGCTAGGCTGGCATTTCCTGGACATCAGTGGGATATGATGATAGCCTGCCTGCTTCCCTTCTTTCTGATGGAATTTCTCAGAAAGGATAGCAAACTGGCAGACTCAGATTCTCTATTTAAAAAAGCAGACCTTGGATCGTAGTGGGCTAGAGTTGAGAGAAATACAGTGATCCAAAGAATTATCTTCTGTTTTGTAACATAATCAGCAGTTTGATTTGCAGGCAGAATCAAAAGGATCTCAGACTTAGGAAAACATTCATCTTCATGCTTCCATCCCCCCCCCTCCCCTCCCCTCCCATCTCCACTGCCCTTGCTTTCTTTTTTTAAGGGTTTAGTGCAGCAACAAGTGGTTGTGGCCTGTCAACCCGATGCCAGCCTCAGTAGAAGCCACATTAAAATAAATGCATATTTTCACTATCAAAAGATAACATGCTGCTGGCTTAAAAACATCCCAAACAGCCTTGCGCAGAACGGTTTTTAACAATATATTAAGCCTCATATTTTTCAATTACAACAGGGCTTTTTTTCCTCTGCTGATCTTTTTTTTAATAACCCAAGGAGCAAATATGTCTTGGTTTTGAGCTTTAATCTGGTGCTTTGTGTACTCTGATGACCTCCTAATCACACTCTCCATGACATGTCAATCTGCTGCAATGGAAAGTGGGTGATTTGGGCTGTCATGAAAGTGTTGATATGCTCATATATCCTGTGCACTTAGGACAGAGGAGTTCAAAGAAATGCATTAACCAAAGGAATGAAATGTTATGGGAACCCATAATTCAAATATCGAGTGTCCCTTTCCCAGTTCATGAGTGGTTCTTCATCTGTGTTGTGACTTCAAATGTGAGCACCAGGTGTGAAGATTCCTGTTTATTTTTATTTAAGCAAACACAAACACAAAATATTTCAGAGCTGATGCAGATGATGAAATATAAAGATGTGAAACGTGTTTAGTAAATAGTCAGGTTGCATATGTCTAAACAAGGAAGGGGTTTGTAGAACGTAGTTTTAGTTTACAGTGCTCTCCTTTCATAACTATATAACCATCTGCCTCCAGTATGCTCCTTAAAATCTGGTGAGCCTACACTTCAGTCTGTAACCTTGACTGCTACACTGGTGTTTCCTTTGCTGAGCTAGTGGGATCATCGAGATCTCACAGGCTGTCAACATCTGGAGTGTTATCCTTCATGAAAACTGAAAGATAGGAGAGACCTTTGTTATCAGATGGAGACTGGTCTAGTGTGCAGTTTGAGAGGCAAGGTGTGAATGTGGGTCTGAGGGTGAGGGTCTGCTCCCCTGGGTGCTGACAGGACTTGTCGTGTGGTCTGAGGTGTGTTACCCAGCTGTTCTGCCTGGTGTGTAGGTAACGATGCCTGCCTTCCTGGTGAAGTTTATGTGTCACCATTGTTATAAACATGAGAAAGGAATTGGCTTTGAGATATGATTGTTAATGAGCTTGTTAATTAGGTTATGAAGTTAATGATTTTAATGAGGTTGTTGTTTGGCGTTGTTGTTTGAGGGTGGTGTTCAGATGTTGGGGGTTGATGGCAGAAAGTTCTGGATTTGGGGGAGGAACGGGGGCCAGTCACAATTAGCATAAGGGGAGAGAGAGGAAGACCCCATTGGACCATTACAAACCAACCAGAAGACCCTGGATACAAACCAGCCAACCAGAACAGCATAAGGGGGTGGGGTCAAGGGAGGAGCCGTGCTCAGCTCCGGGGTATAAAATGTTTCTCCGCAGCCTTGTGGGTGTGCCTCTGGCCATACCCACCTGTGGCTCAGCACCCAGTGCTGCTCCAGTGCCTCGTAGTTCGGCAGATCGCCATTTTTGGTCTCTAATTGTTCATAGTGACTTTTGTTAATAAATCTCCTTTTTTTTAAATTGTAATTGGCTAGCCATTTATTTCACCATTAAACTGAAGACTGTCTAAGGCACTGCTTTCACCTTCATAATCCAGCACCTTTTATGCTGTTGTTTAGTGAGTAAGGCATAGATTTATGACTGTGAAATTTGAGGAAGGCATGGTCCAATATCTGAAATACACTTTTCTGGTTTTCCCTGAGAAACAGTATCATCATTTAAAATATTACTGAATCTTTCTTCTGAAATGTTTTACTAAGATTTTTTCATCAGCTGTTCAGTTTTAGCAAGAGATTAAGAGATGTAGATTTCTGGGTCTGCATGTCAATCCACCCTTGGCTTGCGTGAATTCCTGAGTGAGTTAATTTGGCTGCTGTGCACTGAATCTTGACAGATCTCCTTGGATCTGCCCAGTGCTCTGTTGAATTCTGTGGTGAAGAAAGTGGAAAACTTGCCCATGGATACAAACCTGAGGCCTTAAAATTGCTGTTCCACTTTTCTTGTCTATAAATTGGTTACAAGGGTGAAAAGAGATTAATGATCTATACAGTGTTTTAATCATTTGCATGCCTCAGTGAATATATGATGTGACTTTAAGAGTTGTGAGTATTTCTTCTTGATGCATGGTCTTGTATAAGGGGTTAAAGGATAAGGAAGGCTGAACTCAGGTTAGTGATTCTTGTGGTTTTGAGGTCTTTTTGTTGCAGAGACTTTTTTTATTTTGTTGTGGTCTTAGTGTTTTTGTGTTTGGTTTTGGTGGTGGGTTTTGTGAGGGTTGTTTTGTTTTGTTTTTTAATTTTACTTTAGATGATTTTTGAAGAAAAGAAACTTGAAGTTCCTTGTCTAGTAGTGGTGAGTAGTGGTGTAGATGTTTTGAGGGTATAAACCACAGAGGAAGTTGGGATAAAATAGCTACTTAAAAAGAGATTAAGGGATTTACTTCAGTGCCTCTATGGGTTGTGATTTAAAGGGAGAAGGACCTATTTTTTCATATTATAGCTGGTTTTATTAGCTACAGGTTTTAACTTTTTGGAAAGATTCTCACATCTTTCTATCAACCAGTTTTGGGAGTTAATCCAGACCAGTCAACAGAACTGTATGTTGCACTTGATTTCATGGTAATTGTAAAGGGTTTTTGGTGTCTAATCTGTCCAGTATAACTCCCTAGTCTTTTGCCACAGATGGTATTGATCAGCAAGAATAACAGATAACTATACTTAAACTCCATTTTCCAGGGTAAAAAAAATAAATTTGAAATTAGGGTGTAGAGAGAAGAAGGTATTACATAAACCAGAATTAAATACAGAATTATGACTCCAGATCAAAAGACTTTAAACTTCTACTTGTGGTTAGTTAATATTTTCTTTTTCCTGCAGAGTTATATTTGGGACAGGAGCTGAACTTTGTCTTCCAACTTGCTTTGCCAGTGTTGATCACAGCTTTGTCAATCTTTGAGTTTGCTGGCACCCTCAGAATTTTACAACCACAGTACCCAATACAGTATTTTTGTAGCAGTTCTTTACTGGAAAGTGGTTTCAATGTGAGAGATAAATTGAGGATGGCATGGCATTGGTCAGTTGAGGTGGAAAGCTCAGTACTATGATCACTTTAGTAATGGGAGGATTTTTCAGTAGTCCCAGAAGAACAAAATTGTATGCAAGGTAGTTGATGTTTGCATTTGAAAGTGTTTTCTCATTGGTTCTTACTGACTTATATCTGCCTAGCCTGCGTGAAAACCACCTTGAAATTCCTTAAATTTCTCTCACAAAAGCTTTACTTAGAATAGTTCTCCATTTGTACACATTTATTTTGTCTTTTTCAAATGTCAGCTCAGTATTTCAATAGCAGATTCAATCATGCCTGGAGTTCTTACAATCCATTTTCTGTAGTGGATCATCCATTAGGAAATAATGCCCTCTGCATTTTTTTTTCAGGCTTGATTTGTCTTGGGATCAGAAATACCCAAAGTCTCTTTTGAAAATGAGTTGTAATCGAAATGTGAGGTTTCTGTGCTGGCCCATATGCATCCCTTCCATTCATCTGTGTTTGGGCTACTTGTCTTGCCTGGGAAAGAGAAAAGAGAATTTGATTTATCCTCTAAGCGGAGTTGCTTTCTTTCCTCTTTGACATATTGCTATTTCTTAGACTAGTTGGAATGTTCTTTAGTGGCTTCCTTTGGAAGTCATTCAGTGGTTAAAATGTTTTCTTTCTTGGGAAATGTTTAATAAACATGAACAGAAATCCAACACAATCCAACCCCCAGTGGTTTCTCTCATGTAACTTTTTCTTATTTCTTACATTTCATTGTACTTGCTTTTAACCAAAACCAGCTAGCTTTAAGTCTACATTAAGCCCACATTAAGTTCTAACTTCAAATTTTGGTCTAGAGTTTGGAAATAGGAATGTCTGATGTTCAGAGAAATGTATAATTATTTTTTCTTGTGTAAATTAAACCCCACTTGATGGATTAAGCGGAGTGGTTTTTAAGGTATATGGGATAGTAATGGTGTTGGAAAATAAGTGGAAATGATAAAAGCTTTAAATTCAGGCTGACAGGCTGTAGTCCAGAAACCTTAAAGTCCAGTTTGAAACTTCTGGAAGGTTTTGGTTGAATATGAGAGCTCAAAGTGCAAAAAAGAAAATAAATTAAGAAATTTTTCATGTTAAATCTCTTCAATCTGTGTTTCTGTGCACTGCCTTCCAGCATCCCGTGTTTTCTCTTTGCATTCCATTCCCTAAAAGCCTCTTCTAGTTTCAGAAACTGTTTAAATGCCTATTTTATGAGAAGCATAATGTTCAAAGGTCTCACAACTTTTGTGGCACTGAAACTATAGTATTCCCGTCACTGCATTTCTCTAAAAGTGAGGGAGAGGCACAGATGAAAAAAGTAGCTTCTGTGTATGTGTTCCATAGCTTTTGTCCTAGACACCATAAATTTAATCAAAAACCACCCTTGGCTTTCAGCATGGAAAACCCTACCAGCTAGGCTGAAAACAAGTAATTGTTCAGTCTTCAGTAACAGGGAGTGATACCCCTCTTACCCTCGTATTTAGTAACAGAACTTTACCATGGTGGGTTGTGCAATGCTGACACAGAGGAAGAGCTGTTATTTTAATTTCTTAGATGACAAATTGAAGCGTGGTGAGGTTGCCACTTGCCACAGCATTTGTGCAGAGCCTCTAGGTGAACCTGGTGCTTCACAGCCTATGGCTGGTGCTGGGGAGCATTGATCATCCTTTTATGACAAACTATTAGTACATACAGCATGTGCCAAGCCATTGTGGAAAGATCTATCACAGCCACTTAGGAAATCTTTTGTACAGTTCTCTCACTCCTAGGGAAGAAAAAAACATCTTAAGTCTCGTCTGCTTTGAAGTGAGTTTTCTGTGTTTGTATGTTAAAACACAACCTGTTTGTGTTGTGCAACTTAAGAAAAGTTCTAATCTCTACAAAGATTTGAACTTCAGAGGTCTGTTTGGCACCTTTACAGAATCCCTTTCAAGCATACACCTTTTTGAGTGAAAATACACCATGCACTTACTGTAAAAGGGAACAGACAGAGTTTGAGAACAGTAATTTCCTGCCCAGGTGACACCTAGAGGGCAAGTTCGGGATATGGTCAAGAATTGTTCTTGGAAGCACCTTATGTCTGTGAAAGAAGAGGTGACTGAAACTTACCTTCTTACTATCTTTTATGAAATAAAAATACTGGAAATCAGAAAGATTTCGCCAGCTGTGAGTGCAAAAGTCACAGCAGGATGCAGTTTACTGGAGGTTCCTGGTCCCTGCACTGTAATTATCCTTGAAGGTGTGAGACAAAACAGGAATGTAAAGCGTAAGGCTTTTGTTTTCAAGAAGCCAAAAAGAAATTGAGATTTCAGCTGTACTGTTTAATGACTAAATCAGAAAACTTGATCTCTGATTTGTTCTGCTAAATCCCTCTGAAATGAATGTACGCTGAAAAAATTAGTTCTGCTGGAAATCCACTTGTGCAGTCATTGTAAGTTGGTGAAGGGTTGGCTCTGCAACTTCTAAGTTTGGAACCAAGGCCTCATTCCAGCTCTCACTGGAGAAGTGAGAGCTTCAGAATTAGCTTTAGTAGCATTGGGCCCAGTATAAACCTTTGTGGTACTTCTGAGATGCCTAAAAGTTCTGGTGATGGCTTGTTATGGCAGCTGATCCAAAAACTGCTCCTGTCATGTTCCCTCTGCTTCAATCTCCCTGTGTTTACAAGGGTGCTAAAGAAAGCTGGGCCAAGCCTGGGGTCTCCTGGGCCACAGGAAGGTCTGTTTGGACCTCTGCCTTCTATTAGAGTCCCTTTCCTGTTTTAAAGAAAATTATACTTACTTCCCTTAAAGTTTCCTCAACTTTCCAGTGGAGCTTGGTTGCCAGAAAAAGGACTTGCAAACGATTATGTGCAAATACACTTACAAAAACTGATCTCCTCAAGAAACTGGTATTTAATGATAATATATGGTAGTATTGCCATTAGCAGAGATTGAATTTGGTTTCAGTGGGGTTTTTTCTTTTTGTGTTTTTTGTTGTTCTGTTTTGTTTGAGGGGGCTTATTAATGATTCCCTGGGTTTTATAGCATTCATCAAAAAAACCCACTACCACCATCATCACCACCACCACCATCAGAAACCAACCAAAACCACAAGAATGGTCAGCTGCCTTATGATCAAATCACTTTACATGAGATGGGGACCAACCATGTACAAGTTTTCCTTTTAAAAAAAGACAGCAAAGTCTCTTGGAACAAGGGGAGAATTCTGCTTTGGTCTAGAAAATGCTGAAGCAATGCTTTTGGCATTAAAGGAAAACAAAGTTTCATAAAATGAAACAATGCTGCCCATGAGGAGCAAAGTCAACGTTCTTTAAAAAGCAAGACTGTGGTGAATACGGACTTTTGGTTCTTCCAGCACTGTTAGAAGGACCTACTAAAAGAGAGAGAAAAGAAGTAAGCCCTTGACCTTACACATATTTCTTGAGGGGAATCTATAGAGAACTGCAGTGAATTCAGCTGAGAGCAGGGTGTGAGGAGACAGACCTGCTCACAGGACTGGGACCTCATGACTTCATGAACAAGGTGTGAATCTTTTTATTGCACAAGCTCTGAGGTGCTCATGCACTGAAAATTGGATAATGATTTCTCTCACTAGCATCTTTCAATTCTGTAACTTTTAAGCATATTAAGTACAAAAACTTGTAGAGAATTTTTTTTCGGAGTGAAAGACCCTTTTTTTACAAGAGGTTTTTGATGATTTTAATAATCTACTTCTTAAGTACCATGCTGCTTGTTAACTTTCCTTGGGCTGAGAAGGTGGCAGTGCAGTTCTCTGATAGTGAATTTTACCCAGAGGTCAATTTCTGTGGTGTACATCCACTGTCCTTCTGTCCTACCTGAAGTACACAGTTGGACTGTACTTTTTGTAGGATTGGTTTTTTTTGTTTGCAGTGGTGGTCTTAGAGAAAGATCTATCAAGTAAGGTCCTGAATGAGGCTGAAAGGATGGGAAGTATTACTGAGTAGTGATGGACGTTTACATGCTTCTGAATGGATCTGACTCTTACTCTGTTTTCTTTTCATAATGACTACAAGCAAAGGCACAGTTAGGCTTCTTAAGTGACATTTATTTGATCTTAGTTAAGTAGGGATTTTAAGAATTTTTCTTGAAGTCACCGTCTGTGCCAGAAGAGCATGAATTTAGACAGAGCAATGAAATAATATGGAAATATCCCTTGATCTTAGCAAAGTTGAATATAACCTGTCTAGGCAATGTTTGTTGATAATTTGCTTTTCTAAGGTGTACTCATAATCCATTCAAAAACACAGTTAAGAAGTTACTAGAATTGCACAGAGAAGTTTTTATAGTTTTGGGAGTGGTGAAGTCAAGACTCCATTGCCAAGGGGGCACTGGCAGCTTAAAATCATCACTTTTCCCTCCTTGCTGTTGTTAATTGTGTGTTGTGGTTTTATAGCTGAGTGCTGAAGAAAACAATCTTTGTGTTCTGTATGTTGGGTAGACCTTCAGGAGAGGCAGTTTGCCTCCTTTTTTATGTATTTTACACTGTACATTGATGTCTCACACAGCAGTAGAAGAAGGAAAAAGCAATCAGAAAAGTGGTAAAATATTGATCATGGAAGGAAAAAATAAAGACATGCTCATAAAGCTCTGAACATTCATAGAGCATCTCAGGAGGAACATTAAAACCAGACCTCTGTCGAGCTAATTTCATAAAAAAAGAATAAGATTTCACATGGGTGGTACATCAAGTGGCTTTATGTTATGACTTATGTGCATGTTGCAGTGGGATGCACGATGCCTTGTAATAATGGAGGAGCATATATTAGACTTTGTATTTTCTGCACCTGCTAGAATTTTTTTTCATAGGTACGTATTGGGTTTATCTTGGCTGGCCCCCACTTTTTTAAAAAGGTTACACCTTTGCATTTTCTTTCTTGGAAACAAAGTGGCATTTTTAATGAAAATACAGTTATCTGCTACTAGCACTTTCTTAGATTCAGAAAAAGGAAACCTTAATGTAATATAAAATGGATGTGAATGGTCTACTGGTAAACTTTCTGAGCTATATTTTATCCTGCAACATGATTCAAAGTCTGTTAGCAGCTTTTTGAGGATTTGTTCCTGAGTTATATCTGGTTATTGACATACTTTTTGGCTACAATTCAATATTTCATCAGTCCATAAGGCATCCATAGCAAGTGCAGAATTGTAGAGAGCCCTGCAACATCCACCTGTGTGGGCATGGAGCATCTTGTGAGGAACCCAGGATATGGATGACAAAGAGCAGAAGGGCTGCTGCATGTTCACTTTGGTTTGGGATTGAGAGGCTCTTCTGAGCATTTTCCTAGGAACACTAATGAAGATCTGGGACCTGTGCCCCTCATTCTAGTTTATATCTTTGTGGCCTGGGAAAATCTGGCCTCCCTGGTATAACACTGGCCTTGGGGAGTGAGCCAGCAGGAAGAAGAGCATTCAGCAAAGAGCTCCTGGTTCAGCTCCGAGGCTGAGGTACTCACGCTGTGTGTGATGCATCCCCACACACATCACCTAACACAAAGAAAACCAATCATCGCCCCTGTTTTTTGAATCCAGCAACCCAGGAGCTGCTGTGTTCATCATGAACCCAGGACCCAGCAAAGCAGGCAGTGTCAGAGAGTCCTCCCTGGTGCTCAGCTCCCTTTCTCTGAGTGCTGGTGGAGGGAGATGCTCTGTGTGAGCCTTGCCTCCACAGGGCAGTCCTTTGGACAGCTTTCCTCCCTTGTCTTCCACTTCTGCTCATTTCACTGCTACCCCAAAGGCAAAACCTTGGTTTAATTACTGTTACTGAGTTGGTATTTTATTATTAGGTAGACTTTCTTTGTCTGAAGGTCTGCTATTCATTCTGGGTGGAGGTGTTTGGCTCCAGTCACATTTATCTGTCTGTGTCCACATTTCAAGGATTTCCATGGTATTGACATTTCCATTACAGGAATTTGAAGAATGTTCAATTATATACAGGCCATGAAACATATTTACTTTTTTTTCTTTTTTCTTTTTTTTTCCAATGTCTGCCAACTGTTCCCTGCCAAACTTTAAACTGGGCTGCCATGGCTCTTAAGATTTTAATATTTTTTTTACATATTTGCTATACTGTTACATACACACATAGTGCACGCACAAATAAAAGCTCATACTGTAGTATTAGAAGACAGGACCAGATTTTATCTGGAGGATTACTGTAGGCCTGTTTCTAATTTATATAATGTTTTTGTTAATAGCAATACCTCTTTAAAATGCCCAATAAAATACTGTAGCATTAATTTAAATAGAAATTTCAGTCATTTTAGATATCCCCCCATTATAACAGGTCAGGCTTTTAACAGATGTCTCAATAACTTTGCTATTAGCAGGAATATTTCATGAATTAAAATCAGGCCTCTTTGTCTCTGTCACTCGTTGAAATGACCTACATATTTGGCAGATGGAGAGGACTTGCTTGTGCATTAGTACTGCTGGGGTAGGGTTTTTTCAGCTGTGTATTTTTGGAGAAGAGAGGAGGATTTAACATAAGTTAACATAGTTTATTTTTTATTAATACCATACTTCAGTTGCTCTTTACAGAAAAATCGTATTAGGCACATCTTGCCTTTTAAGCATAGAAAACATCTAGGACATTTCTCCTGGGCACCAGACTCCTGTCTTAATGTAAACCTTTCAGTGAAGCAGTGGACAACTTTTTGCAAGCGTGTGGACTAATGGGGCTGGAGCAGAAGGTGCAGTAACTCAGCTGCTGCAGAGGTCCTAGAAGAAATCTCCCCCGGAGACCTGAGTGCTTTCCAAGACATTCTGGGGTGTTGATTTTTGTGATTAAGTATTTTCATTCCCCTACCTGGCACAGAGAGTGTTTTTAAGCATTATGCTGATGGTTTCACCTAAAATGGCTGTCTGACACAATGTTGTGCTGGCACATGACTCTGTTTTATTTGAGGAATCAAAAAGGACCTCTAGAGCTGAATGATGGCAGCAAAGCCCAAGTCCTGCTGCAAAGAGGCAAACTCTAAAGAGAGATTTAGTTGAAGATGTGGCCTGTTTATCTTCTGCAAAATCACTCTCTGGCGTCCTGTGCATTAGTGCAGGTAGAAATGATTTCTTATTATTTTTGCTGTAAGTTTGATTGAAATGTAACTAATTACACAAGCAAGTAGAAAAGCTCCACACATGAATGTGCTGCCTGAGCAAGCAATATATCCCACAGTCATTAATCAAGAAGTAAAAAACACGTGGGATCAAGTGAAGTTACTTAAGGGATGCATTTGACCTGCAATTTGGTTTATTCTTAAGGCCCAAGTCAAGGAATGATACTAAGTTTCTACCATTTCCATCGACATCAGAAAGAGCTTCAAGCTCTTAAATATTTTTCAAATTAGACTATTTGCTGTCAAGTACATAAGTACTGTCTAATCTAATTTAAGGGCGTTTAGCCAACAAGTTCAGAAAACAGCAAATTAGTATTTAGAGCCATTACAATGGTATTCTATTGCCAAGGATTCTCCCTGTTTGCAGGGAAATTTAACTTTTCCTGCCCAGTGAGAGCAGCTTACAGGCCAGTTGGCAGCCAGGAGGGCTTTACCAGCCATCTCTCAAACCTTAAGGATATTCCAGGAACTGAAGAGGGAAATCAGGAAAGGTGTTGTGTTATGTTATTATAAACCTGTCATAACATAGTACTGTTTCCCTGGCCTGAACTCCTTAGGACTCCAAGTGGGAATATTAGTTGAAGTGGTTCTTTGGTTATTGTGGTGGTGATGATAGCAATGGATACCACAGTTTTCAGCTCTTAACTAAACTAGTTGCTTAGGATCATAGAAATAAATTCATACGAGGGACCTTGGTTTCCCTTCTTGGGAAATTTTAGGTCTTTTCCTTACTTAATGCAAGGTAGAATCTTAAGTCTTATCTGGAGTGATGGCCTACTACATTTAAACTCAAGCTGTACTGTTTTAAGGAGTTTCCAGGGGGTATAGGTGCTGCCTTAATTCCACCTGGCCTGCTCTGTTATATGGTTTGCACCTGGTTGCTATCAGAGGAAAGTGGCTGAGAAGAAAGAATACACGATTTCAAAGGAAAACATCAATCCTTGAGGTAAAAACAGTAAATCATTGGGTTAATAATCATTTTACTGGCTATTGTGCTGTCCCTGAAATGGGAAAGGAGTTTTTTGATTTATTAGAGGTTTTCCTGTAACCGAGATGGAAACACAGCCCCACAGAGTATCGCTGGATGTTTGTTATTTGTGTGTCTAAGTAAAAGTGTTGTTTTTTAACTCTTTTTCGTCTTGTACAAAGAATGGCTGTAAGGGATGTGAAAGACACTTAGACAGAGACAACAGGGGAAAGGATGTGGTACATCCTGCACCCATTAACACTGTCAATTAGCACCATTTATCTTGAAATTTTTCCAGCTTGGAACACAAAAGTATGTACGTCAGGGTTTGGGCCAGACAGAAACATAGAAAACGATGGTATTTTTGGAGACACCAGCCAATGTGAGGGAGAGAGCAAAGGCACACAGTAATTCTAGAAAGAGCTGCATTTTGTGTGTGTGTGAAAATTTGATTATAAGATTATTCTTTCAACATAAACACAATTCTCTAAAGACTTATTAATGCTTCAGTAGCATAGTGGAAAGACTCTAGTGCAGTCCGCTTTAATAGCTTTCTGGCTTGAACCCCAATACATAATGTTCTAGTAATAGTTTATGGGTGACTGCAATAAATTGGTAGCAAGTGTTTTCCAGTTTTTGGCTCTTCTTATCAGCTCTGCTGGTGGAACATTTTGTTTTGAGAATATTGCAAAGGCAATTGATCTGCTTTGGATATGTGCTCTAGAGTTTTGTGTCTTTTAAAATATATGTATATATGAGGTTTTTTTCTCCACATTCTGATATGTACTGTGTAAAGCTGGGGGCTAGTAAAATGTTACGGGGATCTGAGCAGTTGGTTAGACCCAGTAGGACTCCACCTACCCTAAATAATGTTCTGCAAGTACTGCCAAAAAGGCAGGGCTTTGCCCCCCTCCCCCCACTTCCCTTCCCAATACTTTCATTGTTCTAGTCTTTTCATGTAGCAGTGGAAAATTTGTTCCTGTCCATGCAGGAATAAAGATTTTTCACACAGGTTCACTTTAGACCCAGATGGCTTTTTGAAATAGAAAGAAACATGGAATATTTCACACTTAGTGGCTAGGGAAAAGAGCCACTTTTGATTAGAGATGGGCCTTATATGGTCACCGTTGATTTCTATTGGATTTGGAGGTGAACTTAACTGTAATTACAGGGCGAAGTTCCATGGCCTCTATTATGCAGGAGATGTCCCTCTTGGTCTTCAAATCAATTAATTCACAGCTCCAGATCATCTCTATAGCCAGGCTAATTGAAACTGCCTGCTTTCATCTCCATTCCCAAGACGAGAAGAAGAGTTGGGTAGCTGAACCCAGACTGGAAATGTCTAGCTGCTTTCTGTGTGTAAGAGGCCAGACAAAACCACCAACCTGATTGCCTCTGGATTCCAGTCCTCTGGATATGATAAATAAAGTCAAAAGTACCAAGACAGTAAACAAACATTATCCATTGGATTTTGCCACTGAATATCTTGTGCTTGTTCCTGGCTCCATTTTATTTCTTTAAGCAGCTCTCATGCTGACTCTTTGCACAATCATCCAACATAGTTTGTAGATTGATTCAAAATGAAAATAGGTACATTTCTCCAAGATAACATTAAACACATGTAAAATTAAAGGACAGCCGAGTGCTTCCTTCATTCCTTTAATCTTCTGCATGTACTGGAACATTTGTTTTATATAAAGGTTATATTGTAAAAATACTGGACTTGGGGCAAAAATAAAATTTTTAAAAATGTAAACTAAAGTCTGGAGATCACTAAAGCACAGAGTGAATAGATACTCAAGAAATATTTAAAGTAACTGAATGTGGACTTTACCCTGTTAAAGTATCCCAAATGACAGCAGGAGAGTCAGTTTGGTTGTCATACAAAGCTGCAGACAGAGAGCTGGAGATGAACAGAAAGTACTGAAAATATGGCCTTGAGACAATAAATGGAAGTGCTAAGTGGATGAGAGTGAGCATTGACGAAGGAGGTTAGAAATGGAGAAGTGCAAAATGAGGGTTGTCATACCAGAACCGCTTTTAATGGTGTTTACACTGTCATAAGCCTAATAAATGTGGATATTTCTTCTCTGATGCATACCAGCCATATTATAAAAGCTTGTTATGGACTCACAGGAAGAGAAGAGCATCTGAGTAAAAGGGTATGCAAGCTGGACTCTGACCACAGAGCCTTAGTGCTACTTCTGAGCAGTTCCCATCCTGCAGCTCTGCGCTGCTTTCACTGCCTGTTGTGAACGTGCATCTCTCCTTCTTGCTGCTTACTTATTTAACCAAGTTATCAACGTAATTCTATAAATTACTTGGGAATGCTGCCCTAAACAATTGTATTTCCTTATTTTCCAGGGGAAAAACCTCGGAAGCCATGTTCAGATACAGGTCTGGGAATCTGTTGTATATTTCATTAATGTTGGATCTGTAGTTTTCCATCTTTCATCCTTTGTAACAGAGGACAGCTTTCAAGCACTGCTGCTAATGATGCCCTAGGCTGGCTCTTTATCTCCATAAACTGAAATTTGTCCCATTTCTGACTAAGGATTCTGGGTAGGGTTGTCCAATAGGTAGTTTCCCATGGTAAACATTATGGTAACTGGAGTTACCATTCCAGAGCACTGAACTTTCAGTGTCTTTTATTAGTGCATCACAGAAATCATGCAAGAAGCAACTGCAGTCAGATGTGGCCATTGTTATTAATTTCCAAAAATTAATTTCCAATTTTGTGCAAAAGGGAATATACAATGTGAAAAATGCAGAAACTAGATGGTCCTGTATTTGTAATCATTTATATTATTAATATGCCCTTAAAATATATATGCAAGAACAATCATGCAATTAAAGACTGAAGAGGGTAATCCTCTTTGGATAATAGAGAAAAACAATTAAAACCCCATTTCCCCAAAAAATCCTTCTTTTTTGTGCTTCTCTTATTTATGAAGCAGTTTGTTTATTTTAATTGAGGATCAGGTTTTCAAGTATATGTTTAGAAAGCTACTCACATTACAATCAGTAAGTTCTAGTCTAATAGATAATATTAAAATGACTATAATATTTAAATTAGCAAAATTCAGAAATGTGATGTTGAGAATGAGCAATGAGTAGCCCTGCAAGAAGACTCAGTGAGGTTTGATTCAAATTATCTGCTCTGGCTTTTAGAGGGCAGTAATTTTCTGGATTTCTGGCGGGTTTTTTTTGATAGGTCAGAGGCAGAGAATTTGTGGGAGAACGTTCTATTCTTGATGTGTGTTCCTTTTACATTTAACTGTATTTCTCCACTGCATAAAGAGGTCTACTTACAATGCCATGATGTGTTTGGAATAAACAGTAGAGTGCTATATTTCACTGTAAGTTCTGTCTATAGAAAGTGCTGGCTCTCAGATCAGCTGTTTACATTTTTCTGAAAAAGCTTCCATCTGTTACGTCAAACTTGTTAATATAGGTCCTCAGGATACAATAACATTAATGCTTTAAGTATCCAAATGAAATGTCAGAGTCCAGTTGCAGATACCAATTTCAAATGTGTCAGTGTCCTGAATCCACCTCTTTTTACTAACAGGCCATTTAATAATCCATGTAAGTATCTATGGATGTCTAAGTCTTTGAAGGTCTATGGGGGGCCAGATGTACAAATGCAGTTACAGCAGCAAATCNTTGGTAAGGGAAGTCTCTGAGCTTCGTGTTGTTCCCAGTGAAGTCAACAGCAAAGTGATTGCATAAATATAGATATACCTTACTTGGATGTATATTTTGCCCCTCATTTAAAAAAAAAATGAAATCCCATAGACTTTAGTTTGTTTTGTCTTTTTTTGTTATGGGTTTCATTCCTTCAATTTAAAATGTAACTGAGTCCTTCATATTTTATTTCTTGTATGAGCTACTGTAATTTATTATTATAGTGGCCATTCGACTAGAATGAAGATGTATGCCCCTCTTTTGATCCTTGTAAAGATGAAGGGTGAAATGTAAGTTTGTTATATTACCTTTCTTGTTTCTACTCTTTTGTATCCATGGTTTTTTAATTTACATTGCATTGTGAATGAAAACCCTTATCTTCAGTAATGTTTTTTTCCTGCCACTCAAATTTTGCATCAACACAAAGGGTTTGTTCTTTAGTTCGTGTTCAGTATTTGGTCACGTTCATTATGAGGTGTATCTGGAATATACAGATCACATTCAGAAAATATCATTTCTCACTGTGTTTTCCTTGATATCTTATTATTAAGGGCTGTTTTTTAGTGGATAGAAATCTATTCTATGCATAAAACTGCATTCAAATGAGGTTTACACATCTAATCATACCTATTTTTATTCTGAAATGCTCAGTGATCAACAGTAATTTAATGTACAATGGTTATAGATCATATGAGTCGTAAACACAGTGACACTGGTTAAATAGGACCATGCAGAGGGTTAAAAGTCCAGTAATAATTAAAATAATCCTCTTCAATTCCATAATATCTTTGGCCACATGCCTTGATCCAACCCCCAACACCACCCTTAAGTACTCTTTAAAAAAATACTCACGTTACAGACAATCTTGTATAACAGATTAACATAACATATCTGGAACATTACTCAGATTTTTGGGCAATGGCAATCTGAACATGTTCATAAGTTTAGTTTTTTATGTACAGCATCCTGCTGTTAACAGCATCATGCTGTTAACTCTTGACTTTTTCTAACTGGAGGGGCTCTACGTAACTGGAAAGTGCTGCCTGTTGTGTCACAGGGAGGGTTGTTTAAGTGTAGGCATTGGAGGGACTTTGCTGAACAGAAATACTCAATGTTTTAAGGGACTCACACAGGTAAACAATATTGTAAGGACTGAAATATTGCACTCACATTCAGATTTGAATGGTCATGATACCTATTTGATGGATTATTTTAGTCATGGCAGTGGATTACACAGCTATGGATGCAAAGGTGGATATACAAGAGAGATGTTAAAAAGGCAGGATTTATTTTTCTTTTAAAAATGAGATGATGTAATGTCTCTGGGTTAGAAACAGAAATTTAATCATTTCTTGCAGAAGACTGGAAGTTAAGAAGCCTTTTATTTTCTTCTGTCCTTTATCTCACCCCGACTTGTTTTTCTGATAGCTTTTGCTCTCTTGTAAAGTAGGAATTCTGCCAGTGAGATTTGTGGTGGAAAGTGTTTGGGGCGCCAGTTATTATTGTTGAAGTATGATACAGCCTTCAATTTAATGTCCCATTTTTTTTAGGTGACCAGACCTAAAAACCAAATAACTCTATGCTATGAATGGGATTTAAAGTATAAGTCCCATTTATATTTTGTAACAGATTTCATCTTGCCCATTGGCAAAATAATTGGCCTCTGTAAAGAATCAGTAAGTAAACAGCCAAGCAATTTTAGCTGGTACATATTGTAATTCCCATTTAAAAAATTACTTAATAGAGATTGCCTTTTAAATAAAAACTATTTTGGTATATCAGAGGCATGTTGTACTAAACGAAAAGAGGGAAAAAAATACCTCTGTCATTTGAAAGAGACCATTTAGCCTCTGAACATATTTGCTCCACACTAAATAATAGATGTTATTCTCAGAGAAATAGAAGATGTTTTATATAGTTTTATTGGAAATTGTTTTGTTTCTTCTGGATACTTCACCCACTCCATCTGCCTACCCCCAAACAACAAACAGATTTGGCTAGTACGTGTTGTAGGTAAATTTTAGGTGTGTCATATAAATTATTAATTTAATAAAGTTAATATGTAATTAAATTTTTAATCATTAACAAAAGTGGAAAGTTCAGAGTTGGGATATTCTTCTTCCTCCCCATAAAAAGAAACATTAACAATCAGTCTAATTCCTATGCATAATGTTGGTTTCGAAAGTTAACTATAGTAGATGGATGTGGAGATACTACTTTGCAAAGTATTAATATTACTTTCATGCCGTTAAAAAGTTGTCCACAAGTGTTATTGACAGAGTAGTACCTGCAGGAAAGAATTATTAGTGTTAACATTATCAGTATATGGATATACTCATCATATCATCACTGAGAGCTTTTCCATTTGTTTTCTCATCCTGTTACCTGGAAAAAGACTTTTCGGCACTGTGTTTTTTCGATGGGGATTTTTTGTTGAGCACGGCTCTGTTTGCAATGGGCAGGTCAAATGAATAAATTTTGCATGTATGAAAGAAGGTGGTAAGGTCTGCGATGCAAATTTTTTCCTGGGAAAGGCCATTCCAGTACTCTTGCCCTGAAAGATCCTTCTGCTCTTTGCCAAATGAGCTGACCGGGTGCTGCTGCTCTTCCCAGTGGCAGGATCTGCGGTCGGAGCCCAGCTCCTTCTCATCCCTCTGCCTTCCTTCCCTCAGCCGTGAAACAGTGAGAGTTGATCTTTAGCTGCTGCTTTAAATGCCGATTGTTCTCTGCTGATAAGAGATAACCGGGGCTGTTAGCACCTTGCTTTCATTTTAAGCAGAGGGACCTGCTGAGGCAGGGAGGGGAGGCAGGAGCGTGGTGCTGGTGTTCCTAGCACCGGCTCCCTGGGAAATGCCTGCCTTGGGATGAGCCTGAAGGATTCAAGCCCATTCACCACACAGCAGTGCTTCGTTTAAAAGCAAGACTTTAGTGCTTTTCCGTGTACCTGATGGGTGCTTTTTGCCAGGAGCTGAAGAAAGAGAAGAAGCTTGAATTTGCAAAGTCTGATTCTCATTCGCTTTAGAACTTTGAAAGCGATTGAGTGAAAGTGCTGGTATTTTTTCGTGCGACTCCACTGGTATCCTGTGATTTCTTTAGAGAACTCCTTCCCAGGCTTCACTTGGCAAAACCACTGAAATACATTACTTAACTTTCTATGCATAGAATGGAAGCTGTTAGTCAAAGTCATTCTTTTGTGGGAGAGGCAAGACAACGAATTTTTCATTCCGTGTCTGTTTAATGTTGGGGGAGGCATCACTCTAATTTAGTGTTAACCAGGTTTCATTTTGGGAGAGCTATTTGAAATGCCACTTCACAGCTGCTTCAGAGCTTCATGAACTATCATGCAGTGTAGTGCCAGATTTTTCTGATGTGTGCAGATCTTCAGTAGAAAAGTCAAACATTTTTGGATCCCTAAATCTAATATTTGAGTTGACAGAGAAAACTATACAATGATTTCTGGTTTCTAAAAGTTATTTCAGCCACAGACAGATTCTTTTTTTGTGTTTCTTTTTTCTAATTCCCTTTATGTTTAGACTAGACAAACCTATTGCAGCATGAAGGAACTGCTTGTGTCCAGAAGTTATTGCAAAGTGGCAAATATTGATTAGATTCTTTTTCACTGAGATTCAGAGGTATTTCCTTCTCTGAACAGTAGGACTTGTCATCACAGTCTGATAGCAGACTTGTATCACCTTTCTTTAAAAAAAAAAAAAATCTCATTTTGATGTGAATTTTATTTATTAGCATTATTTATATTGTGACAGCATTGTGGATATTACTTCTGGGCTTAAAGCAGCACAAATCTCAACTAAACCTAGAGACTTAGGGCCACTTGTTTGGTTGCCAGTTCCTCTGATACCTGGACAGTAAGAAGCAGTGAGTTCTGTTTGTGCCATTTGTCAGTACACTTACAGGTCTGGCAGTGTGCACCTAGCTTTCCATATGTGTGTGCTCACCAGTCAGCACACACAGACCTTGGCCCATCACTGGTTTTTTGTCTCGTAGGAAAGAGGGAGGAGAACAGGAAATAGCAGTACTTTGTTATGGAATAGGGATATATAACTCACTCATCTAAACATGAGGCATTTCATCTAGGCTAGGTGGAAGGAATAGGCAGAAGAGACACTTCTTTGGTGATTGACTTAGGCAGGTATCTGAGAAGAGAAGGAATTGACCTCTCAAGAGGCTCACCTTGTTCCAGTGGTGAAGGAAGGAGCCTAGGCCTCAGTGTCTTTTTGATGGTCAAAGTTAGATAAGGTGACTTTACCCTAAAGCCTCTACGTTTTTATTTCAGTACTTGCAAAGTGAGGAAAACTTAGTTCTATTTGGTTTTCTTTAAAGTGCTTTGAGATTCTTGATGCTGGAGTTATGCAGATGGGACGTAGCATGATGTTTGGAGTTGCTCAGTTAATGGGGAAGATGTAATTCTGGGATTTTTTGCTTTATATAATTAATAGAGAGGAAGGAAGGTTTTTTTGTTAAAGCAGTGGAGTGTAACCTGAGATAAAAGTTCAACACTGTACTCTGTCAGAGATTTCCTGAATAACCGCAATCTGTGTGTCTCAACTTATCTGAAAAAGTAGTTCCTGCTCTTTCACCCTTTGGCTGGCTTGTCTGAAATTTTTTTTCTAGTGATGACTTTCTTCCAGTCTGTGTCACTGCAGTACCTAATACATCAATCTCACTGTGATCTCAAAACTCTACTGCAATATAAATCATTTATTATCAGAAAAAATAGTTTTGTATTATATGACATGTTTCAGAAACTTTGTTTAATGCCCTTTAACATAACAGGACAAATGAAAGAATGGTGCAAGTTTGAGGAAAATATAGATGGAAGTTATATATGTAGATCCTATTAAAATAGTATCAAGTGGATCATATGTTTTGAGGGGTATCACTTCAAGAAACAGATTTTACTATGGAAAGTATTTGTACTAAAGCTTGCTTGATTTAAAAGCTCTGTTGTGTCATAAGCAGTAAGTTAAAATTCATCCTTGAATCTTACTGATTTTGGTAAGATTAAAGCATAGTTAAGTTTAATCCACAACTATCCCTTCAGTTTTGCAGGTGAATTTTCAGCTAAAAGAGAAGACCCTTTTGGGTTGTTTTTTTCAGATCTTAATCTGTACAAACTTTGTATTTATTCTATAAGATATGATGTGTTCTTGTAGTGGAGATATCTGCTACCTTGCAGTATAGCTCCCAACACAGTTTTAATCCAAATACTATATATTGATTTTATCTCAGCTAAGGCTTTTACTAAATCAACTGTCCTCATGTCCTTAAACCAGAATGAATGTTAGAACTAAAAATGGGCTACTGATCTGAACATCTCAGTCTTCATATTGATTAATATAGTAGTTATTTTTGTAATATTATTAATTTTTAATTAGACCCATTCTTGTTACTTGGTTTCTATGTACTGGTTTTTATACATTAATCTTTTTAAAAAATAAATACTCTCTCTGTAATGAATGATAGGAATGACTGGAAAAAATAAGGGGAAGAGTGATGTCAGGATCAAAGATGTTTTGTGGGTGTCATGTTTAGTACTGTTTCAATTGTGTATCTTTTTTCTAATTCCTTTATGTTTAGACTAGACAAACCTATTGCAGCATGAAGGAACTGCTTGTGTCCAGAAGTCATTGCAAAGTGGCAAATATTGAATTTTTAATGTTCCCCACTGAATATAACTTGGGAAAGACACGTTTTCTAAGAGGTTTTGTAGATTGTTTTGTTTTGTGGGTTTTTTCCTAGAGGAAACGTGAACTAAATTTTTGTATTGTGAGGCATTTTAGGTATGCCATGTAAGTCTTATACATGAATTGGAGTAATATTGAAAAATTCAGTAAAGTGCAAGAATAAAAAGAATGGAAAATAGGCTCAATTTTGTTCTGGTTTTGTTTTTAAAAATAAAAATGTTTTGAATGTCACTTGACAAACATCAACCTGTGATAGTGGGAAAAGCTTTGGAACTGATATTTTGTGAAGGATTGTAATAAACAGTAACAGTCCTTTGTAATAATACTGAAAATAGTTCACCAGCAGAAAAAAAATGCTTTTGCTGTGGTAATATATTTTTGTAGAAAAGAAATTTGGTATTTACTGAATTCTTAGCATTTGTCTTAGCAACCTCATTATGAAAGGATTGATAGATATATTGACAAATTACACAGCAGAAGAAATACAAGAAGCTACAACTTATTACAAATAAGTTTTCTTGCCTTTTGGTGACCTCTTGTTTCTTAACTGGGGTATTGTGAGCTTCAGAGTCAACTGGAAACCCCTTGTCTTGGGAGGTTATCATCCTTTCTTCACTCTTTTAAAGTCACCTGTCCATTGATACCAGAAAAAGGTATTTTGGAGAAGTGTGAATGCTTCACTAGTTAGAGATCAAAAGCAAGTGTAAGAATTGTGCCAGGACTGCTTATGGGTGTTTTGACATGGGGCTGATTCATGTCAGGCTACAGGAATCTGTGCTTTTCCCTTTTCTGGCCCTTACAGATGCCTGCTGGTGTGGCTTTGATTCACTTTGTAAGTAGAAGGAGCATGAAAACCAGTATACTTTTCCTCTTCACTAAAGGACTAAAGTCAAAATCTCCTTTCCAGTGGTAATTTCTGAACACCAATATAACCAAAATAGTTATAGCTATAGCCAAATAACCAGGATCCCTGCTCAGAGCTGCTCTCCAGCTCTTCAAGGAAAACTTGGATCTGCTTTGGCTGAGCGGTTCTCCTTTGGTACCACCTGCTGCTCATGGGCACTGGGCATCCTTCCCAGGGGCTTCCAGCTAGCATTGTGTAAGTACACACTGCAAAGGCTGCATAATTCATGAGGACATGGCTAACTTATCTGCCTCTTCAAAAATGTCCTGAAAGCACTTCTAAACTCAAAGAATGATCCTACTTTGTCTTCTGGGTCTAGTAAAATGCAAAAGGTTTTGGGAGGATTTGCTGTATGTTTTGTTGCAATTGTTTCCTTTGTGAGACTTCAGCAATTTTGAATGCAAGTCCTTTTCCTTCAGCTTAGGCTTCCAGAGGAAGATTGGAAATCAGAAGTTAAAGGAGGCATGGGCATTGTGCATATATCCCTAATGCTGCATCTTTTGTCTACTGAAGTATTTGTAAGCTAGCCTTTAAGTCCATCAAAGATACATTTTAGTATTTTCTCTACACGTCTTCTGCTTATCCTTATTTTCTGTAGCATTAGGTATGCTCAGAAATACATGTATTACTTATACACTCTTCTCTATGTGTCAAACAGAATTTGTAAGTCATTTATGTGAGCAGTACACAGTAAACCATTCTCATACACTGTACTAAATATTAAATATACAGCATAATGTGCTAATAAAATGTTGCTAACATAAGTAGGCCACCTAAATTAGAGACTAAGCCAACTCTGTGATTAACTGTCTCACCTCCTGAATTTCACCTTTGGAAGACTTTGCTAGGCAAAAAAAAAAAAAGAACAGAACAAAAATATTGACAAAATTGTTATGATCTAAAACCAGGGAAAAAAAAACAAACAATGTCTGACCGTTATAGCAATTAAGAGTAGATTAATAAACATGTTATCAGATATCACATTGTACACATTTGTATCAATGCTGAGGGAATATTAGTATGTGAATTGGCATTACAACAGGCTCCCCAGGGAAGTGGTTATAGCACCAAGCCTGAGAGAGTTCAAGAAGAATTTGGACAATGCTCTCAGGCACAGGGTGTGACTCTTAAGGTGTCCTGTGCAGGGCCAGGAGTTAGACTTAGATGATCCAACTCAGCATATTCTGTGATTTTGTGATACGTCTTCATTAATCCAGGGCTTCAAAAGCAATATTGCAGAATAATTTCTATGAAATGCTAGTTAAGAAAAGTTGTCTGAGCTTCACAATCATGTTTCTGCAATGGTTATGATGATGATGATGATGATAATACCATTCAGACAAAAAGTTGTGACTGTGTGATGGCCTGAGGTTACTAAGGAGGAGATGGCGTTGTTTTACACTGCTGAATGCTGAGGGCTTCAAAGGGTCTGTGCTTACTTCAGCAGGTAAAGGAGTGTCACTTATTTTATCTAGCAAGGAACTTTGAACTTCCCTCATTTTCAGCATATCACCTGGGAAGGCTGTGTCACATCAGCACTGTGTTAGGCAGAAGAGTGTGTCAGAAGGGACAACATAAAGATGGGCTCAGCTGGAGGTCCAGCCTAGGACAGCATCTCATCAGGACCTCAGGGACCAGTGGTGATGACCTTTTTTTGTTTGTGGCACAGATGAGGTTTGCTTCAGCAGGGTAGCTTCATTCAATAAAGAAAATGTGATTGTACCGGGGCTGTTTTATCCTTTGTGGTAGAATTTCTGTCTGGAACTTTCACCAGGTTCTCCCTCTGAATCTAGCATCTTCCAACCAGTTGTACAGAAGCTGGGGAAGGTGCATATGCCTCAAAGGAATCCTATTTTTGCTCAGCTGCAGTTCAGAAACAGCCGTCCTATTCACTAGCAAACATGTGAATCTTTATACTAAAACTCTTATTTCTGTATTTAAAATTCCAGCATGGTTTGGTGAGAGGAAGGTATTTGGGGGTTAATGAGAAATATGTATTCTTCAAAACAACCCCATTTCAAACAAAAAAAGTCCACAGCCTTATAAAATACCTGTTTTGTGTCCTAAAATAAAGCATGTATTTCATGCTCTAAAAGTCTGAGGTTTGTAGCTGAAAAAGATTAAGTAAATAATTCAGAATTTGTTATGTTTACTTGTTAATAATTAAGCAGGTTAGTCTGTGTACTTTTTATAGGCATTGAACTTTATTTATTTATTTTTATTTACTTGGCTTATGTTCTGATTTTTAAATTTGAAGAAGTTTCTGCCAAGGAAGAGATCATGATAGAAAAGACCTCAAGGAGTTAAGTACTGCACAGGAAGCAAAATCTGTAGGGACACATAATCTCTGGAGAGAATGGAGAATTGTCATCTCTCACTTCCCTTCCACATTCCTCCAGACTAATCTCTAGTGCTTTAAGGGAATTAAATTTTAAATGTGATAATGATTTTTCAGACAAAAGCAGCACCTTTGATTCCCATTTTGTGTTTCCAGTGACCAGAGACAGAAAAGTCTCTCTTTTTGGTTCATCTCAGTCAAAGGAAAGTTCCAGCCTTGTTCTGTTTCAGAAGTAGCACAGAGATTCGAAGGAAAAGATCGGTGACAGACACATCATGTATCTGGTTTTGTATTGTTTGAGTGAGTTGCAGTCTTGGGAGATGTTGTAAACTGACAGATGTGAAATCTGAAATCCTTGTCTTTTGAGGAGGTGTGGAGGGGCCCCAGCAGCGTGAGTTGCTCTCCAGCCACATTTGGAACCATCCATTGAGAGACTGCATCCTGTGGCAGGCGATAGTTTAGTCCAGGTGGGTCAGTCTGGGCACCTCTGCTTTCAGTGGCAATGGACAGGCCAATAGCTTCCCAGGCTCCTCCTGAATCTCAGTATCTGTCACTTCAGAAGAGAATGAGGAGAAGCAAAATAATTCCATGTTTTCTGTCCAGTAATTTTTGTTTGTTGTTTTACATAGTCTAGCCCTGAGTATAGATTGAAATAGAGAAGGAGAAGAGGTTTGGATTTGGGTTTGGTTCCCCCCTCTTCCCCTGCCCACTGCTAATCACATTCCCTTCCTACCTTAATTAAGGCCACTGCCTAATATTTTTGAATGTTCGAATTGTTCCTTTGGTCTTGGCAGAAAAAGATATCATTTGATATTTTCACTCACCTTTTCCAAAGGGGAGACAAAGCACAGGGTAGTGTGAAAAGTCAGTTGAAGTGATCGGCATTAAAAGACAAAAGCTGCTGAAATGTGAGAGTGATCTTTGGACTGTATATTAAAAATCAAAGATTTTAAAAGACTGTTTATGTGAAAATTAATAGCCTGATTTTGTTGACAGTTGAAGGCTTCATCTGTTACCATGGCATGTTTTAATTCCCTGTCTGCACTGGTATTTCCTTTTGAAGAGATACACAGGCTTGTTACTAGTACCTCTGATTTTAAAAATGCCATTTTCTTCTCATGTTCCAGGTGATGATTTCTGTTTAAGTAAACTTATGGTACATGAAGTGAAGGCATATGAACCTCACACACAGCATTACAGATGCTCCCTTTTCTCCATCGTATGGCTGTTGCCTTCAAAGATCGTTGTCCTGAGCCTAGAGAGCTAATCCAAGTCTTCCACAGAGATAAATGTGGGCAGGCACTACTTTTCAAGTAGATTTTAGAAGGACAGGGAACACACACAGGGAACTTAAATTGTTTCCTAAAAGAATTTTTTATGTGTGAAGGATGTAACACTATTGTTTCTTTAATTTTTTTCTGTACGTGTACGAAGCTTCCTTTCCCACAAAAGAGCCAAATCATGTCCAGTTCATTATCTTACAATTACAGACCAGGTCAGTGGTTTGCTTTGGGCAGTTGTCTTCAGAAATTCTTCAGACAATGTCTTTGTCATGAAATTTAATGTAGTCACTTGATTTATTCTTTCCCCCCCATGCCCCAGACAGACAAGCTTGACTCTTGAGAAAAGTTACAGAGATCTCAACTCTAGTTCTCAGGGGACCAATGTCCATATGACANAGTCTCTGTAGTACACCACAAACCTGACTGCTCAAAATGGTCCCTCAGTTCAAAGCTGAGGGGTAGCGATGAGCCTGAGACAATCTGTTCTTCTGCTAGAAATTTCTGCTCCTGCTAGAAAATGAGGGGATTTCAAGCTCTAAGTGTGCCACATAAGACTTTTCCACAAACGTTAAAATCCCCCACAAATCTTACTTTCTTTAAGAGCATTGTTGTAATGCACTGTCCATTTTGCTGAGAATGCACTTTGCCCAAGTTTCATGCCAGGTTGAATCTCAAAAGAGAGCAAGAGATTCATCAGTAGTCTCAGAGTGAATCAAGTCTGAGATTCTTTATGGCTCCCATATTCTTGGAATTAATAAACAGTGATTTCTTTCATTCATTTGCTGCTGGACTTCAGTTCGTATGTATGATGACTATGTTTGGAAGGAATTGGAGTGATGCTAATGTAATTTATCTTACTCTTTACATTTTGTTCTTAAGCGTAGGATCTTGAATAGAGAACAGTTACCATCCTACAATATTCCCCCTCCCCCCCCAGAACCTTGAGAGAAAATGTTAATAAAATTGACAGATTCTTTATGTTTTCTTGAATGGAATGTATTTATCTAGGTTTCACTTAATCTGATGATAGGTCACTGAACAGTGTTTGTTTCATTAGTAGCAAATGTCAGAAGTCCATGCAGCCTGCAAGGCATCAACAT
Source organism: Chaetops frenatus (assembly GCA_013400775.1). NCBI lineage: Eukaryota > Metazoa > Chordata > Aves > Passeriformes > Picathartidae > Chaetops > Chaetops frenatus. Next base: position 1,843 of record VZTR01022337.1, on the reverse strand, counting down.
AAGGAAATGAATAAGTGTGTATAGTTCTTGTTTACATTTTCAGCAGTACAGGACACTCTCGTTAGTGTACAAGCAATTAGCACAGTGCAAGAGGCATTTTTAATTTAGGACTGTATAAGTTATCCATTTCTATATTTCTTAGTTCTGTGATAGATTTCATTCTGGTTAGATATTTTAAAAGCAGAGTTAATAAATGTACCTCATTTACTTCATCCTGAAAAGGGCATTTTTCTAGGAAATCACCTAGAGCCTCTCTGAGGACTGATAGACTTAGAGCTTTGAGCCCAGTAAGCCTCTAGTGAGCCTCTGCTGTGAAGTATTCACCTCTGCTTAGTACATGGAGTTAACTTTCATGTAAAAGTGAAAAAAACAAAGTGGTTTCCTGAGTTGCATGCAGAGTTTTTCACTCCACTGATGTCATACAAATGCATCAGATTTTGAGGGTATTACTCGATATAATTTGAATCATCAATAAGCTGTTGATCTAAGTTAAACCACAAGGTTTAAACATGGAGGTTGGAATTGAAAACAAAGTGTATGGCCTGGAAACAGCTGTCTTAGTCCAACAAATTACCATCTCAAGTATAAGGCTTGATTAATTTGAATCATGTATAAAAATAGTTAATAAAAACTGTGGCAGAAATGTTGCCACTAATTAAACTCAGGCATTCAAATGTTTAGAAAGGATCAATTAATGATTGTGAAAATAAAGTAACTGTAGCAGGAATACAGACTCTTGTACTGCAGTTTCTGGCAAAAATCACAGCTGACAAGAGGGTAGCTTGTCATCATGAGTAGTTGTACAAAATTTCAAATGCCAGTAGGCCAGAGAAGAAAAACTGAGACTTTTGACTTGGATTTAATCCTTTGCGGAGCTTGAGGAGTCTACAGACTGCTGGAGGTCCGGCTGATCAGTGGGTTTTAAAATAGAAAATTTTCTGCTGCACCTTGTGATCAGATTTTCCCATGGTCTTTCCATGCTTTTCAGTTCTCTCAGGCTCCCCAGTACCACCCTCTCTTCCTGGGCTTGTCAGCAGAGCCTTCTCTTGCTGCAGCACGTAGTGTGCCAGCAAGCAGAGTGCTGCAGCTGGTAGATGAGGTAGACATTAGGCAAACAGTACAGTTTTGTATCTAATAGTATCACTTGAATCAAACATATCCTCATTCAATCCATCCAGCAGCATTTAAAGGTCAAAACCTGATCCTCATTACTCTGTATCTAGGCTTTCTGCTTTGCTTTATTCATTGTCTGTGCAGATCTGACAGACTGTTCCAGGCCGTCCTTGTGTAATGCTGAAAGTGCTAGCAGCCACTGTCCAGTGAGTCTCTCCCTATTCAGGCAACTGCAGACTTTAGGAAAGGTGAAGCATTTGTTGCACAGCCTTAGATCAAGCAAAATAAAACCTTCTTTCCTGGAAAGAGTGGAAGTTGCCATCCAGCAGACTATGCTGAGTACACTCAGGACTGACCCACACAGGCTGGGGCATTGCCATAGGGAAATTTCTGCAAGTGCTGCTGAGGCATTGTTTGATTGTAATGACCACAGGTAGAAAGCACCTAGAAAACAAAAGGAAAATGACAGGATCTGAAAAAAAATTGTGAGCATGTCTCAGAGAAAGAAACAGAAGCATCGCTATAGTAGCCAGCAAGTGGTTGGAAATGTCGAGCCTGAAAGCCTGCTGGTGTTATATCTTCTCTATTTGAGAAAGCACCACTTTGTGTGCTTTATTTCTAAATAAGTAAAGGATCTCCAAAGACTAGTTCATTCTGATTAGTAATCTGCTCTTACCTGTAATCCAAGTAGTTAAAATGTCTTCATGGCTAGCTATGAAGAACCTCCGCT
>VZTR01022331.1:5160-109568 GCA_013400775.1 Chaetops frenatus | reverse complement strand
CGCCTCTCCCCCGCAGCCGCCGGGAGCGTGTTCGGGGGTGGGGGTGTTGCTGGTTCCCGCCCTCAGGAGTCCGTTGTGCGGGCTGAGGGCACGGCCCAAAGCCAGGCTCGGCTCGAGGCANGGTGGTCTCTGGCGCTTGGGAAGCGGTGTCCTCGCTTGCTGCTGTGCATGGGTGTCCCTTCCTCCTCCTCTTCCCGCTGTTCCCCTCCCTGGAACAGGCGCGGCGCTGGCCGGTGCCCGCAGGTCTGAGCGCACCTTTCCCCGCGGGCAAGCAGCGCAGCTGCTGCGACGCGTGAGCCTGACTCGCCTTAAAAAGTGTTTAATTACCGGGATCGGAACGAGCCGCTCGATTCCAGGCGGGCGTAGGGAACTCCGGTGGTTCTGCTGAAGTTCTTACTGCTTGGGACTGTGCCTGCCTGCTGATCCGGGTGAGATCTCGCACGAGCTGTGGGTAAGCTTGTTGAGAGCGCCTGGGCTGAAAGAAAGTCTTTGATGTAACAGAAATAAAATATGTGCGGAAAACAGCCAGGAGATGTCCAAGAACGAGGATTAGTTTAAGTAGTGTTACCTTGGGAGTGGTATTGAATAGCTAAGTTATTGCAGATGTGTTAATTGCTATTAAACAAACAGTATCTTAATTTTAGAGAGGTGCTGCTTTCACAGGAAGACTGTGTCATAGAAGCATGACCAACTTCTACAACCCTTTACCTGAAGACTGAAACAACTACTTTTAGATAACATCGCTCATGCTTCTAGTACAGCCACTCTCTCTTCTTGGAGCAGCTCCTGTCAGTACAGTGTGTTGTGTGGGTTTGTGGACAGGTTCTGTCTGTTTGTGCGGTTTGGTGCATTTTGTCTGCCTTCTTTGCAAGCATCACATCATAATGTGTGCGTGCTGGGACATGTAAGAAATCTTCCTGAGCAAGAATCAGCCTTTCCTACAGGAATCTGATTCTCATTGCTAGAGGAAGATCTACTGAAATACTAGACAATGTTGTGCCTTTTGCCAGCTTTACTGTTTGTCATGAGGAGAAAACTTCCTATGCAACCAGTGGTCACCACCTCAGAGCTTTAATGTTAGGTTGACCAGTGCTAGTACTGCTTCTCCTGCTTTTCTAGATGTATATGACTGAAACCTGCTCATATTCTGCTTAGTGTATATTGTCATTGTTCTGGGCTCTGTACATGGCTGGAGGCATCAGCAGGAGAAGAAACCAAAGCAAAAGCAAGCAGGTCTTACAAATGGTGCTGCCTTGTCGTCAAGCATGGCACTTTAGATCTTCATAGATCACTTTGAGAAAAGCAGCTTTTTTTTTGCTTGGACTTTATCTTAGCAGTTGGGTAAAGTTGGTAGTTTGTATATAGGCAGTTAAGTGACCTTTTGTGTTGAAGTATTCTGCAAAACTCCCTTAAGCAGGCATGCAGGCAGAATAGTAACCTATATCCTCTGTGTTGGAAACAACCTCTGTGTGAAGACAGACCGTGTAATAGCGTGACAGGATCACTCTGGCATAGGTCTCATAGAAGAAGATAAAAGCAGGGCAACTCAATGCTATTTTTTATACCTTCTTAAAGGATAAGATTCAATTAGCAGTCAGGTACTGCTCTGGTAGTCCTAATGAGTTCAACAGCAGTGCCTTGCAGTCACATCTCAGCTGCAGAGGAGATGCTAAATAATGTTCTGTAGTGTTGTGTCATGATGTACCAGTGACCCTGGAGACTGCCATGCAAGCCTTTCAAGGGCACAAGGCATAAATAGAGGCTGTGAATGGCAATTTAACCTGTATCAGCTGATTAATGGAATAAGATAATGATGGCAGCATGACTGACTGAAAGATATGTTCCCTCTTAAGTGGCTAGTAGATTTGCATAGGGGCAGCAGGATTCATATAGATGTACCTGCTAGTAGTATCTTAAGGCTAATAACTCCAAACCAAAGTATTAAGTTTCTCTCTCAGTGCTGATGGCCTGGCTTGGTGTCTCAGAACTGGTGGGTGAGGATTCTGAAGCTCTTCGTGGTGGGTCATGGGACTGAATAAACTCCTGTCTGCATGGGAGTATAGGTGTGCAAGGTACAGCTGCAAGTGCACACCACCTGCCTGCCTGTGCACTGATTTGTTTCCATGCTCTGAACTTGTCACTTAAACTTCTGTTGGTGGTTTCTCATCTCAGTCATAGAGCAAATCCTATTGCTTAGAACAGTATTTTCAAGAGTGTAAAAGGTTGTGTTAAGAGTCTCTTTGCTGCCAGCTTTATTTAGGCATGTCATTTAGCTCATTAACTGAAACTGTATGTTTTTATCACTTGTCTGATGGGTAACTGCATGCAGATTCACTTTCCAGCCCCAATTGTAGGAACACTTTCATGTGAGTGATCCTTCTAACTATGATTAGTCATTCTTCTGCATCATTGCATGCTTCAGGCTTACAAAGTGTATTTGAAATTGGAGGCTTGGCCTAAGCAGCAAAGTCCTTGGGGGCTAAACAAGTGAAGCAGACAGACCATGTTACTATGCATGTTACTCTATTGGTAATATTTGCTGTAACAGTACGAACAAATCAGTGATTTTAACCTTATGACTGGTAGAAACTATGCAAGTGATTTAATGTAATGATTGAACTTTCTGTGCATCTTGAGCTGTTTAAGATTCTGCTCATGTATATAATGGGCCTTGCTGCATACAAGAGTTGTTTATTTGAATCAGCGTCTTGGTTTCTTTCCCAAACAGTCTTTTCTTCCTTCTTGTCAATATCGAATGGAAACAGCAGGTTCTTAGTGCATTGAGAGTGCATTGCTATTCCTACCTGCTAAGTGTGTGGGATGTTGACAAATGATACAGGGTAATGATAGGAGGGTGTTTCTCATCTGAGGCATGGCTAAAGCAATACTGTGTGGGAGGGGGTGAAAATGAAGGATGAGCTTTGCTTTTTTCTTTCTCCCTCTCCCCCCCAATGATGGCTAAGCCAGCAAAATTAGTCTAACTATCCTGTTAGGTCTGGTTTGTGTGATTCTCAGTGCTGCATTCTGTGTCTCACTGAAACTGTATCACTCAGCTTCAGAGATAGTATTACAGGCTGATAATACATTAACATACATGATTTTGATCATTCTCTAGACAGTGCTGGAAGTGATTCACAGAGGAAAATTATACCTGCCCCAGTAACTGCTGTGTTGCCTCCACAAGTGGATAGACTCCTGTTTAAAAGTAGCTTCAGGGGTCAGAGGACTGCTAGAAGAACTAGTACTGTTTTGTTTTGTTTTGTTTTCTGGTAGAATTGAAAATTGTGCGTGAACAAGAGTGCCGGCTGACTGCTGCTGGAGATGGTGTTTGTATCCTGTGTCTGTGGCAGGTTGCAGTTGACTGATCCAGTCTGTTCTTCTGAAATATGCTAGAAAGGGCTTGCTTAGTCTTTGTCAAATTCTTTGAGAACAGATTCTCTCTCTTCCTTTGCTGGTTGGGGGAAAAGTAGGGAAACCTCTCTTTGCTGTATTGTTAGCTCTTTGGCAGTCAGTATTGTTCTAGATTTCTGCCTCAGTCTTGAATATTACAGGATCTGCCACTGTTACAGGCTTTTTGTTCCTTACCCAGTGTTCTCAGTGTCTCTTTCCTTGCTGAGTGGCTTCTTACCTTACAGTAGTTGAAGAGCTCCCTGCATCTATTTAAGCTGTGAGTGTGTGTGGTGCAATCAAGCTGCCTGTCCAGAACAGCAGAGTGTAAACAGTTTGTGAGACCAATCAAAACCTCTGCTAGTATAGGAAAGCTAACTATGTGAGGCCAGTAATCATTAACTGACTGCAGGATCTGGTAAACCTAGTGTGTCAGGTGAACATACTAAACTGGAGACACTAAATTTGGACATAGCCTCTTGTTTTCCTATTGTATCAACAGCAATAAATTGTCTGTAACAGCACAGTCTTGAAGCTGTTTTTAAAATAGTTTCTTGACACCTCTTGAAAGCAGTGTATTTAAATAGGGCAGTGCTGTATCTAGGTCTAGTTGAATCATAGAATCATAGAATAAGCTGAGTTGCAAGGGACCCATCAGGATCATTGAGTCCATGTCCTGGCGCTAGGCAGGATGCCCCAAGAGTCACACCATGTGCCTGAGAGCATTGTCCAAATGCTTCTTGAACTCCATTAGGTTTGGTGCTGTGTCTGCTTCTCTGGTGAGCCTGTTCCAGTGCTCACCACCCTCTGGGTGAAAAACTTTTTCCTGATATCCAACCTAAGCCTCCCCTGACTGAGCTTCATGCTTTTTCCTCAAGTCCTGTCACTGGTCACAAAAATGAAGAGATTGGTACCTGCCCCTTGGCTTTCCCCCACAAGAACGTAGAAGACTACAGTGAGGTCTCCCCTCAGTCTCCTCTTCTCCAGGCTGAACAAACTAAATTACCTCAGCCTCTCTTCAAAAAGCTTCCCCTCCAGATATTGTTTCATCTTCATTGCTGTCTTTGGACACTCTCTAATAGCTTAATGTCTTTTCTGTATCGTGGCACCCAAAACTGCCCCCAGCACTCAAGGTGGGGCCGCCCCAGCTCGGACAGAGCGGTTCAATCCCGTCCCTTGCCCGGCTGGCGATGCTGTGCCTGGTGCCCCCCAGGACACGTTTGGCCTTCCTGGCTGCCAGAGCACTGCTGACTCGTGTTCAACTTACCATCGACCAGGACCCACCCCCAGGTCCCTTTCTGCACTGCTACTCTCCAGCATCTCATTGCCCAGCCTATACACACATCCAGGGTTGCCTTGTCTCAGATGCAGAGTCCAGCACTTCTGCTTGTTAAACTTCATACCACTGGTAGCTGTTGTAATAGCATAAAAAAAAAAAAAGGCGAACCAACTTCAGATTGTGATTTCAGTGTGGAAAAAGATTGGTTACAACATCACTTAGTAAATGCATTTTTCAGCAGACCTGGTAAGTAGTAGTCTAGTAGAGAGCTGTAAAATAGTTATGTTAAAAGGTTTTGTTTTCTCCCTTCTTTGAAAGACGTAAATACCATTTTTTTTCCTTTGCAGTTCAAGAGGATTGGTAGGATTAGAATTAATTAGTGATCTTTCACAGTTGTGTGTTAACTTCCTTATATTGTACTATTGTGTTTCTTAAAGATAAGGTCTAATCTACAAAGTTGTCTGAGTCCCTGATTCCCTTCCAAGTCAAGGCTGCAGGGCCTCATACCCAGGCTCAAGAGATGATAGTACTAATCACTGGCGGGTATCTGACATCTCCATGCAAAGACATTCTGTACCCCAGGGTTGGCAGCCAAAATAACTGTCAATTAATTCCTAAGTAATACATGGGTTAATGGATGTACATAGTTACTTTCTTTTTTTCTTTCCGGTTGCCTTTGAAAGCCTTAAGGGGTAAGGGTGAAAGCCTTGTAAGGAAAAAGCAAATGCTTACTGGTTATGCTTGTAGCAAAGCTTGCCTTGTTTGTGGCATAGAGTTTCAACTCCCAAGCCATCCTTAGAATCTAGAAAACAGAGAAGCAAGAAAACATGGGTATTTGGTTATTTAACTGCTTTGTATGAGGAATTTTAATGCTTCTTAGTAGCCTGAGTGCTGGGCTGTTGCAACAGCTTGCACATTAAGTGTGTTCCACAGAGAGAATACGAGGGTTAGTATTAAATAACAGGGAAAAGTGACATAATTTTAAGCTATAATTTACAGCAGTATAATGGGTTGCAAAATCTGTTCTTTATTATCTTTTATTAGAGATGACTACAGAAGCAGAACAGCAGCTTCTCCATGATGCTAGAAATGGAAATGCTGAAGAAGTTAAACGGTTGTTGGATACCTTGGACAAAGGAGAAATAAGCTTTGATATCAACTGTAAAGGTTAGTAGCCTTCCTCAAATGTTTGTAATCTTGCTGTTGAAATCACATGTAGTGAAACTGATAGTGATAGTATAATCTTGCCTTCTTTGGAGTGCTCAGTAGAGTAATAAAAAAACCACTTAGATAGCTTTTGTCCTGTGACTTAAGGACATATTTGCATAGGGGAGAGATAATAAAAAGAGTATAGATAGTTGCAGTGTACAGAAAAACTCTGTGCAATTCACAGACACTAAAAGTGCCAACAAGACAAGGAATCAGTACCTCTCATGTTTATGCCAACTTTGAATCTTTAGAATACTAAACAAAACAGCTTATGATGCCTGGGGATTGTTCAGGAGGTAAGTAGCCTCCATCAGAGCTGCAGAGAAGATTAGATAAGGTCAGTCATTTGTGCTCTGCTCAGTGTGAGGGATTTTTATATTTTTTTTAGGCCCATATTTTGTTATCATACAGTAGGAGTGTTACGTTTCGTTTTTGGGACAAATGTATACTTCTTACTTTTAGCAGAATACTGGGTTAGTTGGGAAAAGAAACTAAAACTGCTCTTCATCTGCATTTGGGTGTTTGGCCACCACTGAAGTTTTACTCATGTGTAGCTAATATAGTTGTGGTTCAGCAACTTGCTTGCTGTGCATTGAAACTTCAAACTGGGACTGGATTTGCAAGCTTGCTAGCAATTGCAGACTACCTTACTTCTTTATTATTTTAGTGGCTTTATATTTGTTTTTATTTACATGCGTGTGTTTCTGGTTGCTTCCAAAATGTGGGTGTGTATCCTGCTCTTTCTACCCAGGCTGGTGGTATTCCATTGTTTGGCATTTAACTGTTTAGCAGCAGTGAGAAAAAAGTGCTAGAGAGGGAGAGCGGAGAGGTCAGCTGTGCTTCCTCTCAGCCATAACAGAAGGGAACACCTTGCCCTAAAGGGCAAGGATTCCTGTTACCTGAACAAGCTCTATCCCTTTTCCAAGTCTCATTCTTAATCATCAGCTTACTTATTGCTTTGTTTGACTACTCAGCTGTGTTTGTGTTTTCTCAATGGTTAGTATACTCACCTCAGAAAAACAAGTTGTGAAACCCAAGTTCTTGCTACTTCATCTTTGGGGAGCTAGTTCATGATTTAAAGGGGAACCAAACAGGCCTTGATGAAGCTGAAGTCTTCCACCCTCAGAAGTATATCCTTGGTAAATATTCAAGACGTGTAGTGCCTAAACAGTTGGAATAAAAGTACCTTAAGATTCACGCAACAGTGCCCATAAATAAGTTCCTGAAGTATCCTGTGCTTAGATGGGATTTCAGAGTGTCTCTGATGTGTTCTTACACATAATCTGAAGTCAAGAAAGCAGGATGAAGTGGCATAATCTGCCCTGTGTTATATCAAGCAGATGAGTCTCTGGTCAGAAAGTCTGCAGCATAGGAGAGGCTCAAGTAATTAAGTGAAAGATGGTGCTTAGCTGTTTTTCTAGTTTATCAGTACATGTCAGCTGGTTAATACTTGCTTGCCTCCATTAGGGAGGTCTAGGAAGCTAGAGGGAATGTGCTTGTGATATTATATTTAACCTAAACTAGTTCTGAATATGGATTTTGTTCACCGTGAAATCTCTGCTTTTGAAGTTTCAATTCTTCTAAATGTTAGAGGACACAGAAGTGTAATTAGTGTTATCTGGGGGAACTTCTCTAGTTGTGTGAAAGTTCAGAATTGAATCTCTTATTCTTCTGCAGTCACTTTTCAGAGACTGACTTGTTTCACTCTGCTCCCATGGAGTATTCCATTGGAAACAGTCCAGGACAAATTCAGGCCAAATAGCCTCTGCTGTATAAGTGGCTCTGCCATTCTGCCTCCTCACTAGCCAAAACACTGTGTCTTGCTGCAAGTTCTGATCTTTTGGGTACCACCAGATAGTAATTGCATAATAACCTGATGATTAACTAAAATACACACTGTAGACTGTAACTGTCTTTTTTGCAACCCTCAATCTTCCTTCTCTTCCTGACAGCCTCTTGTGCTTCTGTCATTACCTTGGATAATAGATGTCCCTAGAAAGTCAGGGTATGGGTAATGTCTTCAGTGCTGTAGCAGTTCCTTCAGGATTTGCCTCTGATATGGTGATGCCACTTGGCTTGGAATAACATACTTCTGGAGCAGGTGGAAAGCTGTACTGGAGGTGGTGTAAACTTCCTGCAGGGTGTGCCTTGGTAGCCATAAGTCTGACAAGTTGATGTGCCTGGGTGTCAAAGAGTATCTTTGACATCTCCTTGTCTTTTCAGAGGGGAGCTACATCTGAGGCTGTCTGTGCTGTGTATTCGTAAGTGTCAAATGTGACAACAGTGATGCTAAACATCACAATTTCAGCCTCAGTGAAGGAAGAGAAAATAAATTCAGGCTTCCTGTACTTGCTGTGTTGTGACTGTATTCTACCCAGTCAGTGCTCGCAGATAAGCAGTATTTGCTTGAGGAAAATCCAGCCAAATGATCTGAACTTCTATGTTTAGTTTCCTCAGTTCACTGGTTTGGAAAGAAGGAATCTACATTGAAACAGTACCAAACCCAGGTTTCTTCCAAAATAATAGTGTTTTCTAAGGCCACCTATTGTTGGCTCATTCTTGTTAAATACAAGAAAGTAGCATATTTAGAGATTTGCAAAGTAAAAAATTTTTAAGGTTAATGGTCAGTAATGTGTTGTGGCAAAATACACATTTAAATGACTGCACAGTGGCCTAGCAGCCCACAGCTGGAAGATGACTGCCTACCTTGTCTCCATTCTCCAAACAAACAGTAACAGTTGAGACTTAGAATTAACTGGCATTAAAACAAAGAGTTGGGTGTAAGGGGAGAGAAATTATGATTTTTGTTGGAATTACATTATTTCTCCTTTCCTATCCTTGCATTCTCCCCAGTGTGATGGTGTAATGGTTTAAAATAATAATAAAAAAGAGGTGCAAACACTTGTGGTCACTTGAAGAGAAGTAACTCCTCAAAAGCTTGAGAAAGAAATGGTCAGCTAACATCAGAATGCAAACATTCAGAGTGGATGCAGAACAAGGGCCTGTTCTTACTTTATTCAATAAGAACTACAAATCTGGACAGGTTCCTCATTTTTTTTTTATTTTTTTGTGACTGAATTCCTTGGCAGCAACATCGTCTTGTCAGTGCTGTTAACTAATGACAGTTTTGGGCTAATTGTATGAATTCAGTGCAACTCAGATCTCTTTTGTATTCTTTGAATGAACCTTATTCCCTGCTGGACTGAGGGATGAGTGGTATCCCTTTAGTATGTTATCCAGCATAAATAGCCCCAGAGTTAGTGAACCACACAGTGTTTATCTCCTGAGATACTTTGGCCCATCAACAACATAGGGTAGGAGCTCTGTTGTAGGCCAGACTGTAATGAGGGAAAAGTCTAAATCTGGAAACAACAGGAGTTGAGAAGAAAGAGAATCAAATTACAAAAGAAATTGTCAGTAAAGGTCAGGAATGTTAGGTGGAAACAGTTATAAGAAATAGGAAAATATTTCAGGTCTGAACTGCATTCTATGTTAATTTTTAATATGAAAGCAGAAAAGGTGATGGACTTTAAACATGAACAGTTTGTTTTTCCTTGTGCTTGTAGCTTGTTTCCTCAGGGCAAACTTATGTTGTGCATGTTCCATGCCTCAATACTTGAGGTTATATGACAGGGGAAAACTTAATGGTGGCAGTAATTTCAAAACAATTTCTAGTGCCTTATTTTCATTTTTCTTCCAAGTACAAAATGATAGGTTTTAGGTGACACTGTAATGCTGTGGGTCTGTTGCTTAGTAAAAACAAAGCACAAGTTGCCTTTGAGTTGAGTGTTGGAGTTGGAAAGTAAAGTGAGTTAACTTTAGTTATCTCTAATGCTTTAGTATCTTGCTTTTAAAGAAGTGATTGTAGGAGAGCTGTTGAATTTTATTCACACAGCCAGTTCTCCAGGTCATTTTAAATGCTCTTTAAAGCATAAATCCTATTTTCCTTTGCGTGGTCATTTCTGTGCCTCCTTCTTGATTTGTCACTCTGCAAATTAGAGCTGTAGATGATACATGATTTTTACTGCACATAAAGATTTCAAAGCACACTACTTAGTGAGGCTGTCTTTATTAAAACTGAGTAAAGCTCAAGGCAACAAAAAAACTCAACATCAGGTCATTCCACCTTTTTTTTTTTTTTTAATTCTTTGTTTGAAAGATGGGTTGTCTTACCTCTCATTTGTGTGAAGAAAATAAAGTTGTGTAAACTGGAGTATTTTGATAAACAAGAGGAAAAGGTACTTGCATGTGCCATTTTCGTAGTGAATGAAGAATGAAAGTAACTGAAGTTTCTTGCTAGTGTTGAAAGGTGTTACATGCAAAGAAAAGTTTTATTCTCAGCCAGGCTATGTGATTTTTCCCCTTTCAGAAAGTTGTGGGGGTTTTTTGTTTGGTTGGTTTTTTGTAGTTGGATTTTATTTGTTGTTGTTTTTAGATTTGAATCCAGCATTCTCAAACTGCCTCGTGATTTAGTAATTTAAATAATACAAATAACATTGATGCTTTCAGCTTCCTTGTTCCCCTGCTACTGTGAAGAGTGGTCATCCATGACAACCTCCAAGCACATGAACAACATCTATTTTGTACTGTGTGACCAAAACTTAATTTACCTGTTTTGTCTTTTAGGCAGAAGTAAATCTAATATGGGTTGGACACCTCTTCACCTCGCTTGCTACTTTGGACATGCTGTTGTGGTAGAGGATTTGCTGAAGGTATATTTCTATTTTCCTCTGTGTGAAAGGCTAGAAGCAGTTGGTGTTTGTTCAGGTTTTTGTGATAGAAGAAAGGAGGCTCTGCAGAGAGGCAGAAGCACTCCTACAGTTTATCTACATGTAACATGGAGATAACTGATTGCTGTGACATTAAGATAGGCCTGGTTTAGAAGGACCCAAAATAGTGACAGTGGAAGTCTATACAGTAGCATACAGCTCTTACTCAGAGCAGTTTTTACAATTATTGGTACTTAGCTGGTTTTCTCTCGGAGTGTAGCTATCTGCATGTAGGAACTCAAGATGTGGAATATATAGGTATGCACTCTTGAAAGCTCAGGTTTTTGTAAGCTTAGTGGGTATCTGTATGTAATAACCCAGCATGTGATACTTGTAATGCAATTACTTCAACAGTTTAATTAGTTTACTGTAATACATAGAGTACTTAAGTTTAGGCAATTTCAGTCACTGAGCTGTAGAAAAGGGTAAGGTATCTCAAATGCAAAAAAGCTGCATTCTGTGTTGTGCATAGAAGTATGCACAGAATTTTGTGTACAGTAGCTTGTACGTGTTTCTTTCAGGCACAGGCTAACACAGTTTGACTCATTTGTTTCTAACGTCTTTGAAATAATGAACTGTGTGATGAATTTTGAAACTATGGACTGCTGTTATCAAAACTAATGTGTTTGTATTTGCATAATAATAGCAAATGCAGTGATTATGTGGCTTCTGACTGAATTTTTCTTTTTTTTTGCTCTCAGGGTAGCTTCAACCAACCTTAACTATATTAGACCCTCTTTCATATTTGAAAGATTTTGGTGTAGATGGCAGGAGTGTGATAAACAGCCTCAAGTGCAAAGCTAATCTAAACTTCAATTTCATTAAGAATAAAAGCTGCCAGCCATAATCCAGACTTTAAAGGAGAAAACAAGTTTGAGATTTCTTTGAGAAATTCTTCTCTAGCCTACACACTTGCTCAGTAAATAATGCCATTTTCAATTCAAGCAGGCTACTTAAAGCAAAAGGTAAAGTTTTATCCCTTAATGCACTTGTCAAGCATCCAACTTCAAAAGTTGGAAGAGTATATGCAACTTTGTACTTTTTGTTCCTTTGATAGGGCTCTTGAAAGGGTATTATTTAAAGAATAAGGTGAGAAATAAGTGAGGCTGTGCACTTTTGAAAGCTAGGCATGTATAAGTGTGTCTGTGTACTTGTGCCTCGATCTTGTGCTCAAAGAGCAAGTGGAGGAGGCCTTATCAGAAACAGAGCTCTGGAACTAGTCAGGTTCATCAGTTAACTTTAGGGAGGCACCAATGACCCGGCTAAATCATGTGATCTAAACATAAGTGATGAAGTTAAGTATGCCCTGCCCTCTCTTTCACCCTTTAAGAGGTTAGGTAGAGTGGTGTAGAAGAAATACTTAATGAAAGAAGGATAGGGTTTCTTGGAAGAGTGCCTGTGCAGTGTGGCAAACTCCTTTCAGATAAAAGGTATGGGATGGTGAAAGTCTGTGACAAAAGGAAGGGAGATTCAACAAGAAGACTGGCAAAACCCCAAACAAGCCAAACAAAAACCAAGACAACAACAGCCCCCACCCCTTATATTAAACTTAACTTTCCATATACCCTCTTCTTGACGTGAGAGATGCCTGGAAAAATGCAGGGGGCTTTTCCTTTTTGAAGCAATTGTGGAAATGTTGGCTATGAATCATGAGGTCTACATTAGTGTCCTGGCTCGCCTTCCCCCAGTCAGAGGGAATAGCTATGTAGTTCTTGTTGAAAGGACATTCAGATGTCTTTTGGTCTTGCTGTTTAGGCTGGTGCAGATGTGAATGTGCTGAATGATATGGGAGACACTCCACTCCATCGTGCAGCTTTCACGGGGCGTAAGGTAAAGTATCCTGGCTTTTTTTAAGCCTCACTTGTAGAATTATTAAGAAAGTGCTAGCAATAAGATCACTTCAAAAAGATGTTTTTACAGTGTCTAAAAATGACTTATTGTCTGTTTTGGTACAGCATGTTCAGAAGGATTAGGCACATTGCCTAGTTTGTATAACTCTGTCCAAAAAAAAAAACCACAGAGAGAAACCACATTGTTTTAATCTTAGTAGCTTCTGGAGGGGAAAGAAATCTCTTAAATTAGGACACACAGGCCCATTTGGTGTCTGGAAGTGCTGTTTCTTCATAGTTAATTAGAACTAAAGAGCTTTTTATAGGCCTGTGTAATGTGACACTAGTTTGATTTTTTCCCCCCCCTATGCCACCATCATTCCAAAACTACCTCTATGGGTAAAATCTTGGCCCTTCAGAAGGAGTGACTACTTACTGTCTTGTCAAAAGAGCCAGTTGTACTATTTTTATCTGTCAAATTTAGCATTCACACCAGGTACACCAGCTTTTCAGGTGGGTCTGTTCAGCTGTAACTCCTGTTGGTTCCTTCAGCCTGACTGATGGGAGAGAAAAGGTTGCAGTCAGTCTCACTCTTCAATCTCTCTGAAACATCCCTTCCTGTTTTCATAAGAAACCAGCAGTGGTGAGAAGCCGTTGGTTACAAAGCTCATCTTAGAGGATGTCAATAGCTGGAAAGCCTGATTGTGGCCTTGCATTTACACAGACAGATAAGTGGTGTGTTTCAAATTGCTTTTCAGGAGGTGGTGATGTTACTCTTACAGCATAATGCTGATGCCTCTATTGTTAACGGCAGTGGAGAGACTGCAAAAGAAGTTACTCATGACAAAGACATCAGGAATATGTTGGAAGGTAACTTTAATAGGTTATAGTTTGTTTCGGGGTTTTTTTAAAATGTGTGCATTCTAAAAGCTGCTTTTTTCCCACCTGCAAATTACAGAAGTTCAGTTGAATTTTCTTTTTAAATTTGGTTATTAGAAAGAAAAAAAATCATAGTTTTTGGTTCTTGTCTGCAGTACTGACATGTGGGATTTTTTTGTGGCTTGAGAGTTAAGTCTCATGAATGCAAATAGCATTATTCAGGTAACTATTTCAGTCCTGCTGGGGTGGTCCTTGCTACAGCTTTGAATGACACATGGTAGTCAAAGCCTTGGCTCACTGGAAGAGACAAAAATCAAGTCAAGAGCAGTAGGTGACTTTGTGTCAAGGGAATCATTAAGAGAGCAAAATTCTGAACAGTTTGCAAAGGTGACCCAGTTATGGATCAGATCTAGGACTTGCTCTTGCAGTCTTAGACATTGTGTCAAAAGGCATAAAAAATAAAAACCCTTCCCCTTGTTTCCTCCATGGCCTCACAAGTGTCAGAGGTGAGGCAGATGGTGTCCAAATACTAACCTAGTTCACTGATTATAGTTTTATATACAGTGCTGGAGCATTGCATCTATTAACATAGACTGCATATAAGAAGTAATCTCACTTCTGTTTCTACATGGAAATGCACAGACAACTCATTTCCACTGCTCATCTGCTGAATCATTAGAGAAGAGTAAAATTTTGATAGGATGATAAGAGTAGAAGAGAAGGTGAAAAGAAAATAGGGAAGATCTGAGATGAGGGTGTTGCATAGTTCCCGTTTTCCCTTCTGCAGGGATTGGGCTTAGTTTTAAATGTTGAAAAATAATAAGAATGTATGTGTGTATAAACTTGCACATCCTGTCAAATTTTATGTGCATATGTTATTGAACGTATTTTTGCTCTGACACAGACTTTTCTGAGTAAATTTTCTAATTATACCTGTCCCAAATAAATAATACTGGAAAACTCTTGCTTCTCTAAGCTTATTTTGCTATAGTTTTTTGAATGCTCTACTTGGTTCGTACCTTACTGAGAATGAGCTTACTTTTATTTATGTTTTTTTAATAGCAGTGGAAAGGACACAAGAAAGGAAACTGGAAGAACTCCTCTTAGGAGCAGCAAGAGAGGGGGAAACAGGGAAACTGACTGCCTTGGTAAGAATTTAAGTCAAGTGATTCAATCCATAATGCTAATGTAACAAAATATGACATTGTGCCTTGCATTTCAAAGGGCTGTGACTTTGAAATATTACTGCTGTGCACCATGTTATATTGGTAAGGTGCTGAACCCTCAAGGATTTTCCAGTCTCTTTGTTGGAGGTTGCAGAACTAATGTTTTTCAATTTCTTATATGTTTTTAAATCCTTTAGAAAGAATTAGCTAGTTGTAAACACCAACATAATGGTTCATGGTCTGCTGAGATAAGCTTATTATGTTATTGTGAATACCTTAAAGTCATGGGTGCCTAGGTTTTCACCATAGTGTGGCCTGTCTTTAATCTTGAAAGTAAGCTCTTTGTCATTAGCATCCACTGTAGTTTTTAATGGACAGTTGTCTGCAGAGCACAGTTTCATGCTGAGCAGAAATTGAAAACTGTGTATGTGTGTGTGTGTGCACACTCGTAGTAATCCCAGATGAACACTGTGGTGGCATGGTGAGAGCATGGGAGAAGCAAGTCTTCAGGAAGACTGAAGGGTGCCTCTGGACATGATCTTGTGCAGCTCCTGTTTGCAGAGCAGAATGAACCAGAGCAGGTTGCTCAGGACCAAATCCAGCTGGGTTTTGAAGCAGAGCCCCAGTGCTTGAACTCAAGCTTTTTAGAGTCCTGAAGAGTGTCCGTGGAAGTAAGACATGCAGTGTGGAGCACCTTTAGTAGTACCTTTTCAGGCATCAAAGTTCACAAATGTGAGATTTGTATATTGACATACTTGATGTTGTTTATTTTTCTGCCTAGAAGCCAGAGTGAAATTCAGAATTTACCTTCCCCCTCTAAATTTTTTTCTTATAGTCCGAAGGGCCTTTGTCTTTCTAACTCCTTGCATGGAAACTTGTTAAATATTTGGTAATCCTTGTAATTCTTATTTGGAGTTTTTGTGCTGTCCTCTTTGAAAGGGAGAGAAAACCAGAACTGTACACAGCACCTAAGATGTGGAAAAATAGTGCATTACAACTGGCACAATTGTGCAGTGTATTAATTAATGCACTGACATAAGTGATCTCTTCTGATTATTCTGATAATTTTAATACTTGTTATGTCTGCTGACTAATCCTTAAGCTTATGTGAAAAAAAAAATCAGACAAAAGTGGCTCCTTATAGAAATTTGTCGTTAAAGAACTCTGCTTTCTCTCATGAGGCATGTAAGTATGCGTGAGCATGTAAATCTCCCTGTGAACATTTTAATTTCTAAGTGATTTTCTTTTTTTTTTATATATTTGCTGTCTTTGAGCTCTGTATATGTGAAGAAAACTATATACTGTCTTCTAAAACTCTTCAAAGTATGATCACATCTTTGAGTCAGTTTTTAAGTCAATTCTTAACAGGTGTTCCTTGGAACTTACAACTCTACAGTGTAAACCCCTTTGACTTTCCTACTCTTCAGTTAATAGCTCTGTGCAGAATTTGTGTAGCTCTTCAGAACTACCCTTTAGCTCCAGAATTCCCCATACTTTGCCTACTGATTGTTCAGGCCTTTCTTCTCCTGCCTAGATTTTGTTATTAGCAGATTATTATGCTTGTGAAACTTTAGGTGCTTATATCTACTTCTACTGTGACACATAACAACAGAACATGTTATTTACTGAAGTTAGATCTTCAGCAGCTGAATCTTAACTGACACTCTTTAGTCTACTTGAGGCAAAGCCAGTGTGTTCTTCCTCTGAGTTCTCGAAAATGTACTGTACATATCCTGAAGTGACTGGATAGATTTTTATCTCAACGAGTTGATGCATGAAACTTTCTTCCAAATATTCCCTTGTAACATGGCATAAGGTGCTGAAAGCACAGGCATTTGGCTTAAAAGGTACGGATGCAAGAAGTCAGGAGACAAAGTAAATGTAAAACAGCTGGTTGGAAAGAGCTAAAGCTAAGAGGTCCTCAGGAGTACAAGTATTTGACTATAGTATTAATGAGGTTATACTTTCACAAGCTCCCTCTTTTTGACTTTTGTTCTCTTACCAGTTGATCTGTAAACAACAGCTATAGGAGTTTACCCCTTAAAGGACTGTTTCCGAAGTACCTATAAGGTGGCTGCTGTTGATGTTAAATTAAATCATGGCCATGGGAATTATTTTATTATGGAGTAATTTTTTGAAGATAGCATATGGTTAATGGGAATACTTAAACTGAGTTTCCTTAAAATTGTTGTCATGCCCTTGTGACTCTGGTCTCCTAAGGCTGCTTATAACTAACTTAGCCTTTCTATTAAGGCACCTCCCATCTGGCTTGTGAGCTTAAGTAGCTGATATTCCATGAAATGGTTTGGGCTGGAAGGGAACTCTACAGATCATCCAGTCCAACCCCCACATACACGTGCAGCAGTCACGTATTTGAGTAGAAGTGTAGTGGTATTTTGGGGTAGTTAGCGGTGTCATATTTAATGACCTTTCTCTTTGAAGGCGTCAGTTTCTCAAAATATTTACATTGTGTGCAAGTGAAACTCACTTTGGGTTGGTTTTTTTTTTCTTTTCCTTGGTTACATAGCTACTCTTACCTTAATAGTTAGGCTTCAGAATGCAACAAAACAGTTTGTAACAGATTGCCTATACTAGGAGCTCTAAATGGCCTAAGATATCTGGCTCTGAGACTGACAGGTCTGCCACCCTTCAGTACAAAGTTCTTACTCTCTGAAACAGCGTGACTGCACAGTTTTTTCTGGATTTAGCACTGGCCTGTGCTAACTTGTGCACTCTGCCTTCTATGAAGAACAGTAGATTTTTGACAGTAGAACTGGGCAGGGCCATTCTATCATGTAAATGACTGAACTGCAATACTGGGCAACTTTCCCTGGCACTGTTCAGTTGAGCAGGAAAAATGTGTCCATATTGTGCAGCAGAGGTGAAAGGGGTACAGCAAGCAAAACACTGAAGTTGCTTACTCTAGCTGAATGTCTTGTTTGATTATTGCAGTGCTTGCCCTTGTATAACGCTTGCTATAAGCCCTCTTTGTTGCCAGATGTACACTGAAGCATCCTAGTTAGGAACAACTGATTTTCAAAAGAGGTAATTTGGCATCTGGAGGGGGAGAGGGAACTGATAAATACGCAGGATTCGGTTTTTTTCCAGCTAAACAAGCGCAAGCCACCTGATATCAACTGTACAGATCAGATGGGGAACACTCCATTGCACTGTGCAGCATACCGTGCTCATAAGCACTGTGCATTGAAACTTCTAAAAAATGGAGCAGATCCTAAAATAAGGAACAAAAATGGTGAGTACCAAATGAAAAGTATGTTAAATGCAGGCACAAATTCAACATCTTCTGTAAGCTGTGTTACTTACTACACAGTGTTCAGGGAAAATCTTACAGTGCTTTACAGGCTTTGTATCACTAATAATGGAGGGCCAACAGCAACTAAATTGCAAGAGGCTGAAGAACTGTAGCAAAATACTTACTGTATGTGCTTTTATTTTCCAAGCTTACCTGTTTCTAGAAAATTTACTGACTGTCTTAAAAGTGGAATGTGCCTGGCTTTTGTTTTCTTGATGCTAAACACTGAACACAGGTATCAAAAAAAAAGCAAGATTGAAAATGTGGCCCAAAATGACTCCTCAGAAGACGGCTTCTAATGAAACCAAAAAGTGGGAAACTTAATGCAGCTGTTATGAAAACTGTGTTCTTGTTCTCTGCCTAAAGTTGCCTCTGTCATGGTATTTGTGAATGTTATACACTGTTTTTTATAGCTGGAAGCTAAAAACAAACTTCAATCAGTAAGGGCAAAGGGCTCTCTGCAGTTAGTAGAACTCTGATGGGCAGTTCAGTGCCTTAAAGTTCAAAACCCTTTTTAGTCTTCTGTCCTGGAGGAGTTTATGTTCCCCAATTCCAAGTGTAGGTGCTTGGGGGCCAAACTGATAGGTAAAGAGTGTCAAATTATTTTTAAGTATGTCTAAGTTTATTTGCATCAAGTCTCATGCCAGCTCTTGTTACTGAACAGATCAGACACCCCTTGATCTAGCCCAAGGTGCAGAAATGAAACTGATACTGGCAGGTAAAACTGGAAAGGTAGGAACTTTTCTATCAATTTAAAATGCCAAGGCTGTCTACTTGAAGCTATTCCTATATGAGTTTTAATTTCTGTGCAGGTTATCAACAAACCCCTGAGACGATATGAAGGTCTCCTATGGAAGGTATGTCTTAATTCCTTTTCTGAAATAGCTTGTAAGATTTCAAAGTATGTCATTATGTCCTTTTTCTATATTTCAGTGATAACTGATGAATACAGGAGTTTTTCAATAGTACATTTGCTAAATGGCTTGATTTAGTCTAACATATATATAGGCGGGCTGGCTGGGTGGAGCAGCTACTAAATTCATGGTACCCTGATGTTAACCTCAGTCCCTAAAATCTGTATTTCTTGGTCATTTCTGTGGCAAAGCTTTACTGCGATAAGATTTCTTTCCTTGTCTGTGTATTGGGCAAAATGCTTTTTTTTTTCTCTTTCACTAATAGATTACCTTGATAATCCATGACTGATACATTGTCTTTAAGAAACTGGGACTAATATTTTGCCATCATCTTCTTAAAATTCTGAAACTTAGTGGGAAGGTAGCATTCAAAGAGTTTAAAACTTGTTTTGCTGTGTTGCTCAAATGAATCTATTTTCTCTTGTCAAAAGAAAGTCTACACGAATGCTTAATTATGTTGCTTAATGAAATCTTTAATGTTTTCTTCAGTGTAAATTTTCCTATATCACAATTGTACTATAAGGAACTGTTTTTAAATGAGAACTGTATACCAAAGCTTAAGAAAGATAAAATGTTGTATTTGGATATCTCAAAGTGTTTTGTTTCTCATTTGATTTTATAAAATAGAATTGTGTGGTGACCAACAATTCCTGTAATACTAAAATAGGCAATGTTTTACTATTTCAGTTCTTACTGAATAGCAGGCTCAACTTTTATCTTTAGGTGGTTCCAAAAACAAGAGTAGTGCTGCAATTATACAGTATTCTTGGGTTGCTGTGATCATCAGGATATGCAGAACCTAAAAGGTTTTTGTAATGTTTACTAGTTTTAAGTGTTAAGGAACCTTCTCTGCCTGACTATGCAGGAGCCACTCTGTCCATCACATTTCTTCCACCAGAGGCTTTTAACTGCTGGGACCAAAGCCCCATTGCAGCTGGTGGCTCCAGTGATTCAATGGGGGCCCAGCTTCACTCCCTAAACTCCCCACACTCAGTCAAACAAGGTTTCCTTACCGGTTTGACCTTCGGTTTCCCATAGCTGAGTCTCAGATGTCTGGATCCTTCCTTTAATCATTGTGCAGTAACAAAATAGCAGCTTGAACTGGTGCCTCTGAGGAGGTACCCGAAGGAAGGAACCCCTGGGGTTTTCTGCCCTTGCAGTCTAAGCGTGTGAAAGTCTGGGGTCTTCCTGCTGAGTCCTGGGCTCCTGACACTACAAGTACCAGTGCCCTTGGCACTCAGCAAAGGGTCAGTGCCAGTTCATGGTCTCTTGCCTCAGGCTGCTACCACCCAGAGCTCAATCAGCATCTCACACTGCACACAGAGCTGTCTGCACTAAATGTATTCTGTTAAACTTACCTGGCCTTTTCTTTTCTTTTTCCTTTTAGAGCTCACGATTTTTTGGTTGGAAACTCTACTGGATAGTTCTAGAACATGGCGTCCTTTCCTGGTATCGGAGACAGTAAGTTCTGTGTTTAAATTTCTGGAAAATCAATTTAAATAATTCCTGTCTTCACTAAATCTCTTCTTCTTTCAAAGAGCTGATGCAGTGAATAATGATCATCGTCAGGGATGCAAGCATCTAACACAAGCTGTCTGCACGGTAGGAAATGAAATATGTTGTTACTACTGAGTTGTTTTTTTATGTTCTGTTGTATTCCATTCCTGGTTAGTGAAAGCTTCCACTGGATTGGTAACCTGATCTTTGTTATAAAACAGGGAGAAAGCTTTTGCTGTTGAAAGAAACGTTTGTTCTTGACAAGCAAAGTATTATTTTATGTAAAGTGGCCATAAAGCTCCCTCACTGCTTTCTAAAGTCTTGAAGATTTAGACACACAAGGCATCCTGAAAGCAGACCGGGTCAGTTTGAAGCATGTGATCTGGAATAGCCCAAGCTCCAGTTTCTCCTTAGCTGTCCCAGGCCACTTGTGACTGATTGCATAACTTAAGCTGATCTCAGTTGAAAGACTAATCAATTCTGAAGGTGATGTTTGGAAAACTTCCCTAATTTCCATTATTCTTGTGGGAATTCATTTTGGAAGGGGTGAACAGAGGGGGAAAAAAAAGGCAGGTGTCATAAGGCACAGGAAGATGAAGTTTCTAGGAAAAATGCATTTAAGATAATTTCCATATTTCTGTAACTGCCCTGTCCTCGTTTGGCACCATAAGTTCCATTAAACTGCACTTATATACATATATATACACTCGTATTGAAAAGTGATTCTTGCTTTTCAGTATCTACAAATTCCTTAATATTGGTGATCTTGAACCATTGCTGAGGTTTTGTCTGAATTAAGTGGTGCAAATAAGTATATATATGATATTTAGACATAAAGAACCTCTATACTACTATTCATGATGTAATGACACACTTTGGAAAACTGTTCTGACCAAGTTTTTTGTAAATTACAATGACTGGGATCAAGACTGAGGCAAAAACTTCTGAGTTAAGCATAATGTTTTACTTTGCTTACTCTTCATTGTTTTTCTGACAGATTCATTATACTAATTTTGTGTTTTCTCCACATTGCTCTAGGTAAAATCTACAGACAGTTGCTTCTTTTCTGTCAGATGTTTTGACGATACCGTTCATCGTTTCAAGATTCCTAAAAATAGTCTTCCTTCTCAAACAAGAGAGGTAATAATGACTCTTTGTCAAAGGCATTAAAATACAGTAACTTCTGTAATGAATAATATGCATACTACTTGCTATGGATGGATTAGTAGCAGAGTGTTTCATATCTTGATCATCAGGACTTGGTAGGATAAGTGCAGGTATTGAGTCTTTTAGCATAGTTATAGATTAAACAGCAAAATAATTGACCTTTTGTAATTATCTCTCCTTTAAAATAAGTGCTACCTTGTTTTCCAGCTCTGTGCCTGTATTATGTCCTGTTATTTAACTTCCTGGTTTTCATTAACTTCTCCATGTGGTAAATTTTCATTGCAACTTCCTTCTCTTGCACTTTCATAGTTCATTATCCCAAACAAAAGAATGTTTAATGGTGCATTCTACTTTTAACCATACTCGCAGATGACCTAATAAATTATATTTTCTGAAAAGGTGGCTCTGAAACAAGAGAAGTTTTTTTTAGGGCTATTGGTATTATATTCACTGATGTACTTCTGCAGGTGTACTAACTAGAGATGGAGTTGGAGTGGAGGCAGCTGGAGTGCTGTGTCCAGTTCTGGCCTCCTCACAACAAGAGAGATATGAACATATTAAAGAGAACCTAAGAAAGGGCCCTTAAGGTGATTGAAGGGATCAGAGCATCAGTTTCACTAGGAAAATCTGAGAGAGTTGTGACTGCTCAGTCTGGAGAAGGAGAAGCTCAGGGAAACTTGTCTATGTATGTAAATGCCTGAGGAGAGGTGCAAAGAGGGACAGAGCAAGGCTCTTTTCAGTGGTGCCTGGTGAGAGGACCAGTGGCAATGGGCATAAACTGAAGCACAGGGATTTCTCTCTGGACGTAGAAAAAAAATGTGAGGGTGACCATGCACTGGCACAGGAGGCCCCGAGCAGTTGTGGAATCTCCATCCTTGAAGATTTTCAAAAGCCATCTGGATGTCCTGGCCCACCAGCTCTAGGTAGGCCTTCTTGAGCTGAGGGGTTTGACTGGATGACTTTCAGAGGTCCCTGCCAGCCTCAGCCACTCTGTGATCCAATGAACAGGAAAAGAATCTGCCTCTTAATTATCCATAGTGCTTGAGGTTTTGTGTGCAGAGTTTGTCATGCATAAGAAGGCAGACTTTATCACAGGGACCTTGCTGTCTGAACAGAAACCCAAAGATGCAAAATATATTCCCTACAGTCTTTTAATGAATAAGATATTTCTTATGTGACCTTGGATAGACTGAAAAGTGGGTTACATTTGTGCTTAAGGGTTAGTAAGTTAAGTCTGTGGTACTCTGCCCATAAAGTAGTTCATCTGCAATACATTTTACGTTTTCTAACAATCTTTTTCTTGCCTATTGAGATGTCTCATTTTACTAATGAATATCTTATTCATATCAAGAGAAAATTTTGTTGTTCTGCCTACATGATACTGTGTTGTGGGGATGACCTTTGAAATGTTTATTAGCTCTATTTTTTCTTTTCCAGAGTTGGCTGGAAGCAATAGAAGACCACTCTGCCTATAGCACTCATTACTGCACTCAGGAACAGCTGAGTAGCGATGATGATGATGATGCAGTATCTGTCACAGACCTACAGGACACTCTGAAAGTCTGTATACTGAATACTTACTTGGCTCGTGCATCTGGGCAGTTGCAGATTAGTATTGTTTTGTGTTCAAATACTTCTGTGAACCTTTGACTAAAAATGATGATTCCTCCCATGGATGCATAAATGCTGCTTCTGTTTGCATTGCTTGGTATCACGTATTCCTGCTCAGACTATGTGGCTAAAACAGCATGTTTATCATAGCTGCTGGGCTGTGATTTCACTTTTTCCAGCAAAAAGATAGAAACCTGCTTGAGAGTTTCAGCCAGGAGAGGGAGCCTTGTGTGCTGAACTTGTTTTCCTCAACTCTCAGTGTCACCAAAGCTAACCCACATCAAGCTCTACCTCTGTAGAACAGGCAATGAAGTCTTTTAGAAATGATCTTTTATCACCTCAGATCATATCAGATGCATTGTACAGTGACTGCTCATACCTGCAGTGGAAGTGAGTAGTCTTAGGTAATTCTAGCATTCAGCCTGTGATTCTTGCTTTTTGCTGTACATATACTGCTAAAACCTTCTATTTTAAGGGAAAATTGATACTGCAGTGCAAAAAATTTCATGTTGCTAAACTCAAAGTGGCTTGTACCATTCCTTTTAGCACAAGAACTAGAAGTAGCTCATAGAAGAGCAGAGGTGGGAGGATAACTGGCACTGGCAGTCCCCAGCAACCCACAGAAGATGGTATTATTTAATAGATAATGGTGCACTTGAAGCCCAGAAGACCAACTGCATCCTGGGCCACATCAAAAGCAGAGTGGCCAGAGGGGCAAGGGAGGTGATTCTGTCCCCCTATTCTGCCTTCATGAGACTCCACCTGGAGTGCTGCATCCAGTTCTGGGTCCCCAGCACAAGAAAGGTGTGAATATGTCAGAGCAGGTCCAGAGGAGGGCCACAAAGGTGATCACTGAGAATTAATGAACACCTCTGCCTTGAAGACAGGCTGATAGAGCTGGAGAAACAAAGGCTCCAGGGAGACCTCACTGCAGCCTTCTAATTATTAAAAGGGGCTTGTAAAAAAGAGAGGGAGTGACTTTTTACACAAGCCGAGCATGTAATATTGATTACACACTAGATGCAGTGATAGGATAAGTGGGAAGAGGAGAGGTTTAGTTTAGTTACTGGGAAGACAGTCTTTACTATGAGGGTGGTGAGGCACTGGAACAGCTTGCCCAGAGAAGCTGTGGATGCCCCATCCCTGGAAGGCCAGGTTGGATGGCACTCTGAGCAGCCTGGGCTAGTGGAAGGTGTGCTTGCCCAGGGCCAGGGGTTGGACCTAGATCATCTTTAATGTCCCTTCCAACCCAGGCCATTCTATGGTTCTATGATAACTGTCTCCAGGTTTGAATGTGGGTTGGAAATATGACCTTGGGGTTGGTTCCTGCATGTCACTGTACTTGCCATTGATCAGTTAACCTAGGCATGTACTGATTTTTGTCCTTAAGTTTCTCAAAGAACAAGCATTTGCTCTTCCTGGATTTTAAGCTGTTCAATAAAGAATGAGGAAAAGAGCAAAAGTGGTACATCCAACAAAGCTTTGGGGGTTGATTTACTACATTAAATTAAACCAAATTTTGTCAATATAAATATATGCACAGAGAAAATTTGCATAAATATTCTATTTTCTTGTATGTCTTTGAAAGTAGTTTAAGTAATTTGTTTCCATTTTAATATAACAGTCTCTGGGCTGGGAATCTTTGTTAAGATTTAATACCATCCAGATTTTAAAATTTGACTATAGTTAAGAGAATAAACATACACTTTCCTTAGAATAAGGCAGTTCTGAACTAGCTATCCTTGTTGTCTTTCAGAAAGCACAAGCATGCCAACAAAGACTCAGTAAAGAGGTTTCAGACTTTCTTGCAATGGTTAAATCTTTGGATGCTACAAAAGGTAAAGCTTATTCATTTAAAATGTAGTTTGTTAGCAAACAACTAATTTTTTTTTTTTAAACAGAATGCTTTTATTTCCCTGAAATCAAATTTTCAGGAGCTTGAAAGTATAGGACTGTTATTCCATAAAAATAACATCAAAAAAGACGTAAATAAAGTAGCATTATAGAAGTTGCTAGCAATTAAGATTTCAGGTTTGGAGAAAAAACTAAGAAGTATGCTGATTGAAAAATAAATTTATTAGTGGCTGTAAACACAGTGAAACTGCCTCTAGCTGTAGTCCTTACTGAGTAGTATTGTAAAAATATTATACAGGGGTCTGCTTTCAAGGTTTTTTTTAAAAAATCTGTAGTTGGTAGCTTATTGCAGTGCATAAGTGTCTCCTCAGAGGCACAAAGAGCAGTGAAATCACAAAACTATACAGAGAACCGGAGGCATGGTATGATGGGACATATTCCACAGATTTTGCCATGACTTTTAAGCCAGATTTGAACTTCTCAGGCTTCATTTCAAGTTATAATTCTTAACACATACCTGGATTTTTGCAGCATAACTGCTAAAATGTAGCACAGGCATCAGGATGCTAGAGAAGTGTACTTTTTTTATTAAATGCCTTAAACAAGTACAGAAGTTGCTCATGTATTAAACACACAAAGGAGTTCTGTAAGAACATATAACTGGTCCTTTGAGCCTGAGTCCTAGTTATATATTGTGGTTAAAATTATGAAGCTCAAATTAGAGAACAAGTTGTTTGTATAGATCCCTAGTCTGTAGTAGAATACCAGTTTTGAGAAGAAAAAAAGTTGTTCTTTCATCCCTGTGTCTTTCCAAAAGGAGAATAAAATACAGCTTTTTCTCCATATGCTACTAGGGTAAGTTACTCTGTGATGTCACCCTGTCTTTTGCATAAACTGAATTTTTACCAAATTTTTATTTCACAAGGCAAAAGGACATTTCATAATCCATCTGAGTGTCTTATTGTGAAGCTTTTTTAATTACTGTTGCAGTAAAACTGATATTTCCCCCCCCCAAAAAAAGTTTGAAGATTAGAATAAGGTGGATGAATTCCCCTTGGTAGATATAGTGGCAATTTCCCTGGCAGCATGATGCTGGCTTGTAGAACCAGTGCAAGAAAAGAAAAAACAAGAAAACATTTTTAAAAAGGAAATACACAACTTAAACAACCAAAACCCATAGTAAAGCAAAAGCAGATACTATCTCATTCCTAGAAACTGCTAGTCTTGGCCAACAGCAGTAATAAGTTCCTGTTTTCCTTCCAATGAATGTTTGTAACTTGCTAGGTCAGTGAACTGTTTCTGGGTTCATGTGTAACTTCCCTAGGTCACAACACAGACAACTGCTGTAGTTCTCCCATTGTTGTGGTATCTTTAAAGTATTTGAATCCTTTGTCTCCAAAAGAATGCAAATTTCTGAGTTAGGAAGCCTTCTGTGTGTTTTCCCTAAAAACATTTAAGTACTACAAAAATAGCTATGTTGGCATCTGATATTTAAAATTCTCTCCCTGCTTCAAGCTGCTATTCTCAGTCCAGTTATCCCTGAGATTTATGCATCTTGTATATTACAAATAAAGATGTCTCCTGCTCCTGCAGTCAGTGTGCTGCCCCTCCTTCTAGAGGCACTGGCTGTTCTTAATAGCTGCTGTAAGACTCAGTTCGAGTCAGTGGTGAGCTCTGGTATCAAAGACCACAATCACTGTGTGGACATGTACTGTATCTTGTCCTGCATAAGCAGTGTAAGTTCAAAAATAAATTCAGGAACTGTCACTGATGGACCTCTTAATCTTCAGTGGTGTGACATCAGCTTGAAGCACCTGTGTTACTAAATGGTGTCAACTGATCCTGGAGTCTGCAGGCACTAAATGTTGCAATTATTTTAATTGCAACAACTACGCTTCCTGAGAATATGGCTTACTTGATTTCCAAGGAATTGCTGCACATCACAAGACTTCACAGATTGACTCAAGTAATTTTTACCTGCTGACTGAGCTATCATGATTTCCTGCTGGTTCTAGACATGCAGTCCCTCTGTAAATGGTCATAGAAGTCAGGATGTGAGGTGACAAGCTGTACTACTTACACGAGTCCATGAAAATAAGATCTTCCCCCAGTGTGCCTGTAGTTACAACCCCATCTGTTTTTTTTCAAACCTAAATTTACAGCTGCACTGAGCACAGTGGTAAGCTTTTTCTCTTCTATATAATACATGGCAGAAGGCAAAAAAGAGCTAAATTTTTCACTTTTATTTATATTAAACCAATGCAGAATCATTTTTATTTAAGTTCTGCCACCTGGAGCTTTAAAATTTAGAAAGTGGTTAAAAGGAGATTGTTGCTAGTTCCTTTTCCAGGGACTTGCTGACATGGCTAACTGCCTCTGCTTTCTAAACCATGCTGAAAGAGAAACTCAATCTATTCATGTGCCTCTTATACCAGTACTAGGGAAAGGATGCAAAAAAAACCCTCCCACAGATCTTGCAATGCACCAGTGTTCCTGTAGACTGTGAATGTTATGTCTGTATTACTTAGAGGAATAAATAATTAAAAGAATCCTGTAGTTTACAATGTCTCTCTAGCATTATGAATATTTTTGTGCTTTCAGGAATATCTTCTCCCCTCCTGCAGAAAGTTGATGTGGTCTCTGAAGTATCCCAGGAAACATGTGAGGCTCTGGCTGAGTGCCTCAACCTATTCACAAAGCAAGAAGGGGTATGGATTGTGCTGCGTGGGTCTATAAAGGGTTGAATAGCTTAGCATACTTGGCTAGTTCCCTGCTTACCTGTTACAAAAATAAATACACAAACCCATACAACTTCTTGTTGCTGGTAAGCTGTCCTTTTGCATACTGAATGGGATGAAAATTCATGCTTCTAGAGAAAGAGTAGGTATATGCCTCTGCAAAAGGATGTCTTAGTATTTGGGTGTTCAGAAAAGACATATTTTGGTTACAAGCTTGCAACGTTTAAACTGAATGCTTGAATTCAACAAAGCTGTTGCTTTGCTAATTTGAAGGTCAAAATATTAAGAAAATTAGTTTTCAGATTTTTTTTTATTTTTACTAGCTAACGGAATTGTTGAACAATATTGCTTCTGAATTTGTTTTTCAGACCATGTGCTTAGTGGGTGTGCAAATGCTATTTGTTGAACTTCTGGCTTTCCCAGTAACAAATATCTTGCATAGTGTTAAACATAATGCAAACAATTCAATTTGGGAATGTATGTCAAATTCACTGGTTCCTGGAGTAGGAGAGCTGGTATTTTTCTTCCTTCTTGAAGATGCCCTAGTACCATGGAATAAATTTATCTTTCTGTACTGTGGTAACTATAATCCCTTGGTTAGGCTTTTGTTGTCATCAGTAAGCTGTGTTTCAAAATGAGGTTTGTGTTGGTGCTGTTAGTTTTCCAGTTATTTAACAGTAAGCTGCACACAGTGGCTCCATTGTCTAGGTTTGGGTTTTTTTCTTTCCTTTCCAAGTCCTTTGTCTCCAGTCACGAGTCTTTTAGACTTACTTAAGTTCTAGCAGAGTGGAACAAGCATTGCTTTTTTTTTACATTGAGTTTTTTCCTTAAGAAAGTCTGATATTAAAATTGCCAGCTTCATTTGCGGATGAGGGGGAAATTGTTACAACAGTGGGTGTATGGTGTTAGTTAGTGTTCCTTAATTGTGTTGGCATCTTGCTTCAAGCCAGACTAAAATAGCTTTCCAGAGTGGAGTATGGCAAAACATATGGTGAAATTGTAATTTCACCTTACTTGAACTTGAATAGTCTCAGTAGGTGTAATAGAAGAGGCCTTATTTTAATCTGGAAGCACATAGATTTGGGCACAGAGGGATAGGCTGAGGTGTGAACTTGATTTTCCACCATAACTAGTGAAACCAGTCGGTCATGACAGGGAGAAGATGTGATCGTGGAGAGATTTTTGTCTCAGTATTTTTAAACTTCCAACTACTGAGTTCAGGAATATAGTGCAGGCTTTTAAAGATGCCATATGACTCATAAAGGATATTACAGCTGCAATATCTTCCTAAGACTTGCAGCTTTCCAAGAAGCTACATTCATTGATCATTACTATTCTTAAACCCACAGCATTTGGCTTTGTAGTCCTTTATAAGTCAGGGCCCTGTTCATAGCTGTTCAGTGTTGATTTCTAGACTGTAGTTTTGTTGGCATTTGAAAAGCAATATATATAATCTTGCAAGCGTATTGTGCATGTCCCATGAAATCTGATTATTTCTAGAATTAACGTTTTCTCAAGCCTGGTGCTTTTTTATCTTGCCTCTTTAAGAAGAATTCCTTTCCCCTCTAATTTAAATTGTCATCATACCAGAAGCTACTGCTTGACTAATTAGGAGAGGCTCCTCACTTCAGTAAGGATAACCACAGTGAATGCACTTTTGGCTCTCTAGAGAAAACTTTATTTAGTGTTACTTATCACCGTGCTTTGGCAATTGTAGTATAATCGCGCAGTCTGCAGATGGAATTGATAGCGCAGCACTAAAAGAGAGACGGCTTCAGCCGCTTTCCACTTGCGCTTGAGATGGTGCATGAGCGTGATCTCCGATGGCTCCGTCTGTCCGCTGCTTCTCCGTCCCCCCGGTGCCGCCGTGCGCGGTGGGGCGGGCGGGGAGCGCGGTCCGGTGCCTGCCCGGCGGGGCTCCGGGCTGAGGGGCCCCGCGCTGGCCGCCACCGCGCCGGGAAAGGCGTCAGTGACCTCCCCGCTCCGCACGGCGGGAGCGGCTGTGACGCCGCAGAGCCGGGAGCGGGGGCTGGGGGGAGCTTCCAAAAATAACCCACTGCGGCGGGGCNNNCCCGGCTGCGCGGGGCGACCGCGACTCCGCCGCCCCGCCCCGCCCAGTGCCGCGCCGGGGCGGCCGCGGAGCCCGCGGCGTGTGGTGCAAGGTGAAGGGGCCGCCCGCGGCGTGTGCTGGCCCGGCAGGTGCTGCCGCCGCTGCTGCAACCGGAGCGGCTTCCCTCGGAACGGTGCTGCGCGAAATCGTCCCGCGGTATGTAGCGTGCGTGATGAGCTGGGGGCTGCTGTTTGTGGCTCTGCTGCCTCCTTGACATTGGGATGAACCCTTCAGTGTCGAGCAGATGCGAGCACAGATACTTTTTGCCAAATAGTTACAACGTGTGAGGGCAAAAGGGAATGTAACTTGGTTCCTTTAATCGGAGTATTTACTGGGGCGTTGGTGTCGGAGCCAGCCAGCACAACTTGAAACGTTTTCTGCAGTGACTTTGGCACAAGGTTAGTAAGTACTGTTTCAAAGCAGGATTTGCTTTGGACTATTTCTAGCAAATATCGGAACCTACATTCCTAAAGCAGGTTGATTCTAGTAGTTTTTGTGTCCTGAGTTATTTTATGTAGTTGTAGGAGGAGTTGAACTTAAGGTTCTTTTCACTCTCTGCTAGATTTTCTGAATGAGTTTAAAATTCATCTCTAGTACTTGAACTACCTGTACTGAAGCTGTGTGAAATTGATAGAAATTTATTATTTATTTTAAGAAATTATCTTTTTTACTTTCAGCTTCTTCATTAACCAGTGCTAGGTAAAGTGTGCAGATGAGTATCTTGACTCTGAAGTTTCACTTTTACCATCAAGGGCTAAATGTAACAGTAAATTAAGAGCTCGTATGGCATATGTGTAGAACGGATAGCAGTTGTAAGCTGGTTTCGTTTGTAGTCTGTTTGTGGCTTTGATTTTCAGCCTTTGCAGGTGTTGTCATTCTTTCTGCTTTGTTTTTGTCTTAAAAAAAAGGGGACTTGTTTACAAGCTGGTAAAAAGCTTTAGCTGGTGAAATAAGGAATTCAGGAAAGGTTTCTCCATTTTTTGCGTTAAATGAGTTGTATATGTCAGTAAGAATTTGTCATAACAAATTAAGCTTGTCACTTCTACCGAAACTTTTTAATATCCAAATACTGTGGGCCATAGTCCTTGAACTTAGTTATCTTTACCATGGCGTAATGTGCTATCTCTTGTATGTACATCCTGTAAATAAAAAATGTGCCCACAGTTCAACTGGTAAATGCCAATCTCTGGAAGTTCAGTGCACTGTTTATTTATTAGTTTATTTCAGATTTCTTGGAAACATAATTGAATGTCTGAAGGTTAGATGTGTCTGTGTGTGTTCTTGTGAGTGAATGCTTGCATGCTCTTTGGCATGCAAATAGTTTTCTTTAATAGATTTCTGATTTGTCTTCTGGGAGACAGATATGAGCACGGCTGTTGTCACTTAAACCTACTTCCTACCTTAACTGTGTTGTGAATGAAGAAGGTGCCTGTAGGCTATGTCCAGATGACTCCTTAATGAGAAATTTTATTATCTGTTTCTTTGTGGGGGTGCAGGTGAGGAGAGCAGTGATGAGAACCTGCAGTCAAGGGAGAAATGCTGATAGAGGCACCCTGAGCAAATCTGCTAGAGAAGTCCTGGCATCCATCAGCAGTCCTTTTCTTCCACCTGGCAGTATCATCAGCTACATTAACCTCTATATGGTCTTGGGAGCCTCTCGTGCATGGGAGGGAGAGATGAAGAGGGGAGAGGGACTCAAAATCAGAGGAGCTAAGAAAAATGTTAATGATAAGATTCCTGAGTTAGGTCTAGTAAGGGGATAATTTTTTTTTATTTCTCTGGTCTTTTCTCTTTGTGCTTAGAAACAAGTGATAGCCCTATTTTTTAATTTATATTTTTATCCGTTTCACTCACTGAAGCACAGAGGAATTAACATTGTTCATTCAGTTTGGCTCTTGCTGAAAGTAGTGGAGATCAAAGGAAAGCCTCAGTGTGTCAAGGTCTGTAGGCAATGCCCTGAACAACTGGAATACTGTTCAGGTTGTACACTTGTGGAAAGGAGGAGAACAGTTTTCAAATGGTTGATGATTGGACTAAGCACAGCAAGAACTGTTTGATGTTGAGAGAATTGAGGTGTACCTACATCCAGAAAACCTTTATTGACTCTGGGTCGGTAACTGACTTGATCCTGTTTCTTCCCTTCTCCTCCAAATGAGTGGAAATGTACTAGAAATACCTAGTCCAGCTTGAATCTTGTTTGGAAGTAACAAGTTCACTGGAAGGTTCTCTATGCTCATAGTAAAGACTGTTATTTTTCCCTTGTGCAGAGGAGCACGGGATATTAAGTGTTGTGGAATGTTGTTTGCGGAAGATGTTTAAGAGAACAAAGTTACCAACAGGAAAGTCATTTGCTTGTTTCTCCTGCTAGAATGTCAACAGTTCTACTTGTGTCTTGATGATTCTTGTTGTATTAAGTTTTGGATGCTGTATATGCACGTGTCTTTCATCTGGGTTAAAGCTCTATATTGAAGATAATAAAATTGGAGTAACTTAATAGCAAGGGGTTTGTGGATGGCATAGGGTTCAGAAATATGCTCAGAAAGCATATTTTTTCCACCAGTGTACTGCAGCCTTGCAGGTATAAAGCTAACTGCAGATCTGTGAAGACAATGTCCTTACCAGTAGAGGCAGGCATTTAGCAAGTCCAAAATATCTCAGAGGTAGGGGAGTTAAAGAAAATAACTTTTTTCTGAGATTTCCCTAGAGCAGCCAAGATTCAATAGGTAGCCAGAGTGGGAAGTGAAGCTAAGGAGCAGCCCAGACAGAAATCTGTTTAAAATAAGAAATGCTGAGTTTCCGTTCAGGGGACAGATAAGTAAATATTGCTGCTGTTCTTTTATGAAAGGGTATTATGTGTTGACAGTGCTTTTTTTGAAGCACTGGATAAGTTTTGAAGGAGTTAATAAGATCCTTGGTCAAGTGCTGTATTGGAAGGGCTTCTGGGTGAAAGATGGTTCTGGCTCACAGCAGGATGCTCAGATGTTACTATAGGGTAAAAGGCAGGTGGTTCAGGCCTTTCTAGTACAGCAGGGTCCCAACTCTGGGGATTTTTTTTTCGTGGTTTTGAGGCGTTTTTGGCTTTCTATTTGTTTGTTTTCTTCAAGATTGCCAGTACAACATATCACCACCTGCAAGGAAAGAGGTTAACTTTGAAGTGCACAAAGTGACCTACTGACTTCTAGCAACAGGGAAACTCTTGCTGACCTGTAGCTCAAAGAGCCTGCATGGAAGCTGGTCAGACAGCTTGTCTGAAGGCATTCCCTGCTCCTCACTATGTAGCCCAACTGGAGGCCCACTGCTAACCTGTTCTTGCACTTTCCACAGTGGGTTAATGCTTATTCAAAGCTTGGCCTGTAGATGTGTTTTCTGTTGGCGGTTGTTGTTAAGCAGCCTTGTGTAAACTAGCTTGAAATCCATTCATGGGCCTCTGGGGAAACACAGTGTAAAAACATACTGGTTTGAGATGAGCCTCCTCCTTAATGTGCTTCTGCAGCTCCTGCTCTGAGGTTTACTTCTAAGATCTTGTCTACCACTTGTTGGAGTATTTAATTTTTAATGCAAAAACATCAAGAAAACAGTCTTAGCTGAGGCTGCAGGGGGAAAAAACCAAGCAGCAATCAAGTTTAATGGAATATTACTTGATAGAGTAAGCTTCTCAAATATGAATTAGGAATTCTCTTCCCTGCAAATGTGTTTGCAAAATTCCAAGCTGATGGAGACAAAAAGAAAAAGAAATGTATAAGATGGATATTTTCTCCTAGTGTTTTCACTCCTTAGTGCTATGAGAATATTGTTTGTTTTCTTCTCATGCTTGGAAAACAAACTGGAGTGAGAAGGGTGCACACTTTTTTTCTTCTGATGTCATTGTGATGTCACCATGGCACTTAAAACTGATCAGCTTGTTTTCCATGTTCGGGTTTAATTTATACCTGGTGAGTTTTGGAAGAATGGTTGAACAGCAGACTTCTGAAACTTGTTAGCTCCCAGCCAGCCAGTGTATTGTCACCTAAGGACTAGTAACACTTCAGGAAAAAAGTGAAGCAACAAAAAACCAGGATATAAGGCTGAACCTCTATGCATAGCAACATACCTGTTAACTTTGTTTGCTGGGATTTTGCATGCAAGTGTGTGAGATAATTGACTGCAGTTACAGTCTGGCTGAGTGGTCTGGTTCTGTGTCTCAGCTGCATAAAATAACAGAACACTAAACTGGATAACTGTGGTCACACACATTTACAGATTCTCTGGAGATGTATTGTTCTTCTTGACTTCTCTTTCTTGAAACTTAATTTATAAAAAACTAATATATAAGAAAATAAGGCCTTTTGTTCTGTGTAAGTCTGATAAAAGCTATTTTAGGAGAGTAATAATTTTAAAAATTAATTTCGACACATATGAAAAATAAATTTCATGTAGCCTATCCAGTACTGGATGTTAACCCATGCTTTTGAGGGAGACAGAATATTTAACTCTTTATTGTGCATCTATTTTGTGTGAAGCTGTTTTAAAGGCAGTGTTTCTGGACAACATAAGTAACTTAAGGCTTTGTGTTGCTCAACAGTTGTTCAGTCATCTTAAATTTGTCATGTGGTGGGATGTTAGTATATTTTAGTTTTATTGACTTCCTTAAACATCAGTGATACCAGATCTCTTGCCTTATGGGCTAGTGAGCTGTCCATGTGTAGCCTTTCTTTGAGTAAAGGAGATTGACTGACTTACTTGTCTGCTGTTCATTCTGGTTCTTTAATTGGCTTATTTTAGTCACTTCTGGTTTCATGAAATACAGGGGTCTTCTAGCTATGAAAAAAAAATGGATGATTTATATTTAGACAGTATTAGTGCTTATGGGAGGGTGTGTTGTCCATTGTGTATTTGTTTTTAACCTAAACTTCACTTGGTCACAGTCATGGTATTTCAACCAGAACTGCTTTTTGCACTTTTTTTTGAATTCTAACTCATTAGAGCTGATACTGTTTTTATAATCAAGGTAAGCAATTGTGGAATTTGACCTCTTGTCTGATTTTTTTTAAATCTTGTGACCAAATGTGTACTTGTTGGCCTCCCTCTCCCCTCCCGCCCCCCCCCCAGACAGCCAGTGACTTTAAAAGCTTTATTTGTTTTAATATTAGTATTCAGAAGTGTGTTATGTCTGCTTGCTCTGCTGCCCAGTGATGAAATGCCTTAGTATAATGCTAGCTGCTGAGTCACTGAGGATATCACTAGAATTGGTAAATGGGCTGTGTTTAGAAAGTATTTATACCCTGACAGTAAATCACTGGTGTTGTAGTTTTCCTTGAAGGTGCATGCCATGCCTCTTCATAAAGGAATGTTAGTAAACTCTTTCTCTATACTGCTGGTATTGTTCATAATGTCACTCTCCTTGAAATGCAGCAATAATACACTTTAATAATAAATGTGTTTGGTGTTATGTGCAAATGGGAAATAGAGGCCTATGCTATCCTATTAGGATGGTTGATTAGCACACACAAAACAAATTATGCTGCATTTGTAGTGAACTGAATGTTGCTGCAAAGAAATGGTAAGATAGAGCCTCTCTTACAAACAGAGTGTATCCATTTTTTGTGAACATCCTGACGAATCCAGTATAAAGAGGATGCCTGGCTTTCTAAGCATAGCCCTCATCTGAATATCTTGTCTTTGGAAGTGACACCTGTGATGTGCTTACTTTGCTTGCATAGCTTCAAGTTAAGCCATTTGTACAGTAAATGCAGACTCAATGTTTTTGAACAGGAATGTTTTTCCTCCACTTACGCTTGTCAGGGCTACATTAATAATGTTAAAATGTGCACATCAGTGCAGTAACCCTTGTATCCACAGTTATGCTAGGAGACTTTGAGAATGGCTTTAGAGCATGCCTATTTGAAGGGAGTCTGCAGTATACATTCATAATTTTTAATATAGAAGTAGATTGCAAATTTTTTCATTTGCTTCAGGGAGTTTTGTGTTGCCAAAGCTACACTGTTTCCACAACAAAATCTTGTTCAAATATGTTTGACCTTTAAATAGAAATACAGCTTCTTGTTAATCTTGAAATATAATAGTGTCACTATTGCACATCCCTTTTTTTGAGTCAAGAACTATGGTGGGACAAAGTGGAGAGAGAACAGAACTGTTCTCATCTTCTCTGGAAATATTCAGTGTAATTGATTCGACCATCAGCCTCCAGGCCTTGTGCAGGGCTACAGTAGCAGAAAAACAGGAACTTGGTGGGCTTGACCTGACAGTCATAAACTAATGGGACACCCATAAACAAGACTTATATCATTGTGGTGGGGCATAATCTTGAGTTGTCAAGGTAATAGTGTATCTCCTCTAGGTAATGTAGTAATCCATGTATGTCAGTAGTTTATACCTTTCTGGAAATGCCAATAACGTATTGTGGATGTATTGTGTGCTGTGCATCCATAGCACAGGATATGTGTGTTTTTCCAGTGAAACACCTTGCTGCAAGGTCAGACAAATCAAATTGAGGTTAAAATGAGCTGGCTGAGCCTTTCAGACAGCTTGAAACCTTAGACAGCAGGCATCTGTGCCTGTGGATAGCAGAAATCTAGTTTTGTCTGACCTGTATCTCCTCCAACTCTGAATTGACATTTTGGTCTAAGGCCTAAACCCTAATTTCACGGAAGAACAAAATGGAAATGGTTGAGGTTGGAAGGCACCTTTGGGGGTCCTCTGGTCCACCCCCCCTGCTCAGTCAAGGCCACCTGAAGCTGGTTGCTCAGGGCCATGTCCAGATGACTTTTGGGTATCTCCAAGGATAAAGGCTCTACAACATCTGTGGGCAGCCTGTGTCAGTGCTCTGTCACCACCACAGTGGAAAAAATGTTTCTTGACAATCTTGAGGGGATTTCCTGCCTTTCAGTTTGTGCCCATTCGTTCCTGTCCTGCCACTGGGCACTACTGAGAAGAGCCTGGCTCCAGTTGTCTTTGCATCCTCCCTTTATGTATTTATATAGATGAGATTTGCCCTGAGCCCTCTCTGCTCTAGTTTGAACAATCCTTAGACATATAAATAATACTTAAGGGGCAGTGCAGTACAGTAGTGTTAGAAAATTTCAAGCGACCATGTGTCAAAGATCAGCTGATAATACATGGTCAGTGCTTTTCTACCATTTGTTCACACATGCAACTTACTGAATCTAAAATATGACTTCTCATTCTAGACTGTCAGATTCTGTTTCAGCTTGGAGTGGGGAGAACTTAGAACTTTCATCACATCTACAAGTTCTCTTCTAGCAGCCAGTGAGTTTTATTGGAGAAGTTTGTAAAAGAGCTTCTTAGAAGTTTAATCTGGGATCTCTTTCTCTGAACTGTAGATGCTACTGGATTGCATATAAGGGAGTGGTAAACAGAAGACTTAACAGTAAATAGCTTTGCTGAAATGTTCTTGAAAAAAAATTTTTCAAACCCAAACAAACACAGCAACAATAGAAAGTCCCTATCACATAAGGGCAAAAGTATTTGAGATCATTCATAAGGAGAAAAGATCTGTTCCTCTAAATGAGATTATTGGGATTTGATATTGGGATTGTCTTGTTCTGAATTTCCATACTCCAGAGTGTATTTATCTGTCTGCCCTAACTGCTGGACGAATATCTGCATGACATACTCTAATTTCAGGAAATGTTTTATCAACCTACCCAGGGCCTGGCTGAAGTCTGCTGTCTGTTGCCTGCTTAGAAGTAAGGACAAAAACAGTGTCTCAGAGGAAAATCATCCCTAAGAAGGGGCAATCTTCTTAATGCTCCAAGTCCTTCTAAAATCTGTAATAGAAGTGGGATTTTTGCATTTGTATCAGTCTTTGAAGTCTGATTCTTTAATACTGGAGGTGTGGGAAGAGTGTGTTCTGGGCTATAGCAGAAACAGCAAAGAATGTTTTCCAAGATGGATTTCATTTGGAGATCAGAACTCCAGCATTGTAAAACTCACTGTTGATTTCTGGCCTATGTCACCTTTTGCACTTTAATTTGGTTCGTGTCCAAAATGAAATAAAAACTAGCAATTGAGACATCTGCATTTTTCAGAAATTCAGAACAACTGTACAGTTGTGCACGTTTGTTTTGGAATTGCTTTTAAAAAAACCTGTCAGTTAGACTTCATGAATATTGAATAATTAACAAGATTCCCAATGCAGAGTTTGTAGAACAGACAGCCAGCTTCAGAAGTGTTAATTTTTTTAAATAGGAAGCTGTTTTCACTCTGAGTCAACAACTGAGTCCAGCAGCACTAGTAAGCCAGTAAGAGCCAACAAAAACATGGCAAAAACCATGACATTTGCTTCAAAAGAGGAAACATTACATGCATTTGCCATAATCCAATTGGGAAGAAGTGTGGGGGAGAGATTACAAAGGGGTTGATCAAAGTAATCAGTGGTGTATACTTAAGGGAAGTAGTTAGATCAAAACTGCCTTAAGATCTATTTTCAAAACAGTCCTTAAGATTAAAAAGGAAATGTTTCCTGGATGCATTCTTAAGAACCCTTACATCTTAAAATTTGGTCTCTTTGTGAGACTAGCAAACTTCAAAGATGTCCAGTCCCTCAAAGGAAGAAGACAAAAAATTGTCCCTACCAGCTGTGAAAGTATGCAGCAATATGCTCTTCTGGTTCTCTTGGTATCAGTATAATAGATCAGCTTCAGTTGTGGCCTTTAAGTTGAGTAATGTTGCTTGTGGTATATGCCTCTGAGAACATAAATGCTTAATTTCACTAGGGCAGCAAATTATCCTTGGGGTGTGGTTTTTCCTGTGGTAATCTTGTAGCTCTGCAACTCAAAACATGCTTCCCAAACGTGTGCATCACTGCAGATGTCATTGAGTCCCAGCTTGTTTTGGTATTAGTATTGGCAAGCGTGAATAGCAGCCGTATTTCATTTCAGTGTTACTCAGAATAGAAACAATACTTCAGAGAAAATGACAAAATCAGAAGGCTTTTTCTTTGAACTCCTGATATTTGACTGATCAGTATTATAGTACTGGAACACAAGTAGGGACAGAATGGGCTCTGGAGACTGGCAACTTCTGCAGTTTGCAAATCCAAGTAGACCTCATGACATTTATCAGATTACACTTAAATTGTTAAAGTAAAATATGAAAAACAAATACATTTGAAAGGAAAACTTGGAATTGCCATGGAGTTTCACTTTAGAAACAAACCAGAAAGAGCTTTTTTAAGTCTTGACTGTGCAGAAACACTTTGAAGAAAGCAGTTTCTCTGATAGAAAAGCTTAAATCCAAGATTTTAAG
The DNA here is from genome assembly GCA_013400775.1 of Chaetops frenatus. Classification (NCBI taxonomy): domain Eukaryota; kingdom Metazoa; phylum Chordata; class Aves; order Passeriformes; family Picathartidae; genus Chaetops; species Chaetops frenatus. The sequence goes on along the minus strand of VZTR01022331.1, from coordinate 70,579 downwards.
CCAAACCCAGCCTTCTAATCTGCAATCAGAAATTAGTCTTTGCAGTTTGCTCATGTGCTCTTAGACAGGTTCCTGGCTGGGAACTGTGACATTCTCCACTGGTTAAAATTGCAGTGCTTTAGCAGCCTCTGAATAAACACACTTTGACACAGCCAAATGTGGAAACAGGAGAGGGGAAGGAAAGCAGCAAGGTCTGTGTTGAGGAGGAAGTGTTAGTGTCTTAGGAGGGAAAGGTGGGAGGCAAACAGTCCTCATCCCCAGCATGTGGCTAGTTCAGAAACTGTTATTCCAGGCAGTCTTGAATGATGAATTTTTTATATTAGGCGTGTATGCTGGGAGGAGAGTGCTGAGTGCTCTTAGCATCTCCAGCTTTTCTCTTGAATAACAGTTCTCTTACTGCCTAGATCTCTGCCTGAGTCGACATGATCCTGCCAAAGTATGAGTTCCTTCTGTGTGCATGATAGCTTGGCTCTTGTTCCTGCTAGTGCTTCCGCTGTATTTTTCTAAGTTTTATGATCATACCTGATCCTTTCCTTAATTAGCAGAATTTCATTATATTAATAAATCAAATATAGAGAAATACTACAACTTTTTCTCAGAAGAATGAAATGTGGCTCTTCCAAATCAGCCCTGCTAAACTCCTCCTCTTGAACTTTTGATGTGAATGTTCGTAGTTGACTAACAATGAACTCTTGTGTTCATCTGGGGAATGACTGAGGCAGTCGTATGACTTGTTCCACAAAGTCTTTGCTTTCTCCTATAGACTTTGGATTGGGATGTAAGAGAAGAGATTACCAGGACTTTAAATTGGTATGTATGGGGTTTGGTTGTGTGTGTGCGGGTCTTTCAGCCTTTGTGCAAAAAGAAACTGTATTGGTGATGTTTTCTGTAGCTGGGTCTGAAAGAAAGCCAGCTGTTATGTTTGCCTTCCAAGTGTATTTTCTCTTTTGAATGTGATGATCCCAGTAAGATGTGGTACTCTGACGCTGTAGAGTCAGCTGGCTGGACTTTGGAGATGAAGACTGATGCTGTCTTGTGATACAGTAAATAACCCTTTGCCTATCACCAGTGAGCTCAGCTTACCTCCTTGATTAAGTGATCGCATCTTGTTTTGCTTTTCAGTAGTTGCAGTAGCAGTAGTTCAAGTCACTTTCACTTTCTAACTATGCTGGGTTTAGATCTGATAGATCTCTGAAGCCAGGTAACTGATGAGCTTAGGGCACAGAGAAAGGGAAAACCTGAGCAAGAAGCAATGGATGAAGTAAAGCATGACCTATTTTGGATCAGTGCCTGGGACAAGCCAAGGTTGTGATGAAGTTTACAGGAGCTAGTTTACTCCAGCAACTGAAGAGTTAGGATGCAAGACTGTGACATATGTTTACATAGCAGACATTTGTCACAAGTCCCTTGTGCTTGATGGTGCTGGAAAGTAGTGAGTCAGCAAGAGGTTCTTTGTAGAAAGGCCTGTGTGTAAACAGATCAGAACTCCAAAAGTTTTTGTGTAAAATATTTACATGCTTTAGGAATCTGGGGATGTGTTCATGAAATTGATTGCATCTGTTTGGGAACACTTTGTTGTTGCTTTAATGTAGATTGTCACATTTGCAGTTTTTTGATGTGCCATAGGAGTCATTCATAAATCACTCATTCCTTTATCTAGTGCCTCAAATACCTGAGGCATACCTGCAAAGAAACATTCTGAAAGTAGAACCATTCCTGCTTTTTGGGGGTGGAAGGTTAAGAGAAAAGCAAGATTATACATATTCATATCACATACTAATGTGTGCTTAGTGGGAGTTAAGTCCCATGAGTAGAGGTAAAAATTGATCCTTTTCTAAAATTTATTTTCCTTCTGGGAAGCATCCTGTATTGAAGTTCAAGTATGGTTAAAACTATGAGAACTTACAGAGTGAATTGTCTTTGAGAGCAACTGGTTTCAGTTTTCACTTCAGTAGCGGCTTAAGCAGCAATTTGATACTATTCCAGGTAGCAGAAAGTCTAACAGCACTTTTCATAGAAATCTATCCTGTAGAACTAGTGCTACAATAGCATGCTTTGAAGTTAGCTAACAAAATGTATATAGAACTGTTCAGTTTCTAAATAGATACTACTCGAGGAAAATACTCTGTCTTTACATTTCTTCCTTTGTTCAAGACATGGAGGCAGGCCTGGCTCTTTATAAAACTTTCAGTTCTCATTCTACATTAAATGTAAAAGAAAAAAAAATTTACTCAGCACTAGCTCAGACTGGATGTCACAAAGGACTGGCTTGTGCAAGAAGGCACTAGCAATAGGGACTGTATTGTACTAACAGCAAAATTGCAACTGTACGAGCTTGTTAGAATAGACAAACTGTGTACATATCAAACTCTGCATCAAGGTTGTGGTTTCCACTCTTGGCGTCAGATTTTTTGGTAGACGTTTTTGTTTGGTATGAAAATCACAGAAGAAGGGACAGAGTTCTCTCTTTGGATTCCCAGGGCTTTCTGTGATGGGTTTTCTGTAGTGTAATGTGTTACAATGCAGTGCTTTGTAAGTTCTGTCTTTCAGGATAGTATGTCCTGTTGGAGTAGCTGACCCTGGAAACTATCAGTTTCATATGAATAGATGTAGTGCAAAACAAATGTCAGGTTTACTTTATTACAGAAAGCATCAGAAGATGTTCGCATAAAAATGCCAGTTCTACTATAGCAGTGTTTTTCTAATTCCTTGGTTATATGTTAATTTCCAGCCAGGTGTTAGAGTAGCCCCTACCTTCCTCCTGAAAATTTGTACCTCATTTCTGTGCTTTGTGGCAAATGTCTGGTAAGAAATGACACTTCTGGGAGGATGGAATTTCTGTGACAGTTGGACAAAGCCACTCATTTTGAAAACCAGACCCTCCCTTCTGAGTCGTCAGAGACGTTGGTGAGGCAGTGTCACGGGCAGCTCTCCCGTGCTCCGCTTACTGCAGAGCAGGGTTGGTACGCAGTGTTCTGACATTCCAGCAGAGTCTGCCTTCAGATCCCCTCGTGGTTTCGCTGTGAGAGAGGATGTACTTCCTTTCAGCACAACTCTGAAGTCTGCTTGTTTTGGGTGGTTGTTCCTAACGCTGAAGCTGGGTGCTTGAAAATAAAATTCAACTAAATCATACTGCGATGTTGTGAAGTCTGTCTTTTCCCTCTCAGTCCAGGAGAAGTAGGATCTAAGGTATGCTGTCTTTTAATTTACTGTTCTAACACTGAAAGCATGTAGCACTGCATATTATTGAGGTGTCTGTATTTGTTCTATGCCTTGCTTGCTATATGTTGGGTTTAGTGTTTATTTGCAGCTGCAATAGCATGTTGCTGAGATGATAATTTGTTAGCTGGGCATAGAGTGGTATGATCCTTTCCTACCCCACAGAAGTGCCACTGTTGTTGTGCATTAGTTTAAATTAAAAGCATCCAGCACCAAACAAAGCAAGTATTTTGTGTATTGTACTAAGATGTCTTCAGGATGGAAAGAGAGGCCTTGGCTACAGGCTGTGCTGATATAGTTCAAGACTTCAGCCTTTAAAAAAGGAAAAAGGCGATAAAAAAGAAAAAAGAGTAGTTTGGTGCTTGTTACTGGTGTCCCACCTACCTAAGGAAAATGGAGGGTACAGAGTGGAATGAGACTGGTGTTTGTTACACACAGATAAGCTTTTTGATATTTTGGAATAGACTTGTGAAGTTTCTGCCACTAGTACACAATGAAGAAGTTAACTTTTAAACCATGCTCTTGTGCTTAGCAGGATTTCAGATAACATGGAAAGGCAATAGGAGTGTCTGCAAATAGTTTGTTACTTTCCTTTAACGAAAGAAAGAGAAGTCTGATTGCTAAAATAAGTCAGTTCTACTATTTAAACTCACAATTTGATGTTCACTGCACCAAATATTATAGTAGCGTTACAGAAATGTTATAAGAAACTGTTGGAAGCAGATTTCCATTGAGTTAAACCGAAAGTGAAACTAGTTACCAGGCCGTGGGTATCAAACATCTTCAGCTGGAGAAGTATGTTTTCAAAAATGGATTCTTGCACTGACCTAGATACACTGGCAGAGAAGCACCAAGACTTTGGTCTGAGGTTATAGCTGTGTCTATAGCTGTAAGGGTAATGATGGAGTGACTGTTTACTTCTGTGAGACAAGGGTAGATCGTTTCCATCAGAAATAGTAAATCTGAAGTTTGACTGTAATACCATTCTCTTTAGAGATGGAAGCAAGACTGATCTAAAATGTCATTGTCTAGCAGTGCAAGCGCAAGCTCAGCTTTACTGATAGCTATTTGATGTTGTGCAGAGCAGCTCCTGACAAAGATAAGGTAGGAGGCTTGGCCAGTTAGGCGTTGGGAACTTGTGTTGGCCAGCGTGAGACCACCCAACACAAAAACATCTGCAAGTTGCACTTGAGCACTCAGTACCACTTTCTGCATAAAGCTCAGAGGAAAGCTTATAGCTTACAATGCTGCTGGTGACACTGGCATTGTGAGCATCAGTGAGAGGGATCAAAAAGGTGGGAGCCATTCCATAGTTGGAAGATGAGGAGCTGAACCCAGTATGATGTGAATTACCATCTGTCTCTTTCTCAGCTCAGGCACCACCATGAAAGGTACAGATCCCATGGCTGTATTACGAGCTCTGCCTTACTCAGGCTGTCAATAGAATGATTCTTCGATAATTCCTCGTGCTCAGACTGGATTTCCAGAACTGTGTGTAAGCAGGTGTCTGCATCATTTTGGTGTGATATTTACTACATTACATAAATATTTGTGTCACTTTGTAAAAGGATTTAGCATTCAGCTAATGTGATTTCACAAAACCAGGTGATACTTCACTGAAAAATACTGGTCTCTCTGCATCCAGTTTAATAGAATGAAATGCTTCTCAACTTCTTTGTTCTATGTTCATCTTCCTGATTATTACATGAATCCTACAGTTTTTGTGTTGATAACAATTTTTAAAACTAGTCTGGAAGTTCCCTCTGTAATCTTGCAGATGTTTTTGTGTTGGGACACTGAAGAAAGGCGCAGTGGGAAAGAAAGAACTTTTGCAAAAAGGATAAAGCTGAAATACCATCTCCAAAAATGGTGGTGGAGTAGCAAGGTAGATGGACTAATCCACCTCAGATCCTGTTCATTGACCATGTCTTGTGAAGGAGAAATAGAGTATGGCATATGCATAATGGCAGTCTGCTGCTTGCATTTTGGGAAAACCTATCACTCAGTTGGTCAATTATATTGTTCAATAAATTTACACTTTGAAAGCAGCACCAATCTGCCTGCAGTGTTTCACGTTAAGGTGGGAAGAGAGTGTGTGATTCTGAGAAAACAAAACAACAGCATCCTCCCTTTACATTCAGTTTACTGCAAGTAGGTTTTAAGAGGTGTATCTCATCATCTTGACTTTTATTATTGATAAAATGGAGGTATCTCTTAAAGCTGCTTTGTGTTAAAAAAACCACAAACCTGCTTATATCAAGCAAGGTTTTTTCTCCTGTATTGTTGAGTACATCAGGGTTGTACCAGCTTTATCTCTCCCAGCATTGCTTTTCTACATGCAAAGTCAGTCAAATAAGGGTAGTAGAACCGTTTTTAAAATTTTTTTTTCATTCGCATGTTGACACTGTGAAACTGTTTTGGTGCTTAAGGATGTGGTGTTGTTGCAGTGTTTCCTGACAACAGCCCTCAAGGAATGACTACTGTAGAGGTGCCAGGCTGTAGAGGTTGGTAGAGCAACCTCTGGACTCTCTCAATGTGTGTGTCCATCCCATAAGCTCCATACTGTTGACAAAAATGTTATAATATAGCTTTTCATCTCAAGCCCCCAAATACTGATTAAGGTTGCTTTAAAGCCAGTTTATTCAGTTATGAATGAACATCCCAACGGTTGCAAGCAGTAAACTTAAGTGGGTTTTCTTTATTCCTTAGCTTCTGGCTAGCATTGTGTTGCTGACGGAAGAGGTGAAAAGCTTTGGGTTTTTGTTACCTACTCATGTATAATTGCTGTACTAACAAGTGTCCAGCAACCAGGAAGCCTGGAAGTACACAGAAAAGTGAACCTTACTGTAAAGCTGGAAATTTATTTTAGAAAAAGGGAATTTATTTGTAGTACACCTTCTGCAATTCTGAATAGCTCAACATTATGATAGGACAGAGGAACCTTGGAGTCAAGAAAATACTTTTTTGGAGGAGGCATGGTCTTAGACCTGTATGTGTTATTACTTCTTTAGTCACACAACTGTGACTAAAGGATGCTAAAAAGTCCATCTGGATTTTTAGATTGTTTTGATTTTCCTTCAATTTGCTGTAAGTTTTAGATAAAGATTTAAATTGCTCAAATCACTTACCAAACCAGAGCATTAGAGCATAATGGCATCTAATTCAATTCTGCAAAAACAATAATATTGCAAATGGCATTTTCCTAACTGGTTTTACTTTGCTGTTTAATAAGAATGAAAAGTACCATTTTATTTTCAGTCCTCTACCCCTCCCCCCCTCATCAGGAGAGTAAAATACTGATGCTTTTTCTTTAAGCGGGTGGTTCCATAACTATTTGATAGCATACCAAATGTATTTAGCAGAAACTGCCTAATAACAGATCTTTTGCAGTGGCATGTCTGATTTGTATGAAACATTGCAGTAATTGGCTTCATTGGTACTGTCAGAGTGAACTTTAAATGAAAGTGACAGTAACTAGTCCAGACTTTTTTCATTTTGTTCAGAGTAAAACTTATTAGACAGTAAGTGACTTACTGGTTTTTCTGCTTTCAATTAGCAACCCAATTTTATACTCTTTTAATTATCATTTAATTGGATTCCCCCCTTACACTCAGAGCCTGGCAGCCAAACCAGCCGATTTAGTATTTGGCACAACTGAGGGGGTGAAAATTTCTTCTACAAATCTTTCTCTAGAGGACATGTTTCCACGGGCATAGAAGCTCTTTTCTGGAAGTGGCAAATCTCTGTTAATATCTCCTTACTAGTCTCTTTTGTGTCCAGCTCTGAATCCGCTATTTGAGAAGTGGTTGTAACTGACGGGGCTGAAGCCTCCAAAGTAAAACTTTAATGTAAACTGTAACCAGAGAGTACATATGAACAGTTCTTAAATTAGATTGAAAAAGGTAATGTTGGTATATGTGTAAGTTGTCCCTGTAACTGTTCCAAGAGATTAATTGTCATGTCCTTGCATGTTCTTAGTGGAGGGGGAATTAGCGTTGTAAACTGACCTGTGAGAGTAAACTAGAGGACAAGGCAGGGGTGCGGCATGCTTCTAAATAAAAGGGGCTGGAGGGGAGAAAGGGAAAGACTTGATGGTTTAGGGACTGAAGGAGAGGTAGCACACTGAAGCCTTGCTGGGCTGGGAGAAGTGGCCATTTCTGAGCCTTTAGTTACAGCCCTCTCCCCTCTGCTGGCAGACAGAGGAGGCAGGGACGCACTAGCAAAAAAAAGAGAAAATAGGAAGGACATGTTGCTTTCCCATTACTAGTACTGAACTCAAAACACGGATAACATCATCTGCTCTGGAGCCCATTGCATATGTGGGTTTTGGCTGGGCTTCTCTTTTCGTCAACTTCTGGCTCCTTGGTAAACTGTTCAGAGAGTTCGGAGGGAGGGCTGTTTATATCAGCGTTAAGTCAGTTACCAGAGAAATCTCTTTTTTAACCTCCCCTGTAATCTTCAGGGTTAAATGTTTTCGGCTCACAGTTCAGTTGCAGTTATTTGTAGCTAGCATTCACATTTGCTCTGTAATTCAATTTAGATGATGCTGCTTGGCCTAAATTGGAGCAGACTAGTAGAAGGAGCTTGGTGCGTGTAGAAACTGATCACTGACTCCGTAGTTAAGGTCATCCAAGTAGAGCTGTAAATATTTCCCCTCAGTTTTAAGGTATCTGGCTTGGATTCACTTCTGGAATTGTGATTGATACTGTCAGATCTTGGGTGTCAGATTTTTCATCTACTAAAAATGCTGATTAACAACCTTACTGTTATCACACAAGTACTGTAATATTCTCATTAATCCATGTGGTTTCAGTTCCAGCTGTTTGCTAGTTATTTATTCATTAGAGTCTATTTTCTGAATAGCTTCCAGCTACACATTCTTCAGAGAGATGGGATTTTATTCATACATGTATCTACTTATAGGTGAGGAATTTGAAACTGGAGCATGAGCAGGAAAAAAACAAGATCTTGTCAGAAGCATTAGAGACACTCGCTACCGAACACCATGAACTAGAGCAGTCTCTGGTTAAGGGATCTCCACCTCTCAGCATCCTCAGTGAAGAGCAGTTCTATGATGCTGTTTCAGGTAAGTGATGATGTCCAGAATGTGAGTGTGTAGACAGCTTGTGTGTAGTGAATGTGTTGGGGGTGGATGGGGTGGGGGAAGAAGGTGGGAGCAGTCTCACTTCAAGTGAAATCTCTGCCTTTCTAACATGGACCTAATTTTAGGAGTATGCTTGATGTGTTTTATGAACAGGGCTCTAAAAGTTTTGCCAGACTTCACCTGTAGAATTGTATTGCTTCACCTTAGCATGACCAAAGGTTACAAAACCACAGGACAGTAATGAAAGTTTTGATTGCTTGGGTGTCTATGCCCTTTTTTTAAACAGCAAAACCTAAGATTCCTATTTTGGGAGAGGTAACTGTATCTTGTAGCCTTCTGACTTACTTTGTCCATGGTGATGTGTGCTTTTTTCCTTTGTTCTGCTGTTAAGATCAGACTATAAAAATCCCTAGTTTTGAGGGATAATGATGTTAAGAAAGGCTTGTTCCATTTCAGTTTTGTATACCTGAAGTGTTAAACATGAAAAAAAAAGGATGATTCAAAATCCTACATGCATTTCTTAAGTGTCTTTTCTTTCCCTATCTGTTCTTCAGTTTAGTATCTTTTATAATGTCATATGCAGAAGATGCAAATAGTCATTTTGGAGGATTCTGAACTGCCTGAGATGATTACAATGTGCATTTGTATAGAGAGGCTGTACATAGTGCAGCTCAGTAGTAGCTCTGAGTGATCCAGCAGCACACACCTGTCTACAACTATGAAGGATCTGGAAAAACTTGAGGGTGAACATAATCTAACTGTAGCAGACAATTGGGTTGTGGTGGCAAACTTCACTAGCAAGTATGGGGTTACTTTTTCTGTGAACTGAACTGTCTGATGCTTCTGACAGATGAGAAAAGCAGTGTTCCCAGACTCCCTGATAGGTGTTCTGCAGTGAGAAACTTAAGCAGTGAAAAAACAGGCAGAGGAAGTCTCTGCAGAGGAACACAGTGAATCAACTTTGTGAAGCAGACTTTGCTGTTTGGCACAGTAGCAAATTGATCAAGCCTTTAAGGAGGAGAAGAGAGTGAGGAACACTAAAACAGGTTCTTCATCTGGAACCGAAGGAACAATTCTGCTGAAAGGCCTCAGGCTTTTTTGATTGTCAACAAAGCAGAGAATAGTTCTTTATCTGATGCTGTTGGAATGTAGTCTCTCCAGCTGGGCTTGCTTTGTGCATATGAGAGAATATTAAGCTTTAAAGGGCTGCTAGTTGATACATCTCATAACTAACTCGATCTCTAAATACTGCTGAATGAGAGTGTCCTAAGCCACCTCTCTTGTTGTCAGAGGTGGTAGTTTTGTCCTTGGAAGCTAGAAACAAATTGTATCAATTGGATTTGTAAAACTGTGAAACTTGCTGAGTGCATATATATACAAATATACATAAAAAAAACCAAATGTGATTTCTTTCCCCTTTGGGAGAAGTTACTTGACATAATTCATCTTAATTGCATTTTAAATAATTTTCTGGGACAGACTTACTTTCTTGGCAGTCTGCCAATTTAATCAGACTGGTGTTAGATTCTCTTCTCTAGGTTGTTCACATTTAGTGCTTTGAAGAGATTAAGGTCCTTTCTGTCTCTGAAGGGGGTGGGGATGGGGAGGTGGGTGGAAAAAGGGAAATGTGACATATTTTCCTGACTGCTGGATACATGCTACCACTTTCACTTTAAGCGTAAAAGGAATTAATTTTTTGTTGGTATGGTTTGAAGAGAGGTTTTTTTACTCATCACTGGGATCCTGGTAAAGCTTTCTAGCCTTCTTGCTTTTCTGCCATGTCCAGGGAGTCTCAACTAGAAGGCTTTGTGTCTTTGTATGACAAGAATACAGTGAGAGCAGAGAATCTGGGGATATTTGGTACTGGCTCAAAGTTTGGGAATGTGGGTCTTCTTTCTGAGGCTAATGAGGGGGGAAGTATGATCATAAATTTTTCATAATACAGAGCAGTGCCTAGGCCTGATCATCAGAAGCTAAAAACTTTTGTCTCTGGGAATCTAAATTGCTATAACTGTCTGCAAAGCTTTTGCTTAACCTGATTTGCAAACTGATAGCATTAAATTATATTGATTTTGGACAAATAGTTAATGAATTATCTTTCTAAGTTGTATAGGAGATTGAGCAAACACTAATGTATTTTAACAGGGTGATATAACAAGTTATAATGTCTGTCAGGGGGAAAATGCCACTACTTAGAGTATTTTTTCTATCAGGGTGCCATCTTTTTCTGCTTGCAGTTCTATGAATTTTTAAATCCCTGCTGTAGGAGTGAGTTTAGAAGTGAGAGTGTTGCATAAGTAGGCTTGCACTTTGAGCTGAAGAATTGTTAGTTTTGACATGACAGGTTGAAAGATGCCGCTGCTGCTTTTTGTTTTGGTTTTAAGAATTTTGTGTGTATAGAAGACATTTCTTGTTTACTCTTGACAGAAGTATCACTAATGGGACAATTCAGAGCAATTTTCAAGCAGGTTTTTGAGGAAGAGGTGTATCAAAAAGGATGTATTCACTGCAGCAGCTACGTCCCCATTTGCCATGCTCTGGTTCACATTGTAGAACAATCCGATTGCTCCTGAATGGAGCTGAATCAGAAGATATAGTCCAGCTCCTATTGGACACACAGTCCATGGCAGCAGAGTAGAGCAGACCTGAAGAGAACAGCACTAGAAATGTATCTGGTTTGATTGTCAAGTCCTCAGCACCATCTGTTCCACTTGCAAATCTGCTCCAGCCGAGCCATACTACCTGCTAGTGTTGGCATAGACTGAATTCTTCACTGTTAAAGTCTGTGGTGTGTGGTTCTGTTTGTAGAAATTGTGGCCAGAATTATAGAAATATCCTCTTTCTTTTCCAAAGCTGGAGTGAGGAAAATGTTTGCATGTGGTAAGATTACTTACTGACATTGGAATTTATTTTCTCAAGTCTCCTTTCTTTTTATCTGTAAGTGGTATACTGCTGTCAGTACTTTTTGACTGTTGCAGTAATTCCTAAATCCGTGCAGTGAGAGAGAAATTAAAGAAAGAACTTACAGAAAATGCAAGTTATTTGTCTTACCAAAGCATGGTGTCCAGTGTTAAGAAGAGCAAAGCTAAGGGTGTTATTAACTTGAACTCTGATAGCCGTAGGTCAGTTAACAGGGCTTGCTGGTGCGCTGATCCACTCATCATGGGAGTGGTGGAAATGTGTAATTAAACTCGATACCACACAGAGTGCTGCAGCTCTCACTTTCAGGACTGAATGCTTAACATGTGTCAAACTCTTCTATGTTTAAAGCAGGGTGGGGCAGAACGGGAGGGCTCTGCGGAAGGGAAGAAGTACTGAACAAGTAGCAAAATTCAAAAAGACCAATGCCATCTCCTAGGGAGCTGGAGAAGTTATTAGCTCTGATTAATACAGACTTGAGGAACATATGAAAATGGAATAGGAATGCAGAGAACATCCACATTGCTGAAAAATGGCTAAGCAGGTCAAGAATTAAAAGGTAAAGGTACTTGATTTTTGCTTTTCAGAAAGATTTCCTTCTCAGATGCAAATTGTGCACCCAATTTGGGAAGAGTTTAGATCTGCCTTCGTTTTTCTCTTTTAACAGATTTTATCTGAGAGGTGGGGGATTTTTCTGCAAACAGGATTTTTGTGTGTGTTGAGAGGGTTACTGATGGCTTTGCATAGATGCAATCTTGCAATAAAAGCAGTTATTTAGCTGCAGGAATATTTTAGTACACTGAAGCTAACCTGTCATAGTACAGCTTCTGCTGGTATCTACCGCTACTGGGTGCTGTGTTTATAAATAACTCTCCTAAATGGTGCAAGAAGTAGCAGACTACATCCATTGCTTTTGCTTGCTTCCTAGTTTGTCTCCAGTTATCAGATCACTTAAAAGTAAAAATAGTACAAAAGGCATAGAAACCTCTTGCCCTTCCTTGCATGTTTAGAGTAGTTTGTCAAGTGGCTTTTTTTTAATGTATACCAAAAATACTTCACAGCCTCTGTGAGAACACTGCAGCCTGTCACTTCTTGCCTTGAATAGAGTTAAAAGAATGAATTCAAGCATCTCTGAGGGATGGGAAACACCTGGTCAGAATTTAAACCCAGCAGTGCCAGTGGTTAAACACTATATTTCTCAGGTTTACTTATTAATCAAAAATAATGGCCAAACTTTCCTATCTGAAGACTTACCAGTCATAGCAATAGGAAATGAGGTCCCTTGAGTTAAGTTTCTGTCATTGCTTCTGCTGTTTTCCCGTGCTCTCCCACTCTTGCAAAATGTAGCTGGTGTTTGTACTGTTGTTCTTTCAGGTTTCATGAGCTGGAGAGCTTTCTAGTCAGCCTGGTCTTGTCTCAGAGATGACTTTAAAATTTTGGCATCAGAACAGGGACTCTTATTCCTTCTCCCCCTCCTCAACCCACAACCCCTTAAGTTGAATTAAAAAAAAAAAAACCCTCATTTTCTCCTAGTCATCTGTTTGACAGCTGCTCTGTAGAAACTTGTGAATATAANCACAACCCCTTAAGTTGAATAAAAAAAAAAAACCCTCATTTTCTCCTAGTCATCTGTTTGACAGCTGCTCTGTAGAAACTTGTGAATATAAATCTTTTTTTTGCAGTGACGGGGGAGTATGCAAATCTTAATTCAGAAAAGAGTTCGCTGCAAGTGCACAGGGAAAAGCTCAGTTTGAGTTGCCCGTTGATCTCTGCTCACAATACAATACTAGGCTTGTTCACTCTGATACCTTAACAAACTCTCAAGGCTTGCTAAGTTCATTGGGTTAAAGGAGGTGGCTGAGATTTAGGTATTGGAGACAGAGCTCTTTGATGGCAGGAGGTGTTGCAGACATACTTTCTCCATTTCTCAGGAAAATGGGTGAGGTTTCTCTAGGAAGCAACTTCTTAAGACAGTTGTGTTTTGTTCTTCTACTGTTTCTTCTTGTATAGCATGGCCTTGTGGCATTAGGTAAGGCGGGTGCCCTGGGGAAGGCTGTCTGGTCAGTGTCTGCAGCTCTGGAGAGGTTTGCAGGTGCAGAGCCCAGTCCAGCAGAATCGTCTCTTGGCACTGCAAGGCCAGCATGAGCAGAACTGAACATGTGTGGTATTCAAAAATCTTTGTTATACTGAAAAGCATATCCAAGAGTGACAGGCAGTTCTGGTGAAGCTTATCTGCTCTTGCCTTTCTGCCTCTGGAGTCCTGGGTCTGTTGCAGAAACTCAGATTGAAGGAATTTGCACATCATGACTCTTGTCTGAAAGCAAGACAGTCCTGGATGGCACAAGAGGAGAAAGGACCCTACAGGAGCCAGACTTTCTTTTATGTTACTGGGTTGGCTTCGTGCCTTTCTTGTCGTGATAACTGTTGGCACAGTTGAGCAGCTCTTTCAAAAGAGAGGTGAAGTACCTACCTCGAGGGGATTTTTAGATTGTTGTGTGGTTAGAAAGCCAAGGCCCAAGTTGTGTTACACTCCTATAGTGTCTCTTCCTCTGCAGTATTTGGATAGGCAGGAAAACTGTGTTTTCCTGGCTACCTGGGCTTAGGATCTCTGGACAAATTTGTATTTTATGTAACAGACTTGTCCCAAGTAAAAATGCTTTTCCTTACCCTACTTGTTAAATATAGTACCCACCAAACTAATGCTTTGATATGTTATATCATAACTTGGCACAGAACTAGACTGACAAATTTGGGGAAAATTGTGAGAAGATTCTCTGGAGTGCCAGTCCACTTTTTTAACATATCCTCAGCACCAGCTGGCAGTTCTTTTCATTCCCTAGCAACTGGCTTAATTTCAGTACTGTCTTGATGAGGATAGACATGGGTGTTATAAATGAAAGGAAAGATCTCCTCTATGCTTCTAGATCTCTCTCTGTCTCTAGAAAGGATGGAGACATTGTGACACAGCCTATCCATTCATCAGGATTTTGTCCTGTTCCTGACCCTTATGTAATCTGGATGTGGTAGAAAATCTTCTTATCACTATATATAAATATATAAACACCCCTTCAGCAAAGCAATATACAATTTACATGTTCTGGAGAAGCTACTGGCATAGATTTTTGAAGAGGAAACAAGAAAGCACCTGGCAGTAGACAGCTGTGAGATATTCTTTTGGACTGGCTGCTACTTCAGCAGGTTTTGATTACTGGTTTTGAATTAGAACAAGTGTGTGAGAGAATGGCTAATTTTGCAATTATTTCTCTGGGGTTTTGCAGCCAAGAGCAATAGCATATGCTGGAAGCAGTACATGGCAGGAGTAGTGTCTGCCATAGATTGGGTCTATGTTTTTCAGAAGCAGGGAGGCTTGCATTAAGCTGTTTGCCATTCAGTGTGGTACCTAGTTTCTGCTAAAGGATTTTTCAAATGAGATAGAAGTTGATGTCTTGAGTTGTTCCCTCACTTCCTGGAACTTGCAGTTGGATAATCCTTTGACAATCTCATCAGGTTTGAAAGAAAACCTAACACAAAAATACAGCCTTTGCCAGGAAATTTGTACCTTTTGATTTGGGGCAAAACTGTCTGTTCTCTAGAGCTGGACAAGCACTACCTGACCAAAACACTGGGTGGAAAGAAGGTGTTGTTGTTGGTGTTTGGTTTAGTTGGAGATGTGATGTGGATTGTACTATTAACCTGCCTTCCACAGTACGAAGTTTATCTTGTTGATTGGTGAGCTTATCACTTAGACTTTGCTGGGACCTACGTAGTTGGTGTTATCTGTATGATACATCCTCCTGTTCTTTGATACTTGTTCAGTGAGTTGGGAAGGGAGTGTTGGTGAACAGCACCGAGAGTCTTAAGAACTTAGACCTAACTGAAGGAAGGAGTCATTACTCAAGGTAGCTGTTTGTTCTGTAGGGTACTGGCATCTGTATGGCATTGGCACTTGTCCTAAGCAAGGTCTGGTGGCTTCAATTTAGTAAAAATGGCAGCTTTTGGCTCAGTTTGAGAGAGGATTTTTAATGTATTGTGGTCTTGCTTATTGTGCAATTTCTTTATATCTAGATGCTGGGCTGCAGCAGTCTCTGGCAGTACTAGTTACTTACCAAATGGATGCTGTCATCAGGACACAGTAGGCTACTTAGGTTTCAGTTTTGTACAAGGAGGGGAGATCTGTTAGTGACTGAAGTCTAGCACAGGCGGTAGATTCATTAACATGCACCTGCTCTTTTGCAGATTCAGAATCTGAAAAATCATTAAGTGGGTTTGAAACAACAGCAGCCTACTCATTGGAGGACAGCATGGATTCAAAAGATACAATAACTTCGAGCATGTCTGAAGAAAAGGTGTGTGGCAGTGGGGAGTCACTGTCAAACGGAATCAAAAAACACAGGTAGGATGCTGTCCATTCTTAAAGTTTTATAATGTGCATTAATGGTAAGAGACCACAGGAATCTCTGAAAAGCTAACAGAAAACTTTTAAAACTTTGTTAGGGATGATTGACAAGTAATTGGTTGTGCTATGATTTTATAAAGAATGTTTTGCCAAGGCTGGTGTGTTCTTTTGCATCTTGATGATCCAATCTGAATAAGTAAAAATGAAATATGATGTTCTGTTTAAAAATGGACACACTTGTTTTTTATTAGATCTTATTGAAATCTACATGGATTTTAATTCCTTCATGTATCTTTAATGACCTATACCTCCTATTGCCTCTTTAATTTCGAGTCATTTGATCCTTCTGTTGGTGTCAGGAATGAATGAAAAATATTGCTAGCCTGGCATCAGAAACTCAAATGTGAACAAAGGGAGTCTTATTCTAAAAGTCTCATCCATGTTTTATGTGCTTATTTTGTGTTGTCAAATGATCCATTTTTGTTTGTTTCCTTGCCGATAAAGGAGGACAATAGGTCTGGAGTTAATGAGATGTAACTGACACCACTATTCTCCAGTTTCAGTGAAAGGGCAATATAGCATTTGTGCTACAGATAAAGCCAGACTTCAGCATGTTTCAAAGAGACTATTCTGGAAGTGTTTTGGACGTACAGGATGATGATGGAGACAGTAGATTCCTGTAAAAACAGGAAAACCATATTTAATTTTACAGAAGGAATCTACATAGGCTTTAATTACTTGGTATATTAAATAGTTAAATTGCAGTGACTGCTGAAGTGAGTTGGTGGCATCAGACCTGATGTTTCAAGGGTCAACCTGTGCGTGTCTCATACTAGACAAAGACTGAAGCAAATGAGGGCTTGGGTGGAGTAATGGGTGTTTTGGGGAGATAACATAAAGCAGCTGACTAAGCGTGTTGCCTTGCTCTTGTGCTGTTAGCAAGATGGTATTTATGGCCTTGGCTAAGTGCCTTCCCTAATTAGAGCAGGAAGTTCAGGAGTAGGGGAGGAAGCAGTAGGTGAAGGTGGACATCTGAATTGCCCTCACTGCCCTGGAAAGAGTGAGGAGAGAGAATGTACATAATCAACATGAAAATGATGGTGCATATTGACTTACATTGTATTGAGAAGTTTTAACGGGAATTACTCTTCCATTTACTATAAAAGTTACTTGGCAACTTCTCATAGTGCTGCACACTGCTGTCAGAACTGCAGGAAGCAAATGACTGAAGGAGCATTTCAGAGCTCCTGATTGTATAACGAGTAATGAAAAGTAATAAACAAGTACATCTGCATCAGTTGTTTCTCTGAGCTGCTTGTCTTCTAGTAGAAAAGAGAGCATAGGATGTTAGAGTAAAATAGGTGCATAAATTGGCTAATAATTTACTGCTAAAGAAAAGTGGAAACATTTTTGAATCTGTTTTGCATTTAGGTCAGAATGTACGGCCATATTTTGTGTGACTAAATGGCTATAGAATATGTGGCTGTATTTTATGGGATTAAAGGACTGTAACAACATTATAGATTGAGCTGTAATGTTAGGCTTTTTTACCTAGCACTTTGATGTCACACTGGGAGTTGTCCCCAAGTATATTGATGCAAACTGTTTCTCCCCAGAGGCTCAGATAATTTTAACTTTACTTCCAAGAGAACCTTCTCAGGGGATGGGAGATATGTGGTATTTTTTATTTTTAGCCTCTTTTCTGAGGCTGTTGATAGTAGCCATGTTTGGCCTGGTACAGCATCTGTTTCATGTGACTTCAGAAGGGTGTTGCCTGCTTGGAGCTGGTGGCTCCAATTTGTGCCTGTTTTGTCTGAGGGCTGGTTCTGACTATGTGTATGTGGTCTGTGATGCCACCTTGTCCTTTTCAGAGCCAAAACTGTAACATCTTGATGCTGTGCAAAGTGAGGGGTTTAGAATGTTTTGACATCACTGAATCCCATCCTTACACCCTTGAGTTTGCTTATAGATTTTTTTTTAACTTCTATTTGTGTTAATCACATGGAAACAAGTCACTTAGAAAATAGACCAGATTAATTCCTTTTGGTTAAAATCTTGATACCTTCAGAAGAGTAGAGGATCTGCAGTTTCCCTTTAGGTTGCACATGAGATTACGTAATACTGTTTAGCCATCAGTTTAAATAAGATTATTTCCTGTCTTCATTTAGACGACCTGAGCTCTAATCTGCACCTTAAATATTATTTGAGTGATTGAGAGTTTTCCACACAGAAGTAAAGGTTGTTTTTTGCTTGGCAGGAGAAGCATACATGCTTTGGGTTTGGAAATGTAGGAATAAATCGGTTGGTTCCAAGAAATTAAAAGTGTTGGGAAGTACATGTACAGATAGATGAAGCCAGTACCACATTTAATCTGCTGGTTTATTCTGGGGTTTTTTTTCTGTGTGTGTGTTGTTTTTATTTTTTAATGTAGATTGCATCCTGCTGATTGTTCAGAGTGTTTTGAGAGTGGACTTAATTTTTGTTATACTTCTTTGGAGAGGATTTGAGAGATAGAATAGTACAGTAAATAATCAGGAAGTATTCAAATGACTTCTTCTTAAGAGGGCATTTTTTCATCTGAGCCAAACTTAAAAAAAAAAAGGCAAAAAAAACCTTCACCTCTCAAAAAAGATCAAGCAAACCTCCAAGGAAATGTTCTATATTAAGTGCCGACATTTTACATCCACTTGTCACTGCTGTTTCCCTCTTATTGCTGAGTTTTGTTCTCAGCTTTCCCTTTGGTCTCTGCATTGAAGGCCTTTCAGAAAGCAAACAGGTTGGTGTTCAACTTTATGGGAGCCAGGAGATTGTTTGTTCAGGTTGGCATGAAAAGCAAGTTAAACATGGCATTTTCACTCCATACATCTCCTTCCCCACAAGATTCCTGTAGTAGATGATGTGTAATAGCTAATGCTTTGGACAAGTTTTTTTGTTTAAGTAAAGAATCCTAAATACATCTCATCTGTTCTGCTGCACAGAAATTCCAGCAGGTGTTTTTGTCACTTAAAGCTAAAATTAACTTCATGAGTAGTTTTTGAAATTGGCATCTGGAGGGAAATCTTTGCATTCAAAAGCCCTCCGTTTAATCACAGGGAGTATGTCAAGGTTAGTAGGCCTCAAGTCTTGGCTGCCTGTCATTTGTCCACATGTCCTTACTTGTCCCTGGGATCTTCATTGGTGGCTTAAAACTGCTTTGTTTTTTCAGTACGTGTGTGTGTGTGTTTTAGAGGAAGGGCAGAACCGACTCCCATAGCAGGTTTGACTGATACAGGCAACAAATACATATGAGTGGCTGAAACTCAGTGCCAGCTTTCAAGTGATTAAACAAATTGAATAAATGTTAACTTTATTGAAAATGCAAGTTTTAGTATGTAAGGAAAGCAATTCCTGTGTATACTTCATCAAACTAAGGCTTAATGTGTTTGACATGCAGAAGAGCTTACTTCAACACAAATATCCACTTTGCTGACTGCCTGCATTAAAGGATACACGGGAAAAACAAGGCAACATTACAAGTGAAGATAAGACTGAATGGTTGTTGGACACTGTCCTCTCCTGGACATTTGTATCAAAACATCCACAGACATATTATGTACTTAATATTATTCAGCATGATCTGTTTGACAAAACATTTTTGTCTCAGTGATAAGCTGGAATACTGAGTATGTTGGTCAATTAACTCCTACCCACTCATCCTCTGCAGGGGAGCTGAGTAAAACAAGTCAGTGTTGGGCTTGTGGCTACTTGATAACACAGCGGTTTGCTACCATGAGGAGATCAGACATATGACTGGTTTTTTGATGGGATGGGGCTTGTTTTATTTTAAAGAACATTTCTTGGTTTTGTTCTTACTGAAAACTGAAGCATCAGCCCTTGTAAAGGTGTTTCAGTGGCAGATAGGTAGCACAGCAAGTAGGGCTACTGAAACAAACAATATAGCCTCGCTATTTTTTTGCCTCTTGGTAGCGTTTCTGTTTATCAGAAAGGTGGGATGGAGAAGGAAGGTACAGCCTGTTCACTTTCTCTTAAAAAGATTGCTTTAGATACCTTGAGCAGAGACAAGACAACCTTGGTTAGGAGGGCAACACAATTGTTTAGAGTTTACTAAACTTTGAAACTTTATTAGTTCATGCAGTTTGATGAGCTCTAGGTAATTTTTATCTATTGAAAAGAACAGAAAAATTGTGAATTTTTCTCATTGGCAATATCTTCATGATTCCAAAAAATGAATTTGTGTCGTGGACAAAGGACTTTGACCAATATTTATGCCTTTTTAGAAGTAAATTTGATTAACAGTTGAGCTGCTCGGTAGCAGTATGAAAACTGAACAAACTCTGTGCCTGATTTCCCATAAGGCTGAGTAATACACACCATGTTCCCAGCCTAAATGCTGGTCCTTGAAAGGATGCTTATGACTTGTTTCAGGATATGTCAGCTCCCTGTAGAATAGGCTGCTCTGTTTGCTCTTCTTTAATGATGCTGCTTTTTTCTGTTGTTTCTGAGGGCTGGTTTTAATATAGGTCATAAAGGTTGTGGCCCTTCATTATCAGTATAAAGGTGACTAGCAGAAAAATCCCCCCACTAGCAGAAAAACAACCTCACTGTTTAACCCTCAGATCTGTTCAGACATAGTGAATGTACTCATGTACCTATTCAGTTAACTTCCGTTTTCTCACAAAATAAAAACTAAGTATCTTAATGGTGCCATTGTGAAAACTGTTCTGATGGTTGCTGTGGACATTCTCTTCCACTGGTGTTATGCAAAACTAATGGTTCTAGTTTTGGAGAAATTTATGTTTCCATGCAGGTAAAACTGTTTAAGTGCTTCAAAGTAGCACTGTCATTCCCCCTGAGTTTTTAATTTAAAAATTGGGAAACTGTTACTTTCATAAATGAGTGTTTACATTTCTTAGTCATGATTAGTATTGGAAAACTTTTCTTACTTCTCCTTTTTTCCTCTGCCTTTCCACAGAACAAGCTTGCCATCTCCAATGTTTTCCAGAAATGACTTCAGTATCTGGAGTATCTTAAGAAAATGCATTGGCATGGTAGGTAATCAGAAAGCTACAATAAAAAATAGGGAGTGATTGTTTTATTTGAGGCCCAAATGAAAACTTGTTTTGGAAGAAGAGGTCTTTTGTGTGTGTTTGTTTGTGGCACTGTTTGGTTTGTTTGGTTTAGTTTATGTATTTTTAATTTGCTGCTTATGCTTTTTTTTCTTTCACAACTTAAGAGGGTAAGACTTGGTCAGAGCAATATTCTTTCAGTAAGAGCATCTTCTCTTGATTTCAACCCTTTCAGTACTTTGTGGTAGGAGTTTATTTTTTGAGGGGTTTTTTTTTTAATTTTGACTGTGGAAAAAACAAAACAACCCCAGAAAAAAACAACTACTTTCATTTTGCTCCTGTCCCTTCCCCTTAGTATCTGAGTCTTGCCCCTTCCATGGTGTTACTGGCTGGATCAGTTAGATGGTTGGCACCTAATCTGCTTCCAGCTAAGTGTGAACTGAGAAGAGTTCTCTCCATTAGAGCCTACAATAGGCTGAAAATACTTGCTGCTGATAAACCTCTGTCAGTCTCTAACAGTGGTCTTCAGAAGGGAAGGTTTGTGGGTTTAGTTGCTGTTGTTTTCTCCTCCTCCCCTTGGTGTAGTTAGGAGTGGAAATGCTGGGGAATGCCTGCATCAGCAGCTCCAAGTCTCCCGAGCTGATGTGAAGTGTCTGAGGCTTCTCCCAGTGGCTTTAGTGGAAAAGCGTTACAAGACACAAAGAACAGATTGCAAGCCTGTCTTGCATAAGGTGTGTGCAGGAAAAAAGGGTCTTAATCCTGCTTTGCAGCAATTGCTGCAGAGAAGTTGTAGTTGTGGGGGCAGCAGAACTTGTAGTGGCTTGTACTGAAGCATCTGCCAAGGCTCCTGGTGGCAGGTGCTGCTGTTATGGCTCAGGATGGTGCTGCTTGCTGCACACTTGGCCAGCAGTCATACTGACACCCTTTTAATTTGCTGCTGCAGGCAGTTTAAACTATTGCAGTGTTATGCATTCAGAGGGCATGCTTTGTATAAATGGAGAGAGACAACAAGCAGCCTCCAAACTGTAGGGCTTCCTTTAAATTCTTATTCCTGTTAAAAACCCCTTTTTTACTTCAGAATACAGAATCTCTGTTCTTACTCTTGTACCACCATGTTTCCCTGTCCTTTCTCATTCTCCTTCCCCCACATTTGCCCACCCACCTCCAAAAAAAGGTAATATGTTTAAGTAATTAGATGGTCTATATATATTTACAGAATAACAACTTAGTGTTTAAAAGGGTCCTTACTTCCTTCCATTGTTTCATCTCACCTTCTTAATGCATTAATTGATAGGAAGTTTGATGTTTGGTTTTCCTCTTGTTTTAAAAGTATCCCTAACGCCAGCACAGCCCTGCTTGTGGAGCTCATAAGGGTTTTGTCGTTTCACTATTAGCAGAGCTAGGTCAAGCACACTGCATTAGCACTAAGAGCATCATTTATTTTTGTAACAAGCCAATTACACTTGGGTTACTGCAGGTCACTGTATCTAGTCATTCAGCTTGTAACACGAATTTCATTTGTGCATCAGGAGTTGTCGAAGATCACAATGCCGGTTATATTCAACGAGCCGCTGAGCTTCCTCCAGCGGCTCACGGAGTACATGGAGCACACATACCTCATCCACAAAGCCAGCTCACTTTCCAGCACAACCGAGAGAATGCAGGTACTTTGGCTTTGCTGGTTCATGTCAGCTCTTGGTGAATGTCCTGGGATTTTTCTTCCTTATAGATGGTCTGCTTGTAGGAGGAACTGCTGTAACTTGCTGCCTGTTGGGTTCTCTTATTCATTAACCAGTTTTGTTTATTGTTCTGGTTTCCAGAGGGATCGAGTTAATTTTCTTCCTAGAAGCTGGTACAGTGCTATATTTTGGATTTCGAATGAGAATAGTGTTGGTAACGCACTGATGTTTTAGTTGTGCCTAAGTTGTGTTCACAATAAGTTAAAGACTTTCTGCTCCTTGTGCCATCCCACCAGCAAGGAGGCTGGGGGACACAAGAAGCTGGGATGAGGACAGAGCTGGGACAGCTGGCCCCAGTTGTCCAGAGGGGATATTCCATACCATGTGGTGTCATGCTCAGTACATAAACCAAGGGAAATCTGTCTGGAGGCTACTGCTCAGGACCTGATGGGGCACCGATTGGTGGGTGGTGAGCCAGTGTACTGTGCATTACTTGTTTTGACAATTGTGATTCTTTTATAATTATTCTTTTCCCTTGCTTTTCTGCCCTATTAAATTGCCTTTATCTCAACCCACTGATTTTAGCTCTTTTATCCCCCCAATCTATACCCTATCCCATCTGGGTTGGGGGTGGGGGTGAGTGAGCAAATGTGTGGTGTTTATCCTGCTGGGTTAAACCACAACAGTCCTTTATGGCACCCCACAAGGAGCAGAGCTTGAAGAGTTGAGATAACAACAGATATGACTAGAGCATAATAGGGCAAATTTATTGTAAGCATTTATGATATTAATTTGGTAGTCTCTGGCCGCAGTGTTGATTTATTTGCTCTCAGAGCTGCTGTGAATGTTCTTGGAGCTGAGTTATGCAACATCCAACTTGCTGTATATGTTCCCTGCTGGGCTGTTTATCACCTCTGGGGGCTGGGTTAAGGTTAGCATTTTGTTGTACTTTGTAACAGTGTCTTTTGATATGCGAGAATTCCTAGAGGTGTGTCTGAGCTGGTATTTGTAGTCAGCATTGCCAGCATCTCCATGCTTTGGGAGCCATCTATAGGAAACTATTCATAGTTACACCTTTTGCCTTTTCTTGTCAGAGAGCCAATCCACATGGGAGATAGCTTCTTCCATCATCCCCTTCTCCTCCTGGCTAATTAGCTCTTGAGAATTTCGAATATCATCGGGATATCAAGCCTGCTTGTTCCCTTGCTGCATCTCCTGAATGTGTTTCAGGTCTTGTTTATGGTAAAAGAACTGTTTATGGATACCACCCAGAGATCTGCCCCAAGGCTGGATAGCTATGAGTGGCAGGGTGTGTGGGATAGTATGGGTAATCACTAGGATAGGGGTCATCTCCAACATTATGGCATTTCAGTCCTAAGCAAGTGCAGAATCCTGAAAAAATAATAAAATGTTTGGAATAAGTATGCAGTCACCCTGGCAATTCTAGAGTGACAGCAAGGTGCTGGGGCCTGGCCCAGGCCTAATGAGCCCTGTTCAACACTATTCAGTACCCTCAAGGGGAAGAGAAGGCCTCTGGATCTGACAACAAAACAAAGGGCGCTGGAGCTACTCCAAATCCGGTGACTGGCACTGCTGCTGAACCAAAGAACCAACCTGTGCTGGTGTCATATACACAAGAGGAATTATTGGAAGCAAAAGTCAGCTCATTTAGTAAGGGATGAAGGAGTTTCTTCCAAGAGGGAGCAGGAGAAAGAGGTAGACAAGACAGACTACTCTGAAGCAGGGCTGTAATGAGAGACCAGAAGGAAGAGGACAGCTAGCTGCTGACTGGGGAGGAGGAAGATGAAGAATTCATAAATGAAGCCGTACTCACCCAATCCCTATCCCTGAGTGAGCTGTGAGATATGCAAAAAGTTTTTGGCTGTTGTCCAGGTGAACACGTTGTCACCAGCCTGCTCCAGTGTTGGGGTAATAACAGAGCCAGTAGTCTGGAATTAGAGAGTAAGGAAGTCAAGCAGGTAGGATCTTGTTCTAGGAAAGGGGGCAGTGACAGAGTGATTGGAAAAGTGGCACAAGTCACTGTGGGGGTGACTCATGTCAGGTGTGAAGGAAAGATATTCCTTCAAGAGAGATGTTATATGCCACCCAGAGAAGTGGAGCACCTTGGGGAAAGGTACAGGAGGGAAGTAGCCCTGCTGGAGGTGATTTATGACGACCTGGAGGACAAGCAGTTATCCTGAGATGCATGTTAAGTCATGTACATATGACCCATGTGGTGGAAGTTTGTAAAGAACCAGGACTGTCACGGTGTAAGCCAGCAGGCAGCTTCAATACCAGACAGCCACTCACTCACCCTAATTCCCCCCACCTCCTCCATTGGATGGGGGATAGAACAGGGGAGGGAGGGGAGGAGAAATAATAATTTGAATGTACAAAACAAGTGATGCACAGTGCAGTCACTGCCCACTGACCAGTGCCCAGGCAGTTTACAAGCAGTAGCAGCCCCCGGCCAGGTTTCTTTCCCCTAGGTTATTTATATACCAATATATATGTCATATGGCATGGAATATCCCCTTGGTCAATGTGTCAGCTCTCTCAGCTGTGTCCCCTCAAAATTTCTTGTTACACCCAGCCTGGTGGGCTGATAGAAAAAGTCAAAAAGTCCTTGACTTTGTTGCCAAACACTGCTTAGCAACAACTAAAACATCAGTGAGTTATCGGCATTATTCTCATTCTAAATCCAATACAGCTATTNAACTTGCTGTATATGTTCCCTGCTGGGCTGTTTATCACCTCTGGGGGCTGGGTTAAGGTTAGCATTTTGTTGTACTTTGTAACAGTGTCTTTTGATATGCGAGAATTCCTAGAGGTGTGTCTGAGCTGGTATTTGTAGTCAGCATTGCCAGCATCTCCATGCTTTGGGAGCCATCTATAGGAAACTATTCATAGTTACACCTTTTGCCTTTTCTTGTCAGAGAGCCAATCCACATGGGAGATAGCTTCTTCCATCATCCCCTTCTCCTCCTGGCTAATTAGCTCTTGAGAATTTCGAATATCATCGGGATATCAAGCCTGCTTGTTCCCTTGCTGCATCTCCTGAATGTGTTTCAGGTCTTGTTTATGGTAAAAGAACTGTTTATGGATACCACCCAGAGATCTGCCCCAAGGCTGGATAGCTATGAGTGGCAGGGTGTGTGGGATAGTATGGGTAATCACTAGGATAGGGGTCATCTCCAACATTATGGCATTTCAGTCCTAAGCAAGTGCAGAATCCTGAAAAATTAATAAAATGTTTGGAATAAGTATGCAGTCACCCTGGCAATTCTAGAGTGACAGCAAGGTGCTGGGGCCTGGCCCAGGCCTAATGAGCCCTGTTCAACACTATTCAGTACCCTCAAGGGGAAGAGAAGGCCTCTGGATCTGACAACAAAACAAAGGGCGCTGGAGCTACTCCAAATCCGGTGACTGGCACTGCTGCTGAACCAAAGAACCAACCTGTGCTGGTGTCATATACACAAGAGGAATTATTGGAAGCAAAAGTCAGCTCATTTAGTAAGGGATGAAGGAGTTTCTTCCAAGAGGGAGCAGGAGAAAGAGGTAGACAAGACAGACTACTCTGAAGCAGGGCTGTAATGAGAGACCAGAAGGAAGAGGACAGCTAGCTGCTGACTGGGGAGGAGGAAGATGAAGAATTCATAAATGAAGCCGTACTCACCCAATCCCTATCCCTGAGTGAGCTGTGAGATATGCAAAAAGTTTTTGGCTGTTGTCCAGGTGAACACGTTGTCACCAGCCTGCTCCAGTGTTGGGGTAATAACAGAGCCAGTAGTCTGGAATTAGAGAGTAAGGAAGTCAAGCAGGTAGGATCTTGTTCTAGGAAAGGGGGCAGTGACAGAGTGATTGGAAAAGTGGCACAAGTCACTGTGGGGGTGACTCATGTCAGGTGTGAAGGAAAGATATTCCTTCAAGAGAGATGTTATATGCCACCCAGAGAAGTGGAGCACCTTGGGGAAAGGTACAGGAGGGAAGTAGCCCTGCTGGAGGTGATTTATGACGACCTGGAGGACAAGCAGTTATCCTGAGATGCATGTTAAGTCATGTACATATGACCCATGTGGTGGAAGTTTGTAAAGAACCAGGACTGTCACGGTGTAAGCCAGCAGGCAGCTTCAATACCAGACAGCCACTCACTCACCCTAATTCCCCCCACCTCCTCCATTGGATGGGGGATAGAACAGGGGAGGGAGGGGAGGAGAAATAATAATTTGAATGTACAAAACAAGTGATGCACAGTGCAGTCACTGCCCACTGACCAGTGCCCAGGCAGTTTACAAGCAGTAGCAGCCCCCGGCCAGGTTTCTTTCCCCTAGGTTATTTATATACCAATATATATGTCATATGGCATGGAATATCCCCTTGGTCAATGTGTCAGCTCTCTCAGCTGTGTCCCCTCAAAATTTCTTGTTACACCCAGCCTGGTGGGCTGATAGAAAAAGTCAAAAAGTCCTTGACTTTGTTGCTAAACACTGCTTAGCAACAACTAAAACATCAGTGAGTTATCGGCATTATTCTCATTCTAAATCCAATACAGCTATTAGGGAGAGAATTAGCTCTTCCCCAGCAGCNATAATAATTTGAATGTACAAAACAAGTGATGCACAGTGCAGTCACTGCCCACTGACCAGTGCCCAGGCAGTTTACAAGCAGTAGCAGCCCCCGGCCAGGTTTCTTTCCCCTAGGTTATTTATATACCAATATATATGTCATATGGCATGGAATATCCCCTTGGTCAATGTGTCAGCTCTCTCAGCTGTGTCCCCTCAAAATTTCTTGTTACACCCAGCCTGGTGGGCTGATAGAAAAAGTCAAAAAGTCCTTGACTTTGTTGCTAAACACTGCTTAGCAACAACTAAAACATCAGTGAGTTATCGGCATTATTCTCATTCTAAATCCAATACAGCTATTAGGGAGAGAATTAGCTCTTCCCCAGCAGCAACCAGGACATCTGTCTAGGAAAATATTTTGATATTCTGTGACACCATGGCTACTGTTGATTAACTGTGTGCTCTTACTCTTCTGAGCAGTGTGTTGCTGCATTTGCTGTGTCTGCTGTCGCCTCGCAGTGGGAGCGTACCGGGAAGCCGTTCAACCCGTTGCTCGGAGAGACCTATGAATTGATCAGGTAATCAACAGGAGCTGCACTCGAGGGTGGTGTTCCATGGAAGAGGTGTTTCATTAGATATGTTAGCTGGCTTGCAGACTGCACTTCAGCTCCTAAGCTTCCAGCCGTTCTCCAAAATGCTGCTGCAGGTGCATGCAATGCGTCTTTGTGTTCACCAGTTCACCTCTCAGTGGAGAGAAACGACTTAACTTTTCAATTCAGAGCAGGCAAATGAAATTTGCCAGGTTTAAAAGCAAGTTTTATCTACAAAATTTATTTTTTTCCCTGAAACCTTAGGAATGAAATGGTACATAAAAAGAGTGCATGGTACATAAGGAGAGTGTACGGGAGTGTTCAGAGTACCTAATAAGCAACTGTATTACTGTATTATTTATTACAGTGTAGCTGCAACTAAGGCAGATTTTTCTTTCAGTTAATATTTTGGCCTGTGTTTAGTTGAAGATTTAAGAAAGAGATCTGTACCAAAAGTAACTGTATTGACTCATCAGATCTGATAGTTCTTGTTTCTTTTTTATATTATTAAGTTTTTAGTTATTTAAAATGAGAGTGTTCCATGTTTTAGTTGATTTTTCCAGTTTAGCCTAGGCTTTTAACTAACTCTTGCACAGAGTACAACAACTATGCCTGGGTCTAACTATCCCTTTCACCTCAGGGAAGACAACTGCAACTTCACTACACTGGATATGTAGGTACATGGTTTTGGTTATCTTTATTTTGCAGAGATGATCTTGGATTTAGACTTCTCTCAGAGCAAGTCAGCCATCATCCACCAATCAGTGCTTTCTATGCCGAAGGTTTAAATAATGATTTTGTGTTTCATGGATCAATTTATCCTAAACTCAAATTCTGGGGCAAGAGTGTGGAAGCAGAACCAAAAGGCACGATGACTTTGGAGCTTCTTGAGTAAGTGGATCAGTAATAATTGAAGGGGTACAGTGCCTAATCCTTGCTGATTACAGTGCATTAGAGTCTCACAGCTTAGGAAAGGACGTGTCCAATACCCACATCCCAAAGCCTGAGGGCAGATCACTTTGTGGGGGGGAGGGGATGGGGAGATGAAAGGAACTGCCATCATTTTCCCATATGTGCTGCATGCTGCTAATAGCACCAGTGGGGACCTGGGCCTGGATGTTCTCCAAGTGCCTGGACAGCAGTTCTGCTAAAGCCAGCATGCCTGAGTCCTGTTGGCTTTCCTCATATCTTTCCATGCTAACAGTGACTGCACCAAAGTGACTGTTTTAAGGAACTGATGAAATCAGTAGTAATAGGTTAATAAACTTCTTGGGTTTACTGACTTATTGCCATGCCCATTTCAAGAATTGCAATGATGATAGCTTACTGAAGAACTGACATTCTGTACAAAGATCAAGTATTTTAATTTTTATTCCCTCTCCTTAGGCACAATGAAGCTTACACATGGACAAATCCTACATGCTGTGTGCATAACATTATTGTAGGCAAACTTTGGATCGAGCAGTATGGAAACGTGGAAATAACTAATCATAAGTAAGTTAAGAGTGTGAGTACATTCACTTCCTGCAAGTTTGAAAAGGAAAAGCATTTGGAAGTAATTAGTGCACTCTTGTTCTGCCTTTAGAACTGGTGAGAAATGTGTGCTAAGCTTCAAGCCCTGTGGCCTCTTTGGGAAGGAGCTGCACAAAGTTGAAGGCTACATTCAGGACAAAAGGTAACAGCTTCATTCTAAATGGGAAGCAAATGACTGTCCTTGGTTCTGAGGGGAGCTGTAGGACTGAATACCTTCAACAGAGTCTGTCAAGGGCAAGAACCTGCAACAGCAGAATTATGAATCTTGCAATACCAATGATGGAGTTTTAAAGTTGCCCTCAAAAGTTCTTCTTTCCCATATTTTTGTCTGAAATGGAAAAATAAATCTCTTTAAGCTCATTTTTAAACTTAGTCTGCTCTTTTTGACAGCAAAAAGAAACTCTGTGCATTGTATGGGAAGTGGACTGAGTGTTTGTACAGTGTTGACCCAGCTACATTCGACGCTTACAAGAAAAATGACAAGAAAAATACAGAAGAGAAGAAAAGCAGCAAACAGGTATTAATCATATAAAGAGATGGGATCTCAAAAGCATGATAAGACAGCTAAATATTTTAGTAGCATTTAGGAGCATTACAATTTCCTTCACTTACCTTCTCTTTCCTAGTAGGATACAAACCAGATTGGATGAGTACCAATATTAAGGGATAAAATGCTTTTCATCTCTTAGATTTTTATTCAAACTTCCCAAAACTTGGTGTGATCTAAATACAGTCTAGTTCATTACCTGCCTCTTCCTCCCAAGTTAAATGGAAGAAATAACACATCCATTAGTTGAGCCATTTCTGATAATATATATGATAACATATTCTAGTGGGAAGATTTTAATTCTTAGAAGCAGGACAGTTTCTTAACTTGATGGGAGATGATATTTTCCAGATTTTACAAGGAATGCTTTTATTGCTTTCTATTAAATTTTCACAACTGGAGAAGTGCTGACATTTTTTTTTTTTTCACAATTAATTTTTTTTAATTCTTGTGGAAAAAACCCCACTCATAATTCTTGCAAACTTCTGGTCAGCAGTAAGCTTTTTGTTTAGGATGAACTGTGATGGTGACAACATACAGCTTGGTGAAGGACAGTCACTCAGATAGTAGTTTAAAACAGGGATTGTTCCCTTTGGTGACTGCAGCCAGGTGTTGATAGTTTCTGAAGAAACTTATGAAGAAAGAGATGGAGAACTCTGAAAGCACTTGTGCCTGTGCAGGTTCAGATTGTTGCTGTATCTGAGCTTGTTCCTGTGCTTGTTGTCATCAGGAGAGTGGTAAAGCACTGGGGATTGCTGCTTCTGTGGGAGTCTGACTTGGAGAACTCTAGGGAGAAGGAACAAATCAAAACACACCCTGTGTCTTTGTTTGCTTTTCCCAATAATGTTCAAGATGATCATTGCTTTTCACTTTGAAATGGAGCACCCTGTTGCATAAAGCTCAAGCTGCAGTGTTGCTCTGACTCTAGGAAAATGCTTTTCCTACTTAATTAACAGAACTGTTTCTCTGTAGGAAACGGAAGGCTTTGTAGTGCTAGGTGTGAACCAGGCAGTCTAAGCTGAATATGTACTCCCACTACCCCTGGTGTCTGAGGAGTATCATGATATTTTCTGGTTTTGGAGAATTTAGGTGAGCCAAGTCTCACTTAAAATGTTTGGATGTGGTTTGTCCCTTCATGGTAGTGAAGGATCCATTCAGGCATGAAAGTATGTGGCTTTTTAATCTTCTGATTAGAATTTTCAGATTTATGTAGTTGTTTCCCAGATATTTGTGCTGCATTGCTGCTAATCAAGAAATGCTTCTGCCTCCCTTGAGAGAACCTGCTCAGATGAGTGTCCTTTTGCAACTTAGCCCAGATTTTCCCCTGAATCCTTTTCATTTTGTAGGAATAAAACTTACAGACAAATAATTTTTCAGGGAGCTAGACAAGCCTTCATGTATGCAAAGGTGATACTTTACTAACATCAGAAGAGTTATAGTAGACCCAGAGGTAGACCAGGATGGTTCTTCTCTGAATGAACTGGAATCTTTTTTTATTTTTTAATCAAGATGAAGCATTCTGTGCAGAATTTTCAGTGCAAATACATGGAAGAGAATAACATAGGCAACAGCAACTGCCCTCACATGTGTCTCATTTAGAGAGGTCTTGCTTTGGCAAGTGTGTTAACTATCCTCACAGCAATATACTGAATACTTGAGTAGCACTGAGTGTAAAATATAGATCATTGTGACAAGAGCATATGAAAATCTACATCTTACCTATTTATCTGTAATTCTTACGCTATTTTAAGATCTTGTATCCAACAGATCATTGCATTGTGTATTTTAGCCTTTCTTTATAAGGAGTTCGACCATCTGATATTGAATTGTCTTTGTTTTGATACAAGGGTAACTTTCTGATGTGTTCTGCTTCAAATTCCCAGTTTCTGCAGGATTGATCAGAATCATTTAAAGAACAGGATGATGGGTTGCCAGCACAGTTCAGATGCAGTCAACTAAAAGCCTTGTTTGTCTTCTAAGACCTGAGGGGCTGAACGTGGTCTGCACATTGTTCTACTGACTGTTCATTATTAAAAGCACAGTTAGGGCTCCTCAGTGAAGCAGAATCCTTACTATTGCTTCTGATTTTCTTGGAAGTGTAACGTGGGAATCATCTCAGAGGACAACTGAGTGCACATTGGGTACTGGATGTTTTCAGTATTATCTGATGCAACCATGGGAGAGCAAAGCTTATTAGCAGCAGGATTAAAGCTGCTGGCCTGTAGCCAAAGTATTTAAAGCATTAGTTGCATTTAAGTTCAGCTTTACTCTCCAGTGATCTCTGAAACATGCTGCTGTTTTTAGCTGTGCTTGTGACACCAGGTTTTCTTGGGAGAGCCTTATTCATTGTCCAGCATGGCTTTAGTTCGCTCTTCCAGCATCTGCTTCTGTGGTGGAATTAATGTCAGCAGCACCAGAGCCCAGCTGCTCTAAAGCTGTGTGTAAAATGGGGAATGGTTTAGAACTAGTTCAGGTCACACCGACACTGTGATCACCAGCTACTCTCTACTGCCCTAGTAACCCTCTGTGGAGTTTTTTCCTTTCTGGGAAAAGCATTTCACAGTCACGTGTCTACAGCTGCCTCAGGTCGTATGTGTCAGCCTTCACACCCTTCCCAGAAGGTGTAGCTAATTTAGGATATTAATTTCACATTTGCAATTTGCCCTTTCAGTAGTGAAGTGGTTAATGGAAAGGAAGGTTCTTCTGGGCACAGAGCAGTAGGAAGGGTTTTCTGTTGTGCACAAACTGGGCAGCATCTGCATTATGTGCTGGCATTTCTTTGTTGTGCAAGGATGAGGAATGTGGCTTCTACACCTTTAATGAAGCAGAAATGAAGTTAAGTATCAGGCATGAAAATGCTTGTATTTGAGTAAACAGGACATCTCTGAGGTGGAAAAATTGACATTTCTTAATGCTTGAACATCTAGCTTCTACAAAGATGTTGATGCAAGAAACTTTTGGTAGTGTTCCACTGGGAGGGAATTGGGAGTATGTGTGCTATGTTAATGCCTCAATCCTTCTTGACGAGAGAAGTTTCTTTGCTGAAATTATTCACCTTTAGTCAAAGAAATAATTTTCTCTGAGTTCCAGTATTGGAATGATTGGGTGTAAATAGTTCATGACTTCACAGAACTGCTCTTTTCTTTGTGTGCTGCCTTTAGGTGGGCAATACTGAGGAATCAGATGAGATGCCATTGCCAGACTCTGAGAGTGTGTATGTTATTCCTGGAAGTGTTTTGCTATGGAAGATAACTCCAAGACCTCCAAATTCAGCACAGGTCAGCTATGCTTCTCCTTATTGAAAGTGTGTGCTATCCCATTACTCTGTATGGTTTACACAAAGCACGTCCATTTGTTGTCTTTGTCATTATCAAGTCTGGTTTTGCCTGTTTATTGCAACAAGCCTCTGCACCACAACTGTAACTTTCTAATGTGGGGTTGGAAGGATAACTGCCACAGAGATCAATCTAGGATTAGTGGAATTTCTCTGGAAAATGGGACCCCTCATGTAGATTGTGGCATGGGGCCTTTCCCCACCTCTTCTCTCCCTCCTGCTTCCCCCACTGAGGCACCAGCCTTGTAAGAAATCACACTGAAGGGCTTTATTAGAGGCCAGACACTTCAAGGACAGACCTGCATGGCACAAGTTGTTGTGTGAAGGGCTGTGAAGCTGGAGAAGCAATTGGCAGAATACAAGAGTATCATGTGCAACTGAGAAGACAAAGAATTGGTACAAAAAAGATGCACCCACTGTGTTAATCAAGGGAGACATCTCTCTACAGAGACAGAGAAAATACCAGTAGGACTGGAAAAAGAAGATAAGAGAAATAGTGCACTGAGTAATTGGATGCTGGCCTCCTTAAACAGAAACACTAAGGATCACCTACACTGCCTGACAGTGCAGTTTTGCTGGTATCTTGAGCAATCCTATATTGAATGATTAAATAATACAAAAGCACTTGGATGTTTGTTTTTAGACAGCAGTTTTCTTCTGTATTAAGACAACAGCTAGAGACACTGTAAAGTTACCTTTCATCTTTGTCTGAATTTCAGATGTATAATTTTACAAGCTTTGCTATGGCTTTGAATGAGTTGGACAAAGAAATGGAGAGTGTCATTCCCAAAACTGACTGCCGGCTACGACCAGATATCAGAGCTATGGAAAATGGAGAAATAGGTAACTTCAGTTATCGGCAAAGGCAGTTTTATTTTTCCTTAAAACTGAGGGACTGGAAAAAAAGTTGTAAGATGAACGGCCTGAGGAAGTAGCTACCCATGTGTTTCTCCATGATGCCAGGCTGTAAGTCTTTAACACAACCTTCTGCAGGCTGTGTTGAGCTTTAGGTGTCACCCACCTGTACAGGGGATACTTGGGATGGAGCCCACATCCTCATGGGTTGCCCACATCTGCTGCTGTGGTTCAGACTGGTGACCAAAGCACTGTTGATAAACAATATCTGCACAGTGTTAAGGGAATATTTGTGAACTTTTCAGTTTGTCTGTTTCCATCAGCTTGATGCAGAGGGAATGTTTTGATATGTGCCAGTTCTGAGAAATGCAGTCAAAACTATTTAAGTGAAACTGCAATACCAAAAAATACACTTGATGCAAAATGATACTTCACTGGGAGTTGAACACTTCTGCTGTCCTAGAGTAGTGAATTAGAAATACATAATGACGCTTACAGTGAGTAGAAGTAGTGTGCTTTTAGAATATTAAAGGATGGCCAGCTTTGTAGACTTAAGAACAGGGGGGTCTTGCTTTCTCTGGCTGGCTGATTGATTAAGGGTAAGTCATGAAACCTTGACTTGGTTTTAGCTGTGTAATAGGACAACAGCTGTGAGACTTCTGATAAATAGTCTGAGATCTAGCAATGAAACCAGTGTCATGGTGTAATACAGTGCAGTTGTGCAGTTTTGTTTCTCTTTTCTCAGAAGGTGATAACCATTTCTTTGAGGCTTTTAAAAAAACATATCCGTGAATTCCCACAACCACTCTCTCCTGCCTGTACAACTGTTTTGTGGCCAGGATGATGGATATATTTGGTTCAGTGCACCCCCAGTAATTTGTCTGTTTAAAGTGCAAATAACTATGCTGTTAGCAACAGACCATATTCCTTCATGATACACTAGTGTGAAGTCTGTATAGCAGCTAGTAATACACAGTGGGTTAGTAGCTGTCAGGGAGTGGCTGATAGAAATAGTAAAGAATCATTTTTGGAAGATTTAAGATATATATGAAATGCTTTTTGGGGATTCAGGAAAGTGAGATTGACTTTCATCTAATCTGCTTCTGAGTCTGACTTACTCCTCAGACTTTCTGATCATCCTTCCTGCCAAAGAGAAGCAACTGTTCTGCTTGTTTGGGATGCTATATTACTGCATTAACAAAAAAAAACCAACAACAACAACCAAAAAAAAAAAAAAAGGAATGCTGCTTAACTCAAAATTCAACATGAAGCAGGTGGCCACTTCTGAAATAAATTGATCATATCTTCTGTTTCCCTAATGAAATAAATTCTACATATGCCACCTCCCTTAGCTCACATTTGCTGTCATGTAGACACGTTTCCAGGGTCCTCAGGCCATGGATAAACATATCTTTAGCAGTCCTGAAGACCAGGATGCCACTGGCTGATCCTGTGCCACAGCTGGCCTGTCTTTGCTCCTAGACTAAACCAGGAACCTTCAGTGTTCCGTAAAAGGATTTTTAAATGGACATTTTCTACTACTGCCCTTATTTATCTTCTGGATCAGATGATGTCCCTGTTTTTATATATTATGCTTTAACATCTTCTGTATTTTTTTGTACTTCTATTCCTTCAAGATCTGGCTAGTGAAGAAAAGAAGAGGCTAGAAGAAAAACAGAGGACCGCCCGCAAAAATCGTTCGAAGTCAGAGGAAGACTGGAAGACGAGGTTGGTGCCCTTGCCTCTGTGTGTCTGTAGTTATGTAAAGGCTTGGAACATTCAGATTAAGTGACAGTCTGCACTGGTGACATGCAGGGAGTGTTGTGTCAGCATGAGGAGCAGACAGACAGCATCAGGTCTGGCAGTGCCCCTGTTGTGTTTGCAGACTCGGTCCCAGCAGGATGTAGCGCTTGCAGAGGGAAGCGTCAGGCTTGCTCTCGGTTCCTTCCCTCACTCTGCTTGCACACCCATGTGCAAATAGAAACTGTGTTGTCTTCTCTGAGCACTTCTTGGTTCTGACACAAAAAATATGTTACCTCTGACAGCTGCTTGTAAGGACTGTTGTTGCTGGTTAATTTATTATTGCCTCAGATTTGTATGCCTGGCCAAAGAGAGGAGGAAATGCTCCCCCCTTGTGAGCCTGCCCATGACTTCTCAGCCCAGTGGCTCTGTGCTGACAATGCTGTGTTCTCAAAGTTTATCACCCAGCTATCCAAGACACTGCCTTCTTTTGGAGGGGGCCTCTAACTACAAAAGTAAGAGGAGCTAAGGGAAAAGTTACCATACAAGGGACCTGGCAGGATGTGTCAGGGATTTTTTTGGGTTTTCTTTAAACTATGAGGGGTCAGCTCTTACACACAAGCTAAGAAGAAACTGTGAAAACCTGACCAGATGAATCTAGTTTGACCAGACAACGTCTATTTAAAAGCATAGTAATAAGTTGGCATTAGCTTCACAGAAAAGAAACAGTAGAACTAAACTTTAAGTAAGCCAGGTTCCTTTCTTCTCTATTATTAATACACTCAGACACTGTGGATTAATTATCTTTAGAATGTTTGTAACCATAAATCACGTTTTTCTTTTTTTTTTTTATGAAGTCACCCATCATCCCAAAATCCCAGGTTTGGACATGTCTGCCTTTGTCTTTTGCCTTTGCCTGCTCTCCTGAAGTGTTTGGGTTTGTTTGCATAGAGAGTGATGGAGAATAACATCTTTTTAAAGCTTCTAAGTGCTGGACAGCCATGCACCTCTCACTCCCTTTCCTGAATTCAGAGTGGTTCTAGCTCTCACCACGTGTTTTCAAAGCCTGGGATAGTTACATAGTGTTCTTCCAGGTGCCTGAAGTAGCTTAAATATAGCTCAAAGCACCTGAGGCTGGCATTGGAAATTGGGGAATTCCCATGGAGCTGTGATTTTTGGGTTATATAATTAGTGTAGACACCATTCACAAGGTTCTGCAACTGCTGTTAGGCAGATTCTGTAGACCTGTTCAGCATGAGTCTGGGATATCCTTTAAGAACTCTTTGCTTTCCAGGATGTTTCTAAAGCTTTGGCAGAAAATTCGTAGTGTCTGATCTCTTTACTAGGAATGCCAGGTGTGGCTGCCTATAAAGGACAAACATTAAGTGTTAGGGACAGTTGTGCTATGGGGGAAAAATTGCGTGCTGTGAAGAACTCTCATACCTGTTCCCAGGTCATCTGTAGGTCTTATTCTGCAGTGCATTATGAACTCAGATCCAAACTACTGCCATTTCCTTGCCACAGAAAAACAGGTTTCTTGCTTTGTCTAGTAGAATTCCTCCTTCCTAAGATAGTTCTCCAAAGTGCCCAGTGATTTTTTTGTTATATATATAATTTTATTACTCTGAATCCGCTTCAGAAGTGGGGTCTTGATGTTTTTCAAAAGGCAATTAATGTTGAACACTTAATATTTGAGATGCTGACCAGTAATTTTAAGTCTTGAGTAAAAATATTTAATTCAGTTCTGAAATACAGCAGTGGTCTGTTGATTTTGATGAAGTCTGTCCCGTCTTTCCCACATCACTGACTGGTTTAGGTCTTACGTGTCTCTTAGACTTAGTTCTTCCCACTGCCTTTCCCTTCCTGTTGAAGTAGGCAGATGATGGAGGAGGGGCACTCTGTCCTGACCTGTACAAGTGTTGAGCACACACTAATGAGCTCAGGGGTGGTGGAATTCCTTCATCTGAGAGGTGAGGTCACTGTGCGTATAGCCCTGTCTCATGGCAAATGTTTGACTTTAGCTCTGGAATGAGCTGCTCTTACCAGTGAACTGGACACCTGAGCCCATCCATAGACCTGATTTGGCAATAGCTGGCTCCTCCTGTGGGAGGAGAAGCAGGAGTGAGCTGTGTACAGAACTAGGGGTCAATGACTTCTGTTGACTTCAGTTCACTTAATCAGGACAGCACACTGGAGTGTTCACCTGTTCTGTTACTCCTGTGAAGGCAGCACAAGGCATTTCTTCCAGCACAGCTCTCTCAAGTCCTTTGAGCTAAGCAAGACCTGCCTGTTAGCTGCCCTGCTTTGTAACATAGCCCTGCAGTACTGGTAGCCTTTATGCTTTTGCCTTTTAAAGAGATCAAGCCATTTTTGGTTCAAATGTGCTTTTTCTCTTCTGAAACCTTATAGAGTTGGAGAAGGGAAGAGCAGAATTAAACAAGCTGCCTTGCACACAGATGATTTACTTAAGTGAGTGTGGTCACTGCAGTGAGTCACAGAAAGAAACAACTGGCTTCTGTGGTCAGTGAGGAGGTGAAAGGAAGCTGTGGAGCACATTAACCACAGAAACAGCTTCTAGCACGCTGGCTTATGCCATAAATGTGGCTTGGCAAAATACAAAAGGAAGTTAAAATACTTGAGGTCTGGTACTGTGAGCTGTTGAGGCACAAGATTGAGTAACTGGGCCAAACAGAAAGTGGCGTTCACCGTGTGATGCATGGTGCCTCCAGATTAGGCAGGAAGGAAAGAAAGCAGATGCTCAACTTCAGTGTTTCTATTAATAACCATCTTAGTAAAAGCTTGCAAGTAGCTCCATGCAGATGGAATCAACTTTCTGGGCACTCAGATGAGTCTCCTGCCAACAGTGTAACACAATGTAGTTACCTTGTAATAATTCCCACAGCCTGCGGGTGATGTTTCATCTACACCGAGGGTAGCTGGCAGTCTTGTTCCTTACCTGCTGGTCAAACGAAAGGGAAGGAAGCAAATGCATGAGCAGTGGAAACAAGGACGAGTCACCTGTGAAGAGTAAAGAGAGGAGTTGGGTAGGGACTGGGTAAGGAGGGCCAAGGCGAAGCTGGAACTTGGCAAAGCATACAAAAAATAACACAAAGGGCTTCTACATGTTAACCAGAAAAGAAAGGTCAAAGAAGGTGATGGTTTTTAAGATGCTTTCCAGCCCAGGTTTCCACAATTCTGTGATGAAGTGCATTGCAAAACAAGGCTTTAAAATATAAGGGGTAATCTAGATCCAGGGAAGTAATACTTTTTTTTTTGTTTTCAGGATTGCAGTGCTTGTGGTGTTTACATGTCTTGCAAAAACTGTTACTGCTTGTGCATGCCAGAATGGTTGTTCACAACTGCTTTGAAGTAAAGCTGTACCTGTCCTTTTTTATGCAGTAATCTTGGCAGCTTCAAATGGCAAAACATTGGTGTCAGTAATTCCACCTCAGAGATGTTTAAGCAGTGTAACAAATGGAGAAATGTAGTCACTGAAGATGACTTTTAACTCACCTATGAATTTAAAACCAAGAGGACTCCTGCAATAATTATTTTGTGCAGTAAACTGCTGAAGATGCAGCAAAGCAGTTCTGAACTTGTACAAGTGAGTCTTAAATAGCTTCACTAACATGCTGTATGTTTCCTTGCAGATGGTTCCATCAAGGCCCCAATCCCCACACTGGTACACAGGACTGGCTTTACTCTGGCAACTACTGGGACAGGAACTACTTTAACTTGCCTGATATTTATTAAAATGCAGTAAGGAGCCTCTGACTGATATAAATAAGTCTTAATCCATTTTAATGTTTTCCCTTGTTCTACTTATCTCCTGAAAATACTGACATGTTATCAAACAGAATATTAAGGATCTCTGCAATAAATCTGGTGGTACATGATCTGCAGTCCTAAAGGTAGGAGAATAACTTTTCTGGCTGATGGTGGGTCCTGCATGGACAAAGTCGCTGTGGTTTCAAGCTGCCCTGAGTACACCTATATTAGGTTCTGGTGTATGAGGAATAGAACACCTTCAGCTGTTCTGTGAATACTTTATTTTGTAGATAACATTGGCACAAGTAAAACTGGTTTTATTTATTGTGACATGGGAATGTTTAAAAAGCACACAAAGTAATTGCAATATTTTATTCTTAAACGAAGACAAGGGTGTGTCACTTCTGTAAAGATGTAATTTCTCATGAAGTGACTTTTCTTTGACTAAAGTAATTCCCTTGAAGCCTGAGCTCTGCTCAGGAGATTCCAGAAGTGTTCCCATCTCCGGAGCAGTAATGCAGTTGTTTAAGCTGGTAACATTACTCAGAGGTTATTTATTCAATGTTTTGTGCAGTGTGTTTTGAATTTTGCTCTCCTGTTTTGCTACCAACCTTACGGTTTAAGGAATTAAGAGCCATTTAAATATCTACAGATTTGATTTGAACTGCACACTAGTAACAGGTTTTAAAAGAATCTGTTTCATGCACTAGAAGTTCCGGTGCCCAGCACCACTGCAAGAACCTAATCAGTCCAGGAATGACCTGGTGGAACATGGCAGGGGGACAGGACTGTGTCTGTACTGTGCAAACTCCCTGGGAGGAAGTCTTGTGCATTTCAAAGGTAGTACAGCACCTCAGAGAGCCTCCTGTGCACAGCTGCTTTACCCCTTTTCAGTGGGGTGCTTTCAATCTTAATCTGTTTATATTGAACTGTGTACAGAGCTTCTAGAGGGCGAGCTGCTCTTTGTACAATATTTTAACTGCTGTCTGGAGGTTAGTGTTAATTGAATAATTTAATTGCTACTAAATAAAGGCTTCAAAACTTCTTGCATCTAGTCTAAAGTGAGTGGTGTTCAACAGTACTGACCCCTTCTGAGCAAGCCTCATCCAAACCCTGCTGCAATGAGGATGGGCAGTATTGTTTCCCTGTGCTCCAGGGACCTTTCTGCCTAAGCAGGAACAGTTTCCTGGGGGTGGGGAGGGCTGGGGAACTGAGAGCTTCCTGCAGCTTGAGCTTTGAGTGGACTACTGAAACTGTTAGTAAGGCAATGAGATGCTTTCTATTTTTTTCTAGGCACTACTCAAATTACCCAGGTCCTGATACTGAGACATATTTGCATAGATAAGGGAAAGCCTTTTCCTTGGCAGCCTTTCCTGTGAGGGGCCAGCTCTCACAGTGACCTGTAGGTACAGGAGTTTAATACCTGTTCTATCTCTAGGAAGCCTCTACTCTGGCCAGAGCTCCTTGAAATCTGTCTTGACTGCTGTGCAACTTCCAGGAGTGAGTCTGGGTCTGAAGAAGCAGCCTGGCTGTTGGGTCTGTGCAGCTCACACAGCACTGAACACTCAGTGCTGAGGAAAGCAAAGCATTTAGGTCCTGCTTGCCCCACCACGACTATACCATGTCAGCAGTGAGAGGCTGGGTGGCTCCTCACTGAAACAGCTCCAGTAGATGTGGCAGTGGGCACAGTTCACACAAAGCTAATATTTGGGATGTTCAACAAGGGAATGTGGTTCTAATTGCTGGGGGTTTTTTTCTTTTAACGTTTGCTTAACATTGCAATAAATCAAGTAATGTAAACTCCATCCCCTCCTGACCTCTTCCTGAAGTGCAAACAGCCTCTCTTCTCTACTTGTTTAAAAATTAACATGGACTCAGTAGATAGTGTGCAAGAACCTACTTTAGGTGCTACCCAAATGCACTCCAAGGGGAGGGTATTTTGCCCCACTCTGAGTATTACAAAAATGGTAGAAGTTCAGGCTACAGGCAAAAAGATGTGTTTAAGTGTGAGTTTAAAAATTTGGTTTCTTCAGACTAAAACCAGAGCAGGCCTAGTACTACTACTTGCAACCACTAAAGGCAGCGAGTGTGTTATATAAGACAACTCGTTCAGCCAACCATCTCAAACATTATTTTATTTTGAAAAAAATTAAGTTTCTAGTAGTAAAATCCAAACAGGAGCATGTTCCTATGTGGGAAGCAAAGCTTACTTCTTCAGGACCCTGCTCTGGGCATGGGGTCTGATGTAATGGTAGCCTGTCCTTGCAGCACTG
The DNA here is from genome assembly GCA_013400775.1 of Chaetops frenatus. Lineage (NCBI taxonomy): Eukaryota > Metazoa > Chordata > Aves > Passeriformes > Picathartidae > Chaetops > Chaetops frenatus. Next base: position 28,991 of record VZTR01022331.1, on the reverse strand, counting down.
TAACTTTCCACAGGAGCACTTACTATTGTGTGCTACTGCCAGCTGGTTTTTGCAGACATCACATCAACCTAAGGGATGGCCACTGGGAAAACATGGGTTGTGCACAGCTCAGCTGCACTTTCAGCTGCAGAATTAGAACCAGGGCTTGCCGACTTCACATCAGAGAATGTAGTGGATTGCCTCCTTGCACCAGCATCTGGCTGTCCAAAGATGGCATGGGTAGAAACAGGGTTCCAGTCCTGTGTGTTCTGAACATCACAGCTCACTAGAACAAAAAGTTCATTTTTCTTGCATCACAATGTTTTGCAGCAGATACTGGTGACAGCTGACCATGATGTTCATCTTTTCCCCTGGAAAAGCTGAGCATTGCTCAGGAATAAGGAACCCCACCTCCAACAGGAGGAAGGCTTTGTGGTGATTTTTGACCTTGTCTCAACTAAGTTAGACAACAGAAGGTCCACAGATTAGAATGGTGGTGGCTGTCCTGGGCACCTGAAGCTGTAGCTAAAAAAGACAGAAAACAGTTGTTGGAATTGGGAGCAGTGAGTTCCAATCATATTGTAAATCCTTATGTCTTAAACAAACACACCTACACCTAGGAAAAACAAGCAGGATACAGAAGGGATCTGGGACAGCAAACACCATTTGGTATGTGAGTAAAAAGCACCCGCAACCTAGAAAATAAAAATGAAAAAATCAAATGTTCATTGTCAGAGCAGAGGCTCTTTTGTGTGGTATTTCTGAAACTGAACTTTGACAAACTTGCCTAAAAGTCTGGGTTTTTTTACAAAAAGCCACTCTGAATCTATAAATCTACCTAAGCTCAACTCTCCTCTACAACAGGCTCAGCTGTTCCAGGGAGAGTGGAGGCAGGACAGCTCCAGCTGGGCAAGGGCTGAGCTGAGCACATGTCACCACAGGGAAGAGATGCTGGTAAAGGCCTCACCTAGAAATATGAGCACCAGCTCTCTTGCTCTTTGTGGAAGGATGGCCAATGCTTGGCCCACTTAGCCCAGGTGGCAAAAGTACCCAAGTCCAGCCACCAGAGGCAACCACCACCATTTTTTTTTTAAGTGGCAAAACTTAGGTCACTGCTGGAACACATGATCTTTCAGGCAAGGAGAATCAAAACTCAGGCTCCAATCAGTTACTTCTCCTTAGCCACAGGGCACATGGATTACATCTTAGGTCCCTAACACCTTCTTCAGAAAACAGGTTTTCAGCAAGATCATTTGTCATCAATGGGCGTGTTCCCATCACTCCGACCTGCCTCTGCCCTCAGGAGTACAGAGTCCTGGCTAGAGCCACAATTCTTGGACTAGATGGCAGTGAAATCTAACATGTGCATTGGGGCCAGGCAGACAGTGTTGGGTCAGTAGTTTCTGAGAAGTCACCTCTAAGCCTCCACTGTACTGACAGAGGTGATCTTCTGTCTATTTACCACTGATGAAGCTGTAGAGCTGGAAGCTGGAACACGAAGATGATACAAATGCCCGAACTTTCTTACCTGACAAGACAAACTGGCTCAGCTGATTCCACGTGTGCTGTAGATTCCATTCTCAGGATGGCAACTAAATCATCACCAGATGGACCTATGGTTGTAGTACTTGAGGCCTGGCCTGAATTTACTGGCTGCTTTGCCTTTAAAACATAATGTTTGGTCTACAAAGGGAATGACTTTGGACTCTGCTCTATAAGATGGAACCTCTGCATCCATAGTCAGCTCATCATCCCAACACAATAATACAATCTCACTGATTGAGGTAACCTTGGTTTCACTGCAGAAAGGGACAACCTGTAATGGATCTTTAAGAGCAGGTGATGGTGGAGGTGAAAGGTGATATTTCTTCCCACAAGGGGACTGAGAAAGCTTTAGTTACATCACTCCTTGAGACATCAGCCTGTCTATGTGGGGGCCCTGGTTGTCCAACTACAGCAGGCTGACAGTTGGAATTGGTGACCTTGGAGGTCTTTCCCAATGTTAACGATTCTATGATTAAACCTTTTACATTAAGCACATCAGACAGGCCACCTAGATGATCACACACCTCTTTTCAACAACTCAGAACTCTGGGTTTATACAAGTTATTTTAAATGCAGAGATGGTGAAATTTTAGCTTCCTCAAGAATCTTGATTAGTTGAACTGACAGATATCCAAGTGAAGAACAGAGTAAGACATGAGCAAGTTCTTGATACAGAGCAAAAAACTGCTTCAAGGGAAGAATAAAGGAGACTATTTGTGGGATGAAAACTGCATCCCAGCATATGATTAATAAAACCCTCAGCACTGAAAAAAGCAAACCAACCAATCGGTCTGGTTTCCACCATGATTAGCAAGTGTTGGCCAGTTGGCTATGGGTACAAATTGAAAGGGGGGAAATTTAGACATTAGGAATAAATTCTTTACTGTGAGGGTGGTGAGGTGCTGAAACATGTTGCCCAGGGAGTGTGTGGATGCCCCAACCCTGGAAGTGTTCAAAGTCAAGCTGGATAAAGCCTTAGTTACCTGGTCTAATGGGAGGTTGCCCATGGCAGGGGAGATTAGGACTAAGTATCTTTAAGGTCCATTCCTACTCCTTAACATTCCATGACTCTCTGTAAAACCAGCACAGTAGCAGAAGAGAAGACAAGTCTTTCAATAATACATCATCACAGCTCAGCACTGATCTGCTTTCTGCACGACATCAGAAATTATGAGAGACATTATTTGAAGCATTACAGAGCTAAATCCTCTCTGAAAAAACATTATTCTGCCTGCCAGCCCAGGCCAAGTCAGACCCATTTATAACCCACCAGTGTTGGGCAATGGCACAGAAAGGAACGGCTGCCTTGCAGCTGTGCAATCCAGTTAGCTCCCTACTGGTGCACAAGCCACACATCCTGTACTGGCACTGTGGGTGGGAGACTCCAGAGGAAACCTTGCTCCTCGCCCAGGTGCCTCCTGGATGGTCAGACAGAGACGTTTCCTGAACACAGGCATCCAGATGACAATTTCTGAATTACACAGCCACTCTCTCATGATATTTGAAAAGTCAACCGCAGTCAGGCAGAGTCCCCAGTGACTGGAGAAAATGGAGTATCACATCTGTTTTTAAAAAAAAAGGTGATAAGGAGGATTGAGAGCTACCAACCAGTCAGTCTTGCCTCTATGCCTGGTAAGATCATGGTACAGATCCTCCTGGAAGATACATGAAAACATATGGAAGACAGAGAGGTGGTTAAAGACAGCCAACACAAGCCGTAGCTTCTCCAAGGCCAAATTGTGCCTGACTGATGTAGTGGCCTTGGATAATGGAGTGACTGCATGAGTGGACAAGGGATGAACTATGGATGTCATACCTGGACTTTTGGAAGGTCTTTAACAGTCCCTCCCAACATTCTGGCTGCTAAATTGGAGATATAAGGGTTTGATGGATAAGGAAGTGGCTGGATGGGTGGAAACAAACCAGCAGTAAGTGTACCCTCAAGGGTCTGTTCTGGGACCAAAACTATTGGTAACAAGCCTGTAACAGACTTGTTACTGTCTCTTCCATGAGGGTGGGAACAAGTGCACCCTCAGCAAGTTTGTAGATGATCCCATACTCAGTGTGATGGAGTTGATTTACCAGAGGGAACAGATGCCATCCAAAGGGACCCAGACAGGCGTGAGGACTGGGCCCACACAAGCTTCATGAAGTTCAGCCAAGGCCAAGTGCAAGAGCTTGCATCTGCCCACAGCATTCACATATTCTCATGAGCCGCTGCCTTTTCCCCCTCCCCACGCTACCACAAAACCTGTTCCTGCCTTCTGCTGCTGACTTGCCTAATGCACAGCGCAGGCAGAACCCTTCTCAGCAAGTGCCTTTTTGCCAAAACCTGTTTTCCTCACTAGCAGCCAAGCCAGGCATTTCCTCCCAGCACAGGATGAAGGTAATTTTTCCTTCAGCCTCAGGTTATGATGCCATCACACAACCTAATGCTGCAACCTACAGAAAGCAGAAAGGCTGCGGCCACATCCCACCCTTGTGCCAGCTGTGGTGAAGGGTGGATGCACAGACCATCCCCTGCTTACAGCCTGGCCTTTTAAAACAGGTCATCCCAAGGGATTTGAACCAACAAACTGCAAAGTACAGCACCTGAGAAGCAATGTTAATTGGTGGCCTCTGGCAGGGACTCAGAGGACACAGCTGGAGACTGTAACCTCTTCAGCCACACCCCAAGAGGAACAAGGTTATTCCTTCATAATGGCTTTGTTTGTACCGCAGAATCTTATAATTGCAAGGGCAAACCATGAAACAAACCTCACCTGCCCCAGGTGACAGGGGCAGGTGACATTTGCTTCCCAGCACACATTTTTAGTTCCAGTAGAACAAGCACAAAAAAAGGTCACCATGCAGTGCTGTATTTTCAAGGTCACCATTGTGTTTTGGAGGACTGTGAAGACAGAAAGATCACAGGGGCAAAGCAGGATCAGGAGTCTACTGAGGGATAAAAACTTTAACCACCAGCATTGCTGCAGATCAGTCTTCATGGTAGTTGAAAACTATCATCTACCTACCTGCTCTTGCATTCTTGGATGTCTGCACCTCTACACAAACTTGAAGGGAACTCCAGCAGTACTGAAGATTTAAAACTCGTTGGTCCTAAAGCATTTAGAAAATCTAAAATAACTTCTTTTTAAAAGTAACATAATTGTAGCAGAACTCTGCTAATTTTGAATGACTTTCAAGTTGATTCACAGGAAAGTATTCTAATGGTAAACTCACCACAAAATGCTTCTTGAATCCTCAGTAATTTCTCAAGAAAACTTCTCACATTATCTCTTCAGTCCTGGAGAGTGACAACACAGATGGTAATATTTTAAATGTTAAATATTAGTATGTTATGACTTGTGAAACTAGGAAGAAGAGCTTTCCTACAGAAAGAATATTTCAAAAATATATATATATATATATATATATATATATGAGAAGTAGAAAATGCATCATTTTTGGAGTAGGGAGAGCAATCCAAAGTGTAGATTTCTGTAATGAGAGCATATGGAAGCAATAGGCCTTGATAAAGACATTCCACATACCTGAGTGCAAAAGTAGCCATGGTTACTTCGAAACCATCTTTAATGAATACAGAGCAGAGGGGAACTTGCACATTTGCTTCTCTGGAAAATTTTCAGAACTTCAGGTCTGCAAAGCTCTGCATAGCCAAAACTTCAAAGATGCTTAAGTACAGATGTCATAAACCACAGAAAAATATATTACCAGAGGTAACAGAATGGAAGCATAAACCTCCATAAATATTTTAAAAGGCTGCAGGATCTAACATAAAATTGTGTCTGTCTGAAACTAAAGAGCAGCTATAGGAAAAAAAATATGTCTGGAAACTGATTCACTGTGCTGGGACTTCAACGCTGGTTTTGGAATCCATCAAGAGCAACGTACCAGGTACTCTACCAACACACATAACGCTTTGGCGCCATAGGGAGGGGCCTGTCAGCCCATCAGCAGCCTGCCCCACTGAAGTCATTGCCTCATCCTACCATCTTTTGCCCCTTGGCAGAAATAACAGCTTCCAGACAATGTTGAAATCTTAGAGACTGGACAGAAGTTCAGCAAATCAAGGTCCCAGATAAGCCTTACTTTTTTCTACCAAAAAATGGATCAGGTCATTCATTAACTGGGAAGAAGTCTATGTCCCAGTAGTACAACTACCCTTTTTTAATACAGTAAACATATTTCTTTTAGTGAAAGACTGGGAGGTCTTTATTACAAAAATGGTTTTGCTTAGCAAATTCTGGCAGTCTTTCTCCCTTCCTTCTCAAATGCTCAACTCAGAGCCATTTTTTTTCTTTTAACCTCTTCCCCTGTGCCCACCTGGGCATCTCCTCGAGGTAAGCACAGCTTGGCAGAAATGCCTGAAGAACACTGACCAACAGCCAGTCCTGCTGAGTTTAACAGATTACTTGACTGGAACACCTTCTTGGAATAGGTTACATCAAAAGATAAGCACCACTTTGGAAAAACTAGCAATGGAAAAATTAGGGCTAACAGTAAGACAGCTGCACATGAACTCCCCATGACTCTCACTGATGGTTAAAACACAGGGGTTCAGTAGATTGTGAAGATCTTGGGCAGTTGTGCAAAGGGGTTCTGAGTAGAAGCAGGGAAGGAATATGCAACTCTAATATGCACCTACCCTGGTAACCTGTGCTGGATCCAGCTATGGGGTCCAAACACACATCAAAAAAGTGTTCAGAAATAGAAATTCAGCATTTAATTCCAGAAAGGCTGCCTCAAGTTGCATTTCTGGCTGTGTGGTAGGAAATGGGTGGGCAAGAGGCCTCGTGAGCAGGAATAACACCATTTCCTAACAATGCCACACTATTCTAACTTGAACAAGTCTATTACTCCTAAGTTTCACTTTTCCTTTGTGCTCCAGGCTGCCTGCAAATCTTCTGGCAGATGCCACTGGGTGCCCAACTGCTTTAAAAGACAGATAACCATCAATTTACTTAAGATTAGCTTTAACAATACTTGTTTGGGATTGCATAACTTCTAATGAAAGTGCTTCCTACTACTGTTGGTGTTTCACAATGATTGCTGGAAAGAGAAGTTGAGCGCTGTACAGGCTACCCTGCTTTTACCCCACTGCAAGGTTTGATCAGCCCTACACCAACTTAACACGTACTCCTGTTCAGATTTAAGCAGGTACAGAGCAGTTCCTAAACACAAGTACAATCAATGGCTGGAAAGATAATCACATTGTTGCAAACTGAAAGCAATTCAATACAGCATTTGGGGAATTTTATTTAGGAATAAAGCATAACTAGAATATGAAACAAGCGTTCAAAGTCAGAGAAGAACTTAAAGTGCTTGCTTTATAGTATATTAGAAACACTTTTCAAAGATGTAGGAATACAACAAATACAATTGTATGTGGTTCTTTTTCTTTAATGAAAAACAAGTGCATTTGATGTCTTAAAAATGTACCTTAAAGCTTGTTCACTCTATGGTTGAGCTCAACAGGACACGTAACTCACTTGCTAATCCAGGAGACTGAAACTATACTGGAAGAACAAAGGCTGGAGGTAATTGCTGACTGCAAAACTTTGTTACAGAGTCACTTAACATCCCAGAAGTTTTCCCAGTACTTGGTAACATCTTGTTCAGGAGACCACGAATTAGAAGTCAAACTCAAGAAGCAAAGCACAAAATTCATGTCCATGTTTCTTTTAATTTTACTCAGAAATATAAAAGTGCAAGTTCTGTAAATTAACAACATTTACAGTACATCACAATAAATATGCCACCTTGTGACATCTAAAAATTCTAGTTATTTATTTGAAATGAGTCGTACTGAGATAAAAACTGCATCAACATCAACAAAAAATACCTGTCCCAGTAAAGATGGCCTTAATATATTAATTAGCAAGATGCATATTTCATTATTGCTATTAGACCATGCCTCCGAGTTCCAGAGTATAAAAACTTACTAGTTTACACAAAAGACCATTAATTTTTTTCTCATCACAGGCACAATCTAACATAAAAAATAATTTTGCCATATAAAGGGTAGGAGGGTCTCCTACAAGGTGAGGGGGGGAAAAAAGTAATTAATACAGGAACATACAGTTGTGATGATTTGCTAAGCCCACAGAAAAGCTGCACTTTGCACAGAGTTATTGAACTGTTACATGAACATATAGTGTCTTTCTATACCCACTCCTGGCCTGGTGAGAACAGGCCTTTTAGTAAATTTACTACAATTTGCTAGCTACCTCCAAGTATGCAGACTCTAAATATCCCAACACAAATCGCATGCAGGTGCTTTGTGTCCTGAACAGCCAAGTCTCACATCATATTTAAGGAGTGTATTTAAAAAGAATTTTGCCAGTAGCTGCACCATTCCCAGCTATTTACCCAGAACAGACTGTCTGATTGCAAAACATTAAAAGTCAGATAGGACAAAATAAGATTTCAAGTACATTAAAGCCCATTTTTAAAATAATTATTTGAACTCTAAGCAGTCACTATATATATATACAATCTATCATTTTCTAGTCAATACTTATTTGGATTGACCAATTTGTGACTCAATATTACTGTCAAAGTGGAATTAAAAAAACCCCAGTGTACTACCTGTAACACATCTAGATTATACAAAAATAAAACTGCTTTTTTTAAGAGCCCCTCCTCTCCTTCCAGAACTGCAACAGAAGTGTTACCCTGCTCTAGGAATGCCTTTCATAGCAGAACTGTGTCTTTCTAGAAAGAAATAAAAGTGTCTCAACCATTTCATCTGGCCTACCAAACAGGACATTACTTCTCTCCTCCATATCAGTCTTGCTTTAGATGTAACCTCAAAAGCAAATCAATGAAGGTTAGATGTGGGCAAAGTCTAGAACTTTGGCAACACGCTCTACAAAAAGGTAAGAAGAAACAAAAACAAAAACAAAACAAAAAAAAAAAAAAAAAAAAAAAAAAAAAAAAAAAAAAAACCACATAAGCTAAGGAACTGTTTAAGGCAACCTGACCAAAGTAAAGATAAGGCTTTTGGATAACTATTTCCAAGGACATCCAGTTTTCTTAGCTTTGCAAAGTAATGTAATTCAGCTAACTTTCTGGTCAGATTTCCATTCATAAGCTTCTTTAAAAAAATATTTGCCTTCCTAGAATATAATATTAGCTGAATATAAAACATAAGGAAATACTAAGCATTACAGACAAAAGTAAAAAAAAAGCTACAGATAAGCATACTGATGGCCAAGTATTAAAAATTATATGGTCATGACAAAAGTTTTAGGCTCTCTGAGGTATTTCAATAACTTAACACCACAGACTTGAAATACTATACAGAGACTGAAGATACTGTAATATTGGTGTAACTACCGAAGTAGATTTGTGGGTTGGTATTTTGTTTGGTTGTGGGTTTTTTAAATACCTTTAAAGGTCACTGCTGTAAGGATCCAGCAGCTTGAAGGAAAAACATGTAAAATCTTAACATGATATTCAGAATATAAGAACTGCCCAAGCAGTAGCTGCATGTCAAAGTATCTGTCTGGAATGTACCAGAAACAAAGAACCTAAATATTGACATCACTGATATCACAAATATGAGCTGGGTTGGGAGGGAAGGGATAAAAAATAAAAGGGAGAGGTTTAAAATTCACCATTAGTTATCATGAGGTAACTCATCATGAGTAGCATAAGCCACTAAAATTTACTAAGATCTGCTTTTTGTGGCTGAAGAGTTTTCTTCCTCCTCCTGTGTACTGGCTAATACTTGGAGAAAAAGGAGTATTCTGAACATTTCCATCAATTACTTATATTGCATTATTCTAATCAAACCAGAAGTGCTCCTCCTGGCAAATTTTAAATGTAGATCTGTTTTAAAAGCAAAAAATCAACCTTTCCAATGTTGTTGAAGTAAATTCTGTGCTTATTTAGGCTTACCCACAGAGTTAGAAGTAATTGTGTTCAGCTTGGTTTGAACAAAATAAAAAATGAAGAGTTATAAACACAAGGTCACTTAACCTTCTTCCTGGTTGGTTTACCTTTAGTTAAAATTGTAATGTTTTTACTCAGCCATAGCAACTCTGACCATACTAGGAAAGTGTCTCTGGCACAAGTGGTTTTCAGAAGAAAAGCTGGACTTTCCAACAGCTCTTTCTTCTGCTTCATCCTAAAGTGCAGGAACTGTGGGAAAGGATAGCAAGCCTTCCTGTCGGTCACTGTGGAACCACTTCCCTCAGAGACGCTAAGGCTGCGTGTATGCGGACGTGCAATCTGTTCTCAAAGTCATAGCCACTAAATTCCTCCTGGGGGAAAAAAAAAAACAAGTAAAAACCCCAAATGTATACCTATTCGTCTCCTTCACTTCAGGATATGAAGATAATTTTGTTACTAATCCTTAAAAAATCATGTTGCAAAAGAGTCCAAGGAAAAGAGGTGAACTGGAGATTGCATATTGCAATATTCCCACATTACCCACAGCAAAGGAATTTTTACAGGAATTCCAAGTTGGTGAAGAGAGCAGGTTGGAGCCCATGTAGCTGAAGAGCACCTGAAAGGTTCCACTGATCCAAAAGCTCCAGAAAATCCCAAAAGGCCCAAGGCAGGAATCAGATGGAATAGAAAGGGAGTAGAGAGTTGTCATTTTCAAAAATTTTGTAGCCAAATCTTGGTTGAAAATCTTATCAAGGTTCTAACACTGCAGGAGCTGTCAGTGATAGGGGCTCTATGTGATGGCTGACCTAACAGCACATATCTATGGAGCACACATAAATGTCTATCATACACATTAATGCACATCTACGTGACAGGAGTTGTAGATTACAGGTGAGGGACACCATCACTTAACACCCTTTCCCCCTGCCCCAAACCCCCAAAAACACAATCGTCCAAATGCCCTTTAATCTCAGACAGTTAAATTAGAAAATGCCTTATTTTTTACCTTGGCTTGGAGCAGTAAGGTTTTGCCTCTTGGCACAGTCTAGAAAAAGACAAACATTGCATTGGAAACACATCACAAATGTTACAGAAAAAATATTTTAAGTTATTGAGCTGGTGAGACTGGAGTAGCATTTCTACCTTTGAAAAAGATACTGAGCAGACAAAACCCTCTCAAATTAGGAAACTGGAAATACTATGAAACACCCAGGACAAGCACTATTACCTACTTCGAGTCTTCTACAAAAAAGGAGAAATCGCAGCTTTAAATGCAAGTTGCTGTTGATGTGGTGAGCTACAACAATGCACAGGGGAACAAATGGGACTAAAGATAAATGACTGACAGAGTAATATGAGTAATTTTTGTTTCTTAACCAAAGTTGAAGCCATTTACTTACAAAACAAGATAGCAGATATTAAGCATTAAAGGTTGTTTAAAAAATCTTAATTTCAAACTCTTAAGGAAAAAATATATATACTTGCAGATTAATATTTACTATTAAAAAGGTGAAAAGCTCCTGGTTTATTTCTTATCATATAGTACATTTTTATTTTAAGCCTTGCAAGTAAATAATCCACTGCCTGATAAGAGACAAAAAAATTAAGTTCTCTTATTCAAATATACTTAAATATGACTATATCTATTTACATTGGTTAGATTACACTCAGTGTCTAAGAGACACCTGTAAATGCAAGGTATTAGTATGGTTACATCAAGAACTACTTGATTGGAACTCAGTGTAAAATAACAAAGATGATTCAGATGACATGGTAAATCAAACATGCAATTATGCCTAAAAATATTTTTAAAGCAAAGTAAATTTAATAACACTATGCTTTTTACACTAAAATGCATACTGGCATTTCTATCTGTTGCTCAAGTCTGTAACATTCTCACCCTCTCAGGTACATGTGATTTATAAAATCCTATTCCATTCTCTTTCTCAACCATTATAGAGATGTAGCACAACAGCTCAGCTGCTAAATGAAATTTTGTATACACAGCATCCACTCACCTCCAGTTCTAGCTCTTGCTTTCCCCTATCCCATCCCACTTTATTTAAGTCAAGCGTCATTTACCTCCTCATTTTCTGAGTGCCACGAGAGGGAGTTTCCTGCACATCCTTCATAAGCTAAACACTACCACAGCTCCTCCAGCCAAGGCTGGTTTGGCACCTCAAACACGAGAGGCACATTCAGTTACTGTGTGCACATACTGCACTGTAAAGCAGAAGGAAGGAAGGGCTGCTCTCATGTTCTCCAAATCTTAATATACCTTCACTACCCAGCACCTTTTTGCTTTGTTTTTTTTTTAAGAGACACTTGACATGATCAAATTTAAACATGAACATGGAAAGAAAGGCAGCAGGAACATTATGGGACACAGACCTTCCTTCCAGGCTTCAAGGCCCAGCTCTACGTCTTAGGCAGCAGGGTTTTCAAGAAGAAAATTAGTTTTAAAAGCATTTTCTAGTTCTGTCCTTTGTCATTATAACTGTTTCTATTGAAACATTTTCCTCTCCTCCTTCCTTTAAGGGGAAGGCTCAACTCAGCTAACTAAATCTGACAACAGCAAAACCAACTGAAAAAAGAATCTTAAGAATATGAGATACTATCAGTCCAACTACTTCATACACTACATACAGTGAAGAGAGGGGTTCAAGTGAGTACCATGTAACCACTTCCCCCTAACCTGCCATCTGATTAAGGACATGCTACACAAGCTGCCATAAACTCCAAGGACTGGGGTTAGACGTTTGAGGAGGGAAATGGCACCAAGAGTGCCATGTAAGTTGCTCTTGTTTAGAATTCTCTGAGGCAGGGTATCTGCAAAGACCTGAACAATCAAATGTACTGTCAGCCAAGTCATTTGGACAGTCTGAAAGCCAGGTGGACTATTTTTCTCCTCATCCTGAACAACAAAACCCTCACTACTCAGGGTGGAAGTCAAAATGACCACACAACCAGCTTTAATGGAATTTAAATGACTAAAAAAAACCACTTGCTATTTTAGGAAGGCATCAAACTCTATCTGGAGAAGACAGGTACAGGTGAACTTTGAATAGCATCCTAAGGATATTAAATAGGTAAGAAAAGGACCCCAGGCATCTACCAATACCACCTGCAGACAAGAAATCCCTGCCTACCCAGGGCATTCTGGCCAGGCCTTTGTTGCCACCGGCAGCAGGAACACTCTTGATATTGAAAAACTAAGACATTGTGACCTAAAGTGCATTCTATTTCTTGGATTGAACCCCCTTCCCCCACAAAATAGTACGTTTCTTTATGGTAGGTATAAAACAAATTTTTACATACATAGTCACCTACAAACTCTGTTTCGTTCTCTGCATAGTGGTACGTTGACTCCTTCCACTAATTTTAAAAGTTTAAAAATAGGTCATGCTATTACCTCTGGATTGTCTAACAGAATACAGCCGAGTTCATAGCAAGCATATGGCTGGACGTACAAGTTGCTTTGACGGCTGAGTTCATCCTTAGCAGCTCGCTGAAAGTACTGTAAAAATGAAAGGAAAAAAGAAACAAAAGACTGCAGAAGTATATTAAAATTGACTGGTTGTTACTTCCCAACAATGCAGAAACAAGGTTCAACTTTAAGCTGCAGAAATTAGACAAAGCTAAAATGACATTAAAAATTTACAATGGTATAGATTCCTAGATGGTTTTACCAACAGTACTGTATCAAGGAAAAATTATTTGTTTGGATTTTTACCAGGTATTATAGTCCATATTATGAACTATAGTTCATATATTATGATTCAAGAGTTTTCCAACTTCATGTTAAAAAAAGTATTAGCACTAACAAGAAACTGTGACATCAAAGATGAAGTACCCAGTTTACTTATTATATGTTACAGAGAAATGGGGCAGGGGGAAGGAGGGTTTTAAGCCAGCATCTTGCTGCATATATGAATGCATTCTATTCTGGGGAGGAAAAAGGACACTTATACTTACAGATCAAAACCAGGAGTGGTGGTAAAATTATTCTCTAGTATGTGCTAATAATCAAACCCCTCTCTCTAACATGTCCAGAGGAGAAGCAGCAAATCTGTGCTTACGAAAGGTCTATCTCCAAGATACTTTTAAAAAAAATTTATTTTCTTTATTGCACAAGGTACATCTGGCAGAGCAAGAACTTTCCTCTTATTCTTCTCAGCTTCCCCTTAACTCTTGTTACAACAAACCACTTTAACTGCCATGTTCCTTCAACACAGCCAATTACTTTCACAGCACAGAATATAATGAAGACATGTTAAACCAGAAGATTTCAAAAAGAACCTCTGTTAGAATTCAGAAACCAGAATGATCAATGGCACCGAAAACCTTGCTTAACACTCTTACTCAAAAATATTCACTGTTTTTAAAAGAATAGCTCATAAAACAGGAGTAATGGTGTAAATTACCATTTAACTACTTACTTGAACAGCATCTTCAGAATTTCCTAAACATTTGTGTATGGCACCAAGAAGCAAATTCCTCAAACCAGCAGCCGATGAATCATCCACGTCATGACAAGCTTAATGAAAAGATTCCAGTAAACAAGATGGATTGAAATCCTTCCTTAGACAAGAATTCTACTCAACATTGTCTTTTAGTCTGATATTTAAATTTTACCAGAAAAAGGAGATGCTAGTAACATTAATAGAAAGCCAAGCAGTTTGTTTTCCTTTAAATACAACCCATTTTGTATGAACCTCATCAAGAAATCCATCACTCATGAGAGCAATTCATAACAGGAATGAACATGTTGAAGTCAAAGACAGTTGGTGTGTTCCTCTCACAAGAGGAGGACTGATCTCTACTGGTCTTTGAAATATCCACTAAAAGGTAAAGTTAAGAAACAATCATGGGACATTTATGGTGTTATGGGACATTGGTTTGTCTCACATATTGAAAGAAAAATACATAGTCCAATTTAGAAGGAGCACAGGGCAAGCAATTCAGACAAACCTGATTTTTTCTGAACTGAAGCCAAGTGACAGACGCACAAAAATCTGTACTGGACTTAAGAACCCAGACTAGGGTGTTTTGGCATCACAATTCTGAGTGGTGATGAGAGGATAAGGTTAACTTGCCAGACCTTAGCTGGTCCACAATCCGGGGACAGACTGTGCCTCAGCTGAGTAGTGCTCTGTTTCCAGGAAAAACTGAATCACAACGCATTGAACCCCTCCTAAATGAATCAGATTCCATTTTGACCAAGCTTATTAGTGCCAGCTCTGCTAAATCAAGGCAGGTTCCATGAGGAGCCATTTGCACTTGCCCGCACTGGCACCTCCAGGAAGGAGAGAGTACAGGGCTTTTCATTCCCTAACTGCTGTCTGGAACAGTGCAGCTCCTTAAACATTTTGCCTCACAGCATAAACCCTACCAGATCTTAACCAGCTCTGCATTCATAACACAGATAACCCAAAGAAGCCATATATAGATAAGCAGGAGGTGGCTGCATGAAGTACTTGCATTGTCAGCTGGATTACAAGTCTCAAATTACTTGGCATTTTACTTACATAGATGCAAGTGGACACAAATTAATTCCTTTAAGTAAAGTTCTAGCCCTAAGGAAAAGCCTGGAAAGCCATGCCAACAGATTACAATCCAATTGTTCATGACAAGAGGAAACCAACGTGGAAAAGAACCTCCCTATTATTTACATTTTTGAAATACACATAAGGTGCAGAAATAACACTCATTGCACAGAAAATCTTCAACCAGGGATGGCTGATGCAGACATGTTTGTCAGTGTTAAACTTAGAAGCAGTGAGTGTATCTCTGAATTTGAACCTATACTGCTACTTCACATTTAAATGTGAAGCGCTGACCAGAAGTTTATACAAGGGAGACCTACACTGCCTCTGAGTGTGTGGGAGAGAATACAAACTCCTTACACTCTCTAAAGCTGACTGCTCTGAAGGCAAATAACAGCCAAAAAAAGTCCTCGGATTTATTTTTGTCTAAGTAAATCTGGTTTTAAAGCCTACCTTTGTGACTAGAAAACTAGGGATCTGAATATAACCCACTGCTATCATGCAATTTAAATGGACAAATTATCTCAAATTAAAAATGGAAGAAACACTGCTATTAGTCCTGACTCTTGACTTCAAGACTGGAGTTTCTAGCTTAACATGAGAATCGTGTACAATCCCCAAAGTAATTTCACAATTACAAAAACAACAACAATACAAACAAACAAAACAAACTAGCACCTCATGGCAGACACTTTCTGTTCTATTCTCTAAACGAGCAAGTAATAACCAGAGGATTTTAGATTGGTTTGGGTTGGAAGGGACCTGAAAGACCATCTAGTTCCAGCCCCCTGCCATAAGCAGGAACACCTTCCACTAGATCAGGTTGTTCAGAGCTTCATCCAGCCTGTCCTGGAACACTCACAGGGATGGGACATCCACAACTTCCCTGGGCAAGGCTGGTGAGGCTCCAGCACCTCACCACCTTCTTCTTAATATCTAATCTAGATACGCCTTCTTTCAGTTTAAAGCCATTCCCCCTTGTCCTGTCACTCCCTGCCCTTGTAAAAAGTCCCTCCCCACCTCTTGCGGGTCCCCTTTAAGTACAGAAAGATTCTCTAAGGACTTCCTGGAGCCTTCTCTTCTCCAGGCTGAACATCCTGAAGTCTCTCAGCCTGTCTTCATAGGAGAGGTGCTCCAGCCTTCTGATCATCTGTGTGTCCCTCCTCTGGACCTGCTCCAGCAAGTCCATGTCTTTCCTGTGCTGAGCAGGCCAGAATTGGACACAGCACTCCAGGTGGGATCTCACCAGAGCAGAGGGCCAGAATCACCTTCCTGGACCTGCTGGCCACACTCCTTTCAATGCAGCCCAGGATGCAGTTGGCCTTCGGGGCTGCCAACGCACATTGCCAGGTCATGTCGAGCTTCTCTTCAACCAGCTTGAAACTTGTTTGCAGACTGCAAACAAGAGTGATTGCTGGATGGAGTGAGAAGCACTGAACACTTTGTGATAAACACTGCTACCATAAGCTTCACATGACAGACACCCAGAGTCAGCTGGAGACTAAGGAAGAGGCAACCACTCACCACTAAGAAGGTCCAAGGACCCACAATAAACAGAACACCTATCATGACATAGATAACCTCACAAGATACCTACTTCCCTTTAGAAGAAAACTGGTATGAAGGAATGAATAGGTAGTTTTCATTTTTTTCTATTTTCTTGCTAGGTTTAAATAAGTTACATTTTGCTTAGTGACTGGGAACAGTAACTATCATGCTATTGTTTAATTTTAAACAATATGATTAACAAACAGCTATATGCAGCAGGCAGTTACAACTTCTCCCAAAAACCCATAAAAATTAAGCATTAGGCTGAATTGTAATGGGTCATTATTCTTCTGTTACTCACCTGTATTTTGCAATTTAAAATGCAAATTTAGATTTTAATGCTAATGTGATCAGCTACTCCACACAACAGCATAAAATCATACACCTCATTTTAAAACATAAATAAATAAATCAAGGAGCTATATTATACCTTGACTCATATGCTGTAAGTTCGAGAGAGAACAGTTTGGAAGGGCTTTCCATAAGTACAATACTTCAATGGATGCCAGGACACAGAGCTCTTTGGTTGGTATTTGTTTCCTAAATCTATCTGCCTGCAAAGTGGGGAGAAAGAAGGAAGGGAGATCCATCATTTGTGCTTTTAGAGGGAACATGATATTCTCAAACAATGTATTGGAAACACTAATTTTAACTGTTTTATAAAGTCACCCAACTGGTAACTTAGCCTAAAGATTTAAGACTAAAATTCAAAATCTTTCAACTAATAAAAGGGCTTACATATTGATCAAAACCAAAATTTCCTTGTATGCAGCCTGACTGGGTTTTACTGCATTTCACAGTCCACATATACACTGAATGGATGCTGAGACAGTAACACCTGCAAGATCATCAGTTGAGAGCTATTTCCTAAACAACTCCTAGCTCTCAAAAAAAAATCTAAGTTTTTCACAAACAAGACAAGATAAAAAGAAGTAAGAAAGGCAAAGCTAGAACAAAAATTACCAAAGCAACTTCAGTATCACATATTTTTATCTTTAATAATTACTTTAGTTGTAGAGTGAATAGCTAATTCACATTTTCTTTGTTAGGTCCTTCAAATGACACTATTCTTTTTCCAACCTATTCCTTCCCATAAACTCTACAGAAGCAGCACAGCAGGAAAGAGATACATCCTTCTAAAGAAAATACTGACCTAAGAATTGAACTGTCATCACTGTACCAAAACAAGTCATCCTAGGCAAAAACTGACCTTTTTCACTGAAAATTGTTCAATCTGATTGTTTTTTCTTTTGAAAAGCTTCTGAACTTCCTTGAACACATTCTGAGCACCATTGACATCACCAGTGGCTCCTTGACACACTGCAAAAATACAGAAACAAAAACACATTAACACTACTGGGATATGAAACAGGAAAAATTAAGATTAGATACCATATGGTGACAGAGAAAAACTTCCACATATTCACCTCCAGGAAGTTATCTAGACTGAGGATTTGACCAAGTTGGTAATCCCAACTCCCCCAGATACCCTCTGTGATCATTAAAAAGTCAGTACTACTTTTTTATACCCATTATAAAAAGTAATACCACCAAGCATGTAAAGTGGCAACAATTCTATCTACGTGCACAGGGGTGTACAGGCAGGCATACACATGTGTGAGCATGCAAGTGTTCATTATGGAAACAAACACAATTATCCAAGTCAAGCCTGGCACAAAGTTGCACGTGCAGCAGGCAGTGTAGAAGGCACTAGATGCACCACAAGTTTCCCAAAACAAAATAGTGCCCCACTGACTTACCATTTACCCAACACCCTGGATATACTCACCTGCTGTTAAATAAGCATAGTAGCACTGGGACCACCTGGATTCATTTTTAAGCCTTTCAAAGGATTCAAACGCATCTTTGAAGTTCATCTCTATCATGCTGCACCAACCTAAAAGCAAAACTGATTTAATTTCAGGGAAAGTACAGTAATTCAAACTCCGTGTCAGCATTATTGAAACACACAGTTTTGTTGTGTTTGTTTTGTAATGAGAGCTGGAGCTAGTTTAACAGCTATAGAAGTAACTGGAAAATTCAAAACAAATCATGTACATTTAAAGTCTGGTTTAAACTTAACTGGAAATTTTGAATTCAAGATTCACGGGAAATAATGAATCCACATTTCAGAGCAGGAATAAAATTATACACCAAAAGCTCTCATTTTTAAAATTTAGATACTACGTTTTGTAGAACGCTGAAACTTACAAAGCTACTACTTTTCCCCTTATTATTTTCCACCTTGACAAGATCCCATTTAAAGCTTGAAGCAACTTGTCTTCTCCACTCCAAAGACCTGTATGCAAATTAAGACCACATATGATATCCTGCTATTGACAAAAGGAAATGAAGATGAAATACAGATCCTGGAGACTACGAAGGTTCACTGAACTCACTACTTTTTGGCAAAGAAATGGTGAATCCATAGACAAGTCAGATGAATTTATTTCTCATTTTAAATAATATTCAGTAGGTGAACAGTTTGCCCTTGATTCCATAGTCTACTCTCTGATTTTGTATCACCTTGTACTTGCAGATAATGTTATTATGAGAAAGTGTTGAATTCTAGTTGTCTAAACAAGATTATTACCATAATCTACCCAAGACAAAGGCCAGCTACCTAAAACCTTTTTAAAAATCCTAGTAAGAAGTCTCCAGTTTGTTTAATGAAGCTGCCAGTCAAAACTTGAAAGTGAGCTATTTATGGTGTAAAGACATCCAACATACCTATTTCATATAAGCAGACATGTTGAATCTCCCTTTGGTCTGTTGCAAGTTCCAAAGCAGTATGAAATGAGGTCAAGGCACTATTAATTTGACACTAACAAAAGTGAAAGAAAAAGAAAAAAATTCAGACACCTGAGATTTAAAATTTGTTGGATAATTTAATTTTGATATAGCAAAAAACTCGTATTTCTTTTAATTGGTAGTTAATAAAAACTAGAGTAGATAAGTTTAGTAGTGTAACAGCAGCCAGGTCATGTCATGTGTCAACCTTCAATCTTAAAAATCACTGTATTCCTCCCATGTGCTGTTAAGTCCAAAATTCATTGGGTTTATGCAGTAAGTTTTAAAGTAATCCCACTTTTACTTTTACTAGTCATTCCACCTTTAAAAGTCATATTTTAGCATCTGCCAATGTTTAGCTTTCTGCACAACAGGATACCTTTAGTGTTTGATTTCATTAATTTTGAACCTTCACGTCTTCCCATATCCCTCAGAAAACCATTTAAGCAACAATTAATAGAGAATTCATAAATGCTGCGTGACACATAAGAAGATAAAAAAGCATTTGAGAGAAAAAGCATTTTGATAAAATCGTTAGCTAGCAACAGCTTAGCAAAAAGAGCTGACATTTTTCTAAGAACTAGAATGACAGTTCTTTTGACTACTTGGTTTTCCCCGTCTAGAATGGGACTTCTCCATATCAATCATTATGGGGGGAATGAAAATCCATATTTAATTAGTTTTAAACACACTTTATATTCCAATATGGCCTACACCAGCTTTAATACTGTTCCTGTATTTATTCTCCCACACAATTATTATAACTTATACAACAGAAGAATTTTTAAGCCACTCTCTGCTGACTAAGCATATGAGCAAAAGAAACCCTTGAAAATGCAAACTCACCATCTATGCAAGCATAACTAATTTAGAATTTCCTACAAAAATCTGCAGCATTGTAGCTTAAGTCCAGGCACACACAGAGCTCTGAAATGGTTGTATTAGGTTTTCTCCTTTGTCTTATCAGGGAAAACTGGTTTAGGTGCTAAGGAATGATTTAACTGTAAACAATACACACTGCATCAAGACAGCACACCTGCCAGCACAGTGAGCCACAGCTATATCAATATAAACACTGTACATTTCAAAAGTACAACAATGATTGAAATAAGATGCTTGTTGGCAAGGCAGAAGAATATACAACACAGAGAGACAGGTGAGTTATATTGGTCCTCAAAATTGTCAGGAAGCCTGAGCCAGGTACACATTGTTCACTTCTGTAACAGCACAATCTCTCCACTACACGTTACTCCACTGATGCTGCATCACCCCAACACAACTTTCCAGAAAGTAACAGCTATGCATCCAGTCTTACAGAAAAACCACTATAAAATAACATCAGTTTAGAACTTTATTTCTGCACTAGGAATCCAAAAGCTCTGTAAATCTGTTTTCAACGCTTCTGAGAAAAATGACAAAAAAAAAACCCAAAAAGAAAATTTAAATATTTACTCCTCTTCAAAGATACACTGTCTTCTAAACCCCAAAGCATTCCAAAATAGAAATCACTTATGCCATACTACTACTGGCAATTAACTCATTGTAATACCATATACCTGCCTGGGGCAGCACATGAAATACCAACCACCTGGCAATATGCAATTCCAGTTTGCTGAATATTCAAATCTTCTATAACCCACCCCACTAACTCTTTAGATCTCTCAAGTGTTTTGACACCTGCCTACATTTTCCTTCAGTATCAAGCTTATTTAAGTATGTTTCAGAGACATTCATTAATAATTAAAGTTTCAATCATCTCCAGGGATTGCAGCAACATCCTGAAATACGAATTACTACTCTTGGTGTTAATTCTTAAATTAATTATTATCTGTTTAGTGTTTAAAAAACAAACAAAAAGAATTATTACATCCTAAGAGTCTGCAAGTGTAACATCCTGGTTGCACCCGAAATTTATGTTCTTGAGATTTATAAATAGATATACACACACTTGCAATTCCTTCAATAGGCATGTCTCTCTTGGACATAATACAAAGACAGAAATCTAGACTAATCCACAAAATACGTAATATACAGAACTACATAACCATAAAGAGGATTATTAAACCTAATGTGAGAACCCTAGCCTTACATTTCTGGACTTCAGATTAAAACTACAAGCACCTCAACCTAACACTAAGCATCTCTAGAGCTTACCAAGACAAGGTGGCTTTCCATGACAGCACACATTTTCCTAGACTTGTTGTGAAATCTCAGGACACCATCCCTCCCCCAGAACATCTCTATTCTCAACCACTCTGAATTTGTAAAGCTTTTAAGAAGTCATACTCAGAAATAAGGGGAAACCAAAATGTCTAACGGCTAACAATTTACACCAGAGGACATTATATGGACATTTCAAAGCCTGTATTTTCTATTCCTCAACACACTAAAATCCATTTTTCCTTAGACAAGTCACAAAACCAAACTATAATAAAACTAGTATTTTATAGGAACCAGTAGCTAGAAAAGCCAGCACAATTCCTGAAAATAAACCTTGATGTTATGCATTCTCTGCAAATTTCTTTAGACACCAACTGTGATTTTCTTCCAGAAAGTTCATTTAAGACTTCTCAATGTTTGTTATTACTCTTGACCTCAGTCTGCTTTTCTGTATCACACCCTCTCACCCCTAAATAAGAGTGATGCTGCTGATACCATAACATCTACAAAAGGTAACTAAGAAGCAAGAGTGCTTGTCAGCATTACATTTAAGCACATTATCACTGCACATTTTCAGCAGCCTGTTCATCAACCACACTTTAGCACACCTGAAAGTACCACTAGTGCTTTGCCTGTCGGCTGGAGTATTTGATAGTTTTTCCTTCAGACTATTTACATGCACCTACACCAATGGAAAATATGTATCAAGCCTCAGAACCTGAGGGGTTTTTGCAGCCAGAGATTTCCTGTTGTTTATATATATATATATGTTATAGATAGATAGATACACACACACACACAGAGGGAATCTGTTCCTAATCAAAGCAAAGCTAACCTTTTCCAGTCCACAGCTTCAACAAAAACTTTATTTTTGCTTCATACCCTTACTACACTCCACATGAAGCTATGTATTTAACTATTGCTGAGTGGCATGATAGTAAAAGGTTTTAAACAGTGTTGCTGACTAGGAAAAAAAAAAAAGGAGAAAGCAAAACTGGAAGCTGAAAAGCAGAAATGGGTAAGATCCAGAACACCACCTCTCACTCAGCCCTCTCCCATATTAGCACCATGCCCACCCTACACTACTGGCTGCAAAATCACACCTGAATAGTGTAAGTCCTGGTTTCAAAATTAAATTGGTATTTATTAACATGATTGTAGCATCAGACAATACACATTTAGAATGTGGGTGGCAACATTTTTACTTTCACAGCAATAAGAAATGTCTACAGACAGCCAGAATCTCCATTATTTCAGACACTATTATACCAACTATATTTTTATATACCCTTTAGGCCTAAGTATAAAACATTATTCCCACTTGTCTGCAGTAGTTTAAGCTTACATGAAATATCACTCTTAGCTTTAGTGGAAAGTTCTTTCAAAGACAGAAATTGTCAGACCTTCACAAAGAAATGCTTGTGAGGCTGGAATATGTACCATACAATCACCAATCAAGCACAGAAATGTCCATAAAAGTGGCCTTAGTGAATTATGCAAAAGTCAGTAAAAATGCTATTTTTAATACAGTCTCTAAACCTCCTCTTTGTAAAGAAAAAAAGACATTTGACAAGCCTAGCAGTGCAATCTTTAACTTTCTGGTGCACTTTCATTCTAGTCTTCCCAGATCATCCTCCTTTCCTTTCCCTTAACTCACTCAATTTAATAGTCTCCAAATGGTTTCAGACTTATTCTTGAAAATGTGTATCTGGGGAAAAAAAAGCTGACAGATAATCTGCTCCACATTTATTGCACTTTCAAGGCTACTGCTTCGAAAACTGAAGTCTGCTAAGGGTTTTACTGACTAATATCCATTCACGCTTTTTGGGGCACAAAGCATTATTCAGTCCCATGCTGCTCATTTGTCTTTTATAGACAGAAGATTTCATAGAGACTGCTTTCTCCTTGACTGCCTTACTTGGCAATTTCCTCTTTTGTCAGATTTGTGTCTCACTGTCCATTCCTGAATTACTGTTCCTGCCTTTTGAACAGTTTCCCTGTCGCCAAGTGTCCACAGCTGAACTACACTCCCTACCGTATTTTCTCCATAGAAAAGAAAAAACACATACATAGATTATGAAGGCTTCCTAATGGAAGCTGAACATACCATCAGCTGAAGGCTACAAAAAACATATGCAGGATCAAAGGAAAAAAATTTGATGGACTCAGTGCAAGCAGGCCCTAACACAAACCCTACAAACATAAATGGAACAGACAAGGTCTTCTGAGTAACATCTAAGCTTTTATCTATCATCTATGCCTTTTATCTAGCTGTACTATCATATTTTATCACAGAATTGTTAAAAGATTATAGATGTTAAAGAAAGACTCTAAAATACATAAGCTTCAGCTGAAGGTATACTT